>JAVTVY010002575.1:0-338639 GCA_036873755.1 Hanleya hanleyi
TGGTGTGGAAAACCCGGTAAACTTGAAATAAATCGGTTTACCTCCGTAAAAACACCTTAGGTGTGTTCCTCACATCCTTATAATGTCACCCTGAAAATTGGAGCGGGTTTATCGAAGAAAAAGTAGGAATTTTTGTCCTATCACTCTTGCTACGGTAACACAGCCATTGACACGAATAGCTGTACACACATTCGGCTCCATACTGTATAGCGCTGTGATACGGGCGCGGACGTCAGCGAAATCTTCCCATCGAAACATTGTGCTTGCTCAGGCCCGCTGAAATTTTGTGTTTCTTTTTCATCTTTAACCCGGTCTCATTTTGCAATAAATGCGAGTTGACGTGTAAAACTTATTTCAACTTGAACTTTGGGAACTTATAGTGTATCGTTGAAAAATTCAGAAGGCTGGCGGCAGGCTAACACTATATTTTTAATGATTTTGTCGATTTTAGACCCGTATGGTTATGGGAGTGGTGGTGTGGAAAACCCGGTAAATTTGAAATAAATCGGCTTACCTGCGTAAAAACACTTTAGCTGTGTTCCTCACATCCTTATAATGTCACCCTGAAAATTGGAGCAGGTTTATCGAAAGAAAAGTATGAATGTTTGTCCTACCACTCTGGCTACGGTAACACAACCATTGACACGCATAGCTGTACACGCATTCGCCTCCAGACTGTATAGTGCTGTGTTACCGTAGCCAGAGTGATAGGACAAAAATTCCTACTTTTCTTTCGATAAACCTGCTCCAATTTTCAGGGTGACATTATAAGGATGTGAGGAACACACCTAAAGTGTTTTTACGCAGGTAAACCGATTTATTTCAAATTTACCGGGTTTTCCACACCACTGCTCCCATAACCATACGGGTCTAAAATCGACAAAATCATTAAAAATATAGGGTAAAGCCCAACTCACACTACGAACATTTTGTTGTATTAGAACAAAAACACTGTTCAGAACATGTTTTGTCTGCAGTGTGAGGTGCCCAGAAACAGAAAACGTATGATCGGAACAAATGTTCGTGAGATCAAACTTCTTTGATATTGCGAACATGTTTTGCCCTGAAACCAGTTTTTGTCTTCAGTGTGTGGTGATCGCGAACATTTTGCCGAACATTTACCAACAGTTATCCAATCAACTGGCAGCTGTCGGTCATGTGACGAAGCCGCTCTCAAATGACACAACAGAATTGCCTCGCTGCTTGATCGCGGCTACTGGCGGTCAAGAGAAAATGTTCGCAGTGTGAGGTTACCACGAACAAAAACACGAACAAATTGTTCTGTTCTAATACAACAAATTGTTCGTAGTGTGAGTTGGGCTTTAGCCTGCCGCTAGCCTTCTGAATTTTTCAACGATACACTAGTTCCCAAAGTTCAAGTTGAAATAAGTTTTACACGTCAACTCGCATTTATTGCAAAATGAGACCGGTTTAAAGATGAAAAAGAAACACAAAATTTCAGCGGGCCTGAGCAAGCACAATGTTTCGATGGGAAGATTTCGCTGACGTCCGCGCGCTCATACGGGCACTCTACGGTTAGACTATAAAAAGTGCGCAGTGTCTATCCATTCATTTTGAACTACATCATGGCTCAACACATGGCTATTGATGGAGCGCACAATATTATTTACGAGTCATGGCTTGACAACATATTAGAAGAGCTATTCAGAGATGATGAACAAGAACACCAACCGGTAGAGGGTGGCGAGACTTTCACCCCAGTTTCACAACAAAAGCGACAGTATCTTAACCATGTTACGGGTGAATTCATCGATATTGAAGACGACGAAGAAGGAGAAGAAGAGCAGCGGATGGAGATGTCACCGCCAATAGTACTCCCCAACACGAACGGTTTGAACGAGTCCTACAAGATGTGTTCAAACAACATCAAGAACAAGCCCAAGACCAAGAAGCAACCGGTGAATTCATGGATGGAGTGGACAATAGTCCCTACGAACAGATTGCTCAATTCCTACAAGATGAGTTGGAACAAGACCAAGAAACAGAAAGAGAAAAAAAAGAACAAGAAAAAGAAGAGATGGCTATTTTACAGCAGCAATATCTTGAGTACTACTGTACCGAAATAAGAAGACTGGAGCGAGACACATGGAAAGCGGCACAGTATTTATCCTGTGTCCGATGCAGTAGTCGCTACGCCAAATACGCTATATTTCCATGTGGACACCAAGCGTTATGTATTCGCTGTATTCACAGACATGCAGGAAGACCAGAGCCTACGCCCACTTACAAGCCCATAGCGTGTACACTCGTCGCGCTGAAATGTCCCGTGTGTACCCAGAGGCGAGAAAACCTGTTCCGATCGATGTAATCCCCTTACATCTTCCTAACGGTCCTTATCAGGACCCCCAATAATATTCGAAAGAGGAAGCTTCTAATTAAAAGCCCCAAAAAAACCCACCAACTCCTGCACATGCACACACCTAGGTAACAATAGGTAAATAACACTTAGTAAATGGGAACTTCCTACTAACAGCGCCCAGGTAAAAAAAAACACTATTAGTATGAATGTACGGTAATAATATATCGAATAGTGCTGGAAAAAGCCGAGTGTAAAAATGTTTTCGTTTTGAGGTGTGGGAGATTGGTAATCATAGAGGCGAGGAGATTGAGAACTACCGAGTAGTCCCGGAAAAAGCCGAGTGTAAATTTTTTGTTGTTGTGAGGTGTGGGAGATTGGTAATCATAGAGGAGAGGAGATTTTGTAGGGGCTAGGGGTTGGCCCTGAAAACTGGAAAGGGTCTTTTGTGTTTGGAAGGCTACGGGTTGGCCCTGAACACTGAAAAAGGGTCTTATGTGTTTGGAAGGCATGGGGTTGGCCCTGAAAAGGGCCGTTGATGGCAGGGATTTTTGGGGGGGTTGGAGATTGGTAATCATAGAATATAGAGGAGAGGAGATTCACCCATGTAGGACCTGAATTTAATAGAATGTGCCACGTTAGAAGTTCCCCTTTCGTAAGATTGGGGTGGCCCTGAAAAGGGCCGTTAAGGTCAATTTGTTTACCCTGTTTTATTCAGGGGGAGTTTGCCTGTCTACTCCAAACTGGCGGAAAAGTACCGACCAGGCTGTAAAACGAACCGACCAGGCTGTTGTTGTTGTTCAGCGTCTGGTGCGGCTGGAAGATCCTCCAGGAATCTCGCTGGCGGTATTCTTCGTAGGTGACCGATGTCGATAAATTCTGGCTCAACTGGCTGGAGCAGTTGTTGTTGTTGGGCATCCAACAGATCGCCCAACGTCTCCAGCCAGTCATCTCCCGTTAAATTCGTCGGTGCCTGGGATATAAGATGGTGCAGTTCACCCCACGACAGCCGTGTCAACTTCACGTTGTCTCGAGCCCATCGCCGCATCTCGGCTAGCCAAAAGGTTTTTATCGCCACCGCTAGTTCCCTCCTCTCTCTTCTTGCTCTCACCATCCTGGCCGAAGCTTTGCTGGTAGACATCTTGGGTCTCCCGCTCATTTTGGCTGCTTGATGTATACGTCTTCACGGCATGCGAAAAAGGATTTGAATGAAGCTTTCCCCCACGCGTCCCCTGGTTTTATACTGAATATAGAGTAGATTTTCATTGGCTGTTTAAACGGGGCGAACCTCGTTCATTGGTTCTGTCTCCGGCCTCACCATTGGTTGGCATACGCGTCGCTGATTGGCCCAATAAGGCCCGGGTCATGACTCCTGGGCTAACTTACAATCCTCTCTTTTTGCACAAAATTGGTATAGCAAATTCCCAGGTTAAATCAATTCGTATCACTATAACATTACACCCCCGAATGATCACGGACTTTGACGAAGGTGGGGCCATGGAAAATAAAAACTATAACGTATACGGGTACGGACTAGCATAGAGAGGCACGAAAAAAATAAAACTATAACGTGTACGGCTACGGACTAGGGGTTAATTTAACATGACACTACCGAGTGATCACGGACTTTCACGAAGGGTGAAGGGAGATGGAAAAATAAAACCAGAACGTGTACGGGTACGGATTAGGATAGAGAGACACGAACACATAAAAAAACTGTAACGTGTACGGCTACGGACTAGGAGTTAATTATACCCCATAGGGGCACATTATAGTATAAAAAATTACCCAACCCTATGTTTGCGGGGGAGTATAGGTGAGTCCACTAGGCACTGACAGGGTGTAGTATAAGCCCCTGCACAGCGATATATACAGGCCTCCCTAGTCGGTGTTTTGTCATTCACCACCATGGGAGCGCACAGAGCAGATGGAGAGCTTGCGTTGTTGCAACTCACCACCCACGTCACCCTGATCGTCCATGACAATCACCTGCAGCTCATCGAAGAACAACCCCGAGAAGTGAAGCTATGTTTAACCCTAGCAGGGTGGACTCTATTGACACGGTTGTTACAGGGAAAAGAGCCCAAAGTCGATTTCATGCACGTGGGAGTGGGTGTCTATCTACGAAGTGGTAGAGATGATTCTTTTTTCCCCCGGTTAGAACAGCGTGGTGGTCCCCATATCACACTCCGTCCGGCATTATGGCAGGCGCTGAAAACTATTATCCCCGACATCCACGACTTACTGCACCCCGACACGAACTCTGTGGCTACCCGGACTCTTACACCTGTCTGCACCCTATTGTTGTTCCCCAAACGAGTGGACCTCATCGATAGCGGACGTAGGTGTTGGTGTACGTCTGAACCCAAAGCGCGCGTCTCTTTGTCACCGGAAGGCTGGACTACCTTGCAACGGGTGTTGTTGGGTGACCTCGACGGTGATAGCATTCACCTGTGTGACGACGTCTACATTTTCCGCGGCGCCTTTTTTGCTCGACTCCTCTGTCTGAATGAAGGTGGTTTTACCCTGGACCCTGATCTATGGACGGCCTTGGAAAAAGTAGTCCCCATTGTCGATGAATTACTATATCTATAGGGTGCACACAGGCTAGAGTGTCAGTGTCTACTCATGAAGCGAACACACAACAGCGCAACCCAGAGGGGTACCCAGAGGGGGACCCGAAAGGGAATCCGAAAGGGCAGCCAGTGGAGTACCCGCAAGGCCGCCCGGCAGGAATCCACGTGGCGTAAGATTGTGAACAAGGTGTTAACAGATTTATATTACAACCCAACCAGTCCAGCCGCTTATAGCGCTGTGGGAGCGCTCGCTCGAGCTGCACATTCCCAAGCCATCAGTCGAACTGAAGTTCGAGAATGGTTAAAAACCCAAGACACTTATAGATTACATCGAGCAGCCCCACGACATTTTCGCCGTAACCGAGTCATCGTAAGAGGCGTAGACGCACAATGGCAGGCTGATTTGGTCGATATGAGTCGATTTGCTACCCACAATGATGGACATCGGTACATGTTGACCTGTATCGATATTTTATCCAAGTACGCGTGGGTGCTACCCATCCGAACCAAAACAGGAGAGAATCTGGTACGCGCGTTCCAGTAGATTTTCAAGACGGGTCGCAAACCCCTCTATTTGCAAACGGATGAAGGCACAGAATTTCTCAACCGCCACTTTCAAGCCTTTCTTAAGAAACAGAAGGTGTTTTTCTTCCATACGTACAACGAGACCAAAGCCTCTGTGGTGGAACGATTCAATCGAACCTTCAAAGGACGGATGTACAAGTATTTTACCGCCAAAAACACCCGACGGTACATCGATGCGCTACCTCAACTGGTCCAAGGGTACAATCGAGCCTATCATCGCAGTATCCAGCGGGCTCCCCTCGATGTGACGGAACGCAATGAACATCAAGTGCGCCGTACGCTGTATTCGATATAACCTAATCCACTCACGTCACCCCGTTACAAACGCGGGGATGTGGTACGGATCAGTAAAGTCAAAGGGCAATTTGAGAAAAGTTACTTGCCCAACTGGAGTGACGAGCACTTTGTCATCGTTCGCCATAACCCTCGACACCCACACGTCTATCAACTGGAAGATCTACAAGGAGAAACACTGCAAGGCACGTTTTACGAGGCAGAATTACAACCGGTGGTCAAAACACGGAAAGACTACTACACGGTGGAAAAGATTTTGAAAACGGAACGTCGACGTGGCATCCCCTATCATTTCGTCAAATGGCAAGGTTGGCCCAGTTCGTTTAATTCCTGGGTCTCAGCCCGTGACATGAAACAGCTATAAATTCTACCTCACATCGCCTACAGCGTTCAGTGTAGGGTTGTACCATGGATAGTGCACATCTGCCCTTACTGCTGCGCACTCGAAAAGGACAGGTCGGTACCGTGGTGTGTCTACTAGTGCTTCTGGGTACCTTATTTGGCGGAGTCTTCTACGATTTGGCGTACCTGATATCCTGTTTCAACCTACCCGCCATTCGTCCAAGTCCTGCCCCCCAACGTCAAGTGCAATCACCCAACACCACCACCACCACCACTATCCTCTCTCCTACGACGCTGCGGAACATTACCAGATCACCACGTTCTACAACCCATCCCACTACGCGGTCTAGTCCTCCGCCCCCTCTACGGAACTTCACCCGGGATCCCCCCGTGTACCTGCCTAGTCCTACCCTCAGAAGCGAACCACCCGCATCATCTTCCACAGCACCCAGGGCAAAACCACAGCAACCTAGAACACCCACCACCACCACCACCACCACGACGCTAACACCTAGAGTGGGACGAGTACCACGTTTACCACGGCAACGGTACCCGCCCGACTACGACCCCCGGTGGGATCCACGACAACGGTGGTGGGCCTCTGAACGCTGGGCGCAAATCACCAAATAACGAGATGGATCCTCGGTGGCAGCATCCCTTCACGTGTCTCATCGCTGGACCGACCGGGTCGGGAAAAACACATTTCGTTCAACGGCTCATCCAACACGGGTCAGCCCTCATTTCACCACCCGTGGCTCGCATCCTGTGGTGTTATGGAGCTTGGCAGCCTGCGTACGAGGAACTGGCACGCATCCCTGGACTCACCTTGGTGGAAGGACTACCCCAAGAGGATACCCCAGAAGATACGTTGGTCGTGGTAGACGATCTGATGACCGAAACGGACAGTCGGGTGACGCGTCTCTTTACGAAAGGGAGCCATCGTCGTCAGTTGAGCATCATCTACATCGTCCAGAATCTCTTCAGTAAGAACAAAGAGCACAGGAACATCAGTTTGAATGCTCAGTATGTGGTCTCAGAGACGCATCACAAATTATGCACCTGGCGAAACAGATGTACCCTAAAAACACGGCCTTTGTGCGGGAAGCCTTTGAAGATGCCACCCAAGGGGCCCACGGGTATCTACTCATCGACTTTAAACAAGGAACACCCTCGGCACTTCGATTGCGCACCCACATTTTTCCCGGAGAGTTCCAGACGGTGTACACACCCAAATAAAAGAAGAAGACACAACCCCTCTAGCATTCACTTCCTCATCATGTCTGCACGGATACGGAAGCACGCGCCGGCCCTCCGCGTATTACGCAGTGCGCCACCGGAGGTGGGCCGGGCCCTGATGCGCGGCGCGGACGCAGAATTGGTACGGTGTTTGTGTGAAGTCGCTCATAATGTGTTAAAAGGGAATGTTCCTCTCAGTCCCCTGCAGAAAGGGAAATTGCAACGGCACAAGACGGGTCTCCGAACGCTGGTGAAGAAGACGGGCAGTTTAAAGAAAAAGAAACAGGTGTTACAGCGAGGTGGCACTCCTCGCACCCTTAGCCGCCACCGTACTGGGACCGTTAGTAGGATCCATCTTGGGACGCTAACGTCATGGAACATACGAAAAAAATGATGCTGATGGAACCTCAACTGTTACAGAGTTTGCAATCACCCTATCCCGTGCCTGCCACGGTGCAACAACTCCAGTCTCTCGACGAAGAGATGAATAGTATACTCCAACGTCGACTACCCGATCACGAGAAAATTCAACTCTACCATCAGACGCTGAACCGGTACAAGACGTTTATGGATCAATATAGGGGTAGTACACCACCAGCACCACTACCAGCAGCGCCAGCACCCACACCGCCATCATCACCTCAGCTGGAAGAGGAAGTGTTGGCCAGTGTCCCTAAGGCATTCAAGACCAAGGCTCGTTTATTGTTGGACCGGGTGAAACAGAATCCCGATATGGGTTGGAGCGATCAGGGGAAACTGCTTATTCGAAATCGAGTGGTGCCGGGGTCTCATATCACCGATTTGATCAACGATACGGTGCGCTCTCGCAAACACTCTAATCCACCGGGCTGGGAAGCCTTTGCTCAGGGGTTGAAAGACACACACACCCCTCAAGAATTGGTGGGGAATCCTAACCGTTGGGCCTTTATGCAGCGGACCCAGCAATCGCCGAGTAGACCACCACCACCACCACCACCGCCACCCTCTTCTTGGGAACCGGAGTCACCCCCCAAAACATCACAACGACGGGCACCTACTTTACCACCCTTTAAAACACCATCCCCGGTAAAGAGGCTCCAGCGCTCGAGAGCTTTGATACAAAGCAAGTCACCGCGACGATCACGACGCCGAGGTCATCCGCCCAAGGCCTGGGAGCCCTATTAAAGCCAGGTGCAGAAACAAGAATGTTCAGTCGTCATGTTTTACCTCACGTTGCCCAGTAACAGTTCGCTCGATGTGTTTCCTGACAACACCTTGGCCAAGTACGTGACCCAATTACCGCAACCGTTGCATTTACCTGGACGGTGGGAATGTGGACTGGTGGATATTCAATACCCTTACTCGTGGTACAATGTGCGAGGCAAAGAAGTATGGTACGAGGTGACCTACGAAGGCAAAGTAAACCGACTGACTCTCCCCGAAGGCCAATACGATACCCCCAAGCCGTTCATAGAGGGTCTGACCACATTGTTGAATTACAAGTCTCTACGGGTGGTGACGAATAGTTCAAGACCCGTCAAAGCCTATCCCTTCAAGAACCACGTGATCTTCGATGCCAACGCACACAACGACAAGGCCTGTATCCTGCTCAGCCCCAACGTGGGTGTGGAACTCAGTCCTAGGCTACAACAAATGTTAGGTCTCCCTTACGACATCTACGCGGGTCCCACCACCGACAACGGTGACGTTGTGATGGATATGAAAGTGGGTATGTACGGACTCTACGTCTACTCGGACGCAGTGGACAGCCATATTGTGGGCGATGTGAACACACCTCTGTTACGGGTGGTGCCCATTAAAAAGAAGTATGGCGATCAAGTCACCCAGAGTTTCAACCACATACTCTACCTGCCCGTACGACACACCGATATCAACACGATCACGGTGGATATAAGAGATGACACGGGACACCCGGTCGCATTCGAACGAGGGAAAGTGGTGCTGACACTTCATTTCCGACAAGCACGTTCTCCTCACTTCGTATAATGTACGTGGCTTACCAGTGCCATACGGCCAGCTATGCCGACTACTACAAGAAACAAACGGGAGGTAGCTTGCCCATCATTAGCGGGTGCACGCATGCAACGAGGTCACGGATTGGGTAACATACTGGGCAGCATCGTGAAAACGTTCTTGCCCTTGGTGACACGGGGAGTAAAAGCGGTGGGTAAACAAGCGGTACGCAATGGACTGCGCATGGCCGGTGATGTCTTGGGAGGCACGGCACCCCGGCAAGCCTTGAAACGACGGGCCCAAGAAGCAGGCAGCGTCTTGATCGCCAAAGCCCTTAAAAGACAACCACGGGCACAGCGAAGAGTCATTCGACGACCGACACACCGACGACGCACACCCCGGAAGAAGAAGGGTAAGAGAGACATCTTTGCATAATGGCATTCATTCACTCCGAGTCGTGTCCGTCTACCAACAGTGAATTGGATTTGTGGACTATTCCACCCACACAGACCAGTGTCGCCGAAGGACGTTGGGTAGAACATCGACCCCTGGCTAGCCTGACGGGTACGGGACCACTGGAATTTACCATTGAAAACAAAGATACGGCCTACCTGAATTTAGCCCACACGTACATGTACGTGAAAGCCAAAATAGTGGACAACGACGGGACGCCCATGGACAACGATGCGGTGGTAGGCCCGGTGAATCTTTGGCTGCACTCCTTGTTCCAACAGATGGATATCAGTCTGAACGATAAACTCATCAGTACGTCCACCAATACGTACCCGTACCGAGCCTACATCGAGACGCTGTTGTCGTACGGAGAAGATGCCAAAGCCTCGTTGTACTACAGGGATACACCCGGAGCCATGGATGCCGTCACCATTGCCAATGGTGGGTTCGGCCATCGCAGGCAGTTTACAGCCCGTAGCCGGTCCGTCGGTATGATGGGACGACTGCACGCCGATCTGTTCCTGCAAGACCGCTACATGGTGAACGGTGTATCCATCAAGATCAAGTTGATCCGTTCCGCACCCGCTTTCGCCTTGATGGCCGATGGAGATGCTCCCAATTACAAGATCATCATAGATGATGCAGCCCTGTTTGTCCGTACGGTGGATTTGCAACAGGGTGTGTTGCTGTGTTGCTGAGTCACATGGAAGTCTTATCGAAAAAACCAGCCCTGTACCCCATCCGACGCGTACAGACCAAGGTGTTCTCTGTGCCAGCAGGTACGATGATGGCCAATCGTGAAAATTTATTTCTAGGGGATCTCCCTAAACGTCTTACCCTGGCGTGTGTGACCAACACCACTTTCAATGGACAGTGGGATGAGAATCCGTTCCACTTTCCACTTTTAATGGTCACGTCGAGGTAGCCACTGGTCCCGTTCCGCCTCATACTGTGCACGTAACTCGGGTTTGACCAGGGCCTCCCAATCCGCATTAGACACGGCCATGTAAGCAGAGTCTGTATCCATCTCCATGAGTTGCCAATCGGATGGATTAAAATACACACCCATGAAATCATACAGAAACTGGAGCATCCTCAGCTTGGCCACCTGGTATACCATACATCCAATCTGGAGGGGCAGGTTGTAACGGATAGTCTTTTTGGCTAAAGAGATTTCATACGTGTCGTCATCGATGACCTGCACGGAGCGAAACAGAGGAGAATTGACCTTTTTGCGGGCTTGTAGGGTAGTACAGATGTTCACGTTCACGTGCTTATCCTGGTTCGTGACCGTTTTGCCATAATAGCCATTGCCCGTCAATTTCCACCATTCACCGATGATGGCCTTACTCGGATCTTGATCACCTTGACGACGGGCAGACGTCACGATGTCGGCATTCCCCGCAAAACAGGCGCTGGGTACGTACTGTATCACTTGGTACACGCGTGTGACTCCCAGACCGTGGCTGATGTACCACTGTTGCAGAGGAGTGCCCAGCAAGATTTTCTCTGCCCACATACTACCAATCAACATCCGTCGAGGTCGAGGCAAACACTCGTGTTGCTCAGCATAGGCACCCATGGTGTCTCCAATGTCATCCCGACCCACCAGTGTGTTCTTAAAGATGGGAGGGCACTGGGCGAAGAGTGGCTTGAGAGTGTCGGGAACATGCAGATCACATTCGACAATACCGTAGAGGTCCCCAGAACGAATGGCGTCGAACATCTGTGGCAGGCTCAAGAGTCGCCGACGACTGAGCGGGTACTCGCGCTCTTTTAGGAAACGGCGTAAATGTGGGAGGGTCTGGCACATGGTGTGAAATTCACACTCCCACATTTCGATGAGATGGTATCCTCTCTCTTTGATGTAATCGCCGTTCTCCTGCACTTCTTCCCGTAATTCTTCCGGTGTTTTTCCACGTCGTTGGTTGAAGCGTCCAGCGCTGAAATGGCATTCGTGGCCGTGCCAATAGCATCCATAAAACTGGAATACGGTCGGTGTTCTACCCACAAGGGCAAACCCATCGACGGGGAGTCGACGATCTCCTATGCGCTTCTCTGTGGCGTTGGTCTGATGACGTATGGAAATTCCCCGTCGATAGGCTTCCCAATCCAACCACTGGTCAGCCAGATGCTTGTAGGGGGTACGTTGCGGTGTGAAATACTGGCCTTCCGCCAACCAGCGCGTATAATGACCGCTGGGCATAGGTTGGGCAAGAGACCACAGGTACAGGGCATTGGCATCGAATCCGATGATCTTAGCACAGGGTTTCCCACCGGGGAGAGTAGTGACGTCCTTCTCGTGATAACGGTGAAAAATAAGGTTAGGTCCGCCGACGATATTCTGCTTTAAACAATCATACATGTCCGCGTCTTTTTGCAGTATCAGCGAGAAGTAGGTAGGACAATCTTGAAAGAGATGGCGAAGCCCCAGACCCGGTAAACTCAAGCACCCCTTGAATATGTCGACGTGCATCTCACGACGAAAGAGGTGAACCATTTTCTCGGCCGCTTCGAGGAAAGGAACCACATCTAAGTTATTATACCATATCAGGAAATCTCGCAAGGTCTGCATGTGTTGATCGTTCCATACCTGCTGTAGTTCCCGGTACGTGTCTTCCGGACATTCCACTTGCTTCAAATCGTCAAAGAACGTGTCCCGGGGTGGTAACTGTGTTTCCTCCAAGCGGTCGAGCGTCGATATATACGTGTAAGGGAACCTCCCTTTGGTTTGTGCACAGTCATACGCCTTCACCCACTGAGCATAGCTATAATTGGGAGCTAAGTAGTTCCGTACATCCAGGAAATGGAGTGACGTGGTAGTGAGGGCCATATGATTATTGATCTTCTTGATGACGGACTTGATGGTATTAGCCTGGGCCAGGTAAGGGTAGAGAAATTCCTTCACCATGTTCAAGTCGTATCGCCCCGAGTTGAAACCGAGCACAGGTAACTGGCCTAGGTATTGTAGGAAGCGGGCTTTCAATTTCTCCGCATACGGTTTAGGTAAAGGGACATCCTGCGACTGAATGGGTTCCGGCTCCGACTCTTCATCGTCTCTAAACGATACATCTGGTATAGGAATCCGATCGTCCAGTTGGTCCAGTACGTCCTGGAACTTGGACACCAACAATTCCGTACTGGCAGCACTGACTTCCTCTAAATACTCCATCATGCGGGTAATCAACTCATGGGAATCCCCGGTAGACACGAAACAGACGGGCGCAGCGTCATAGCCGGGTACGTTGGTGGAAATGCTCACACTGAGGGGAATATGGCGCTGCGTCCACTGCGTTTTCGCTGAGAACATGTCCATAGGTTCCAACAGGGCCTCGAAATCGTAACACGCCCGGTAGGGAAAATAACGGTCCTCTTCCGGTATGATAAGACCCTCATCGGTCAGTTCCTGGAAGATGGTGGGCGTATTATGATACACACCACCAGGAAATTTTCGCTTCACACTGTTGTCACAAATCTTCTCGTGTCGATGTAAGTCCTGAGACTGTTTGAACACCCGATGGCATTGGGCACAACTGTAGGACTGGGCGTACAGGCTCATATCGTGGATCAGCGAAAAATGACTCACTCCATTGTCGTCGAAGACATTGACTTTCATCGTAGAAGCATACCGTTCTGTTGAGCGATGAACCAATTCAGCCACAAATATGTCATCCTCGCATCGTAATCGGTATACAAAGATCGATGTTGAACAGAGTTTCCACGACATCCAAATACTTGAACGGGACTCCACGGAACTGCCGCGCGTCCAAGTCTTGCTCCTGTAAATACTGTTTCCAATAGCCATTGGCCACTTTCTCACAACGCTTGGGATTACACTCGTCCACATGCGCGGCCAAACACCGAAACAGACATTTCCGGTCTTTGTAGGGACCATGTGCCCCTCTCGTTAATGCATACAGTCCGTTTCGATGAAGCAGCCAAGGTGGCAGTATAACAGGAGCACCGATAGGATGATCTCTCATTTTGGTGACGAAAAATGTGACGTTGTGTTTCCACAAGCCATTTGGTATTGGGGCGTTGCAACCGGGCCCATTCCAATGGGTCCAACGTAGTCAGTTGGTCGATGAGTGGCTCCAGAGAAATCGCATCCGTCACCGTGAACGGCTGGTCAAACACATAGGTATTATTGCTGGGGTAATAATACCGCAACTGGTCCGTCTCTTTGTGCCGTAAGATGTAACCGAATGTCATATTCAACTTGAAAGCTGTCACCTGGTCTGTGAAAATGTTCTCGGCATAGGTAGAAAGATACGTGAGGTCCTGCAGTCGAAAGTTATACAAGTCCAATAGACGACGGTGACGGTGAAAACAATGGCGTATGGTGGTCCAATTACGTCGATAAATGTCACTCACACGCTCGTCTTGGGGCAAGACTTCAGCCGGAGGTGCCGCTGGGTCCCTGGAAAATCTTCTCCACGTCTCATGCTGCAGTGAGGCCAATAGCTCCTCTCGTCAGAGTGGTTCAGGCTGGTCAGGTAGGTTGGTCAGGCAGGCTGGTCAGGCAGGCAGGCAGGTGAGATAGCTCCATTTGGCAGTCCAATGAATGCAGCAAAACACTAAAAATTTCCACTTTTATACGTTTTTTCGTGACATTCGGGTGTTTTCGGTATTCTCCGTGTGTCTTTTCGGTATTCTCCGGGTGTTTTCGGTCACCTGCGTCACTCTCCGGTGATTACATTCGGGTATTTTCGGTCACCTCCGCCACTCTCCGGTCACCTCCGGGTCTTTTCGGTCACCTCCGGCACTCTCCGGTGATCACATTCGGGTATTTTCGGTCACCTCCGACACTCTCCGGTCACCTCCGGGTCTTTTCGGTCACCTCCGGCACATCTTCACGGACCTCAACGAACTCGCCGGGCCTCTTCGGTATTCTCCGTGTCTCTTCGCACACCTCCGTCACATCTCTCGGTACCTCCCGCCACATCTTCACGGACCTCACCGAAAAGACACGGAGGTGAACGACATTGTGGGAAAAACCCAGTACAAGCTCCCACGGACCTGACCAAAGAAATACGGAGATGAACGACATCCCCACAGACTGGTCAGTACATCTCCTATCATCCTCACAAGTCACGCCCCATTCACCCAAACCGGAAGTGACGTCATACAGAGGTCACGCTCCATTCACCCAGACCGGAAGTGACGTCATACGACACAGCGCCCCCTGGCGGATGCAAGAGTTACCTCCCCCGGCAAAATGTGACCGGATTTCAGTAGACTATACTACTCAGGGGACTGAAAATTGTATTGTAGGACTACATAATTTTATTGCTGTATAACATCATACATATGGGTCCTATATTTGGATAGCTGACTTTACTTATCCAAATATACTGCATGTATCCAAATGTATTGCATGTAGCCTACCATTTCCACACCACATTTTTTTAACTGGAAATGGCTGCTGAGTTAGTGCTAGTATTAAATAACTAGGGGTGAAAGATAAATCCCTCCTTAGCGGCATGACGCATCATGCTGTGATTCAGTCTATTGAGCACTGTTGGTCGTTTCCGTCCTTCGACTATACTGCATATTGTGTAGAGTTTTGGATGGTTCAACAAGAGACGTGTTGCCATAACATGACGGGAACGTCGCAATGGATACCAGACTCTACAAATCGATCCCTGAGTGACAAGTAAATGGCGGTAAAAACTAATCACACGATGTTTTAATCAGAATTGACATAGTTATACACGTTCCAATATCAGAGATAGAAAGTGAACAAATAAAGGCCGATTCAGGTTATTGTTGCCGCCGATTCTGATACGGCATAAAATTAAATTGATCGCCCTCAAAGTAATGAGTCTGTAATGTAGGGGTAAATACAGTGAACAATGGAGCTTGTGCTTTGTGGAGAGCACAAAACTTTTCGATTTCGAACAACGTCAGCGGTCCTATTTACCACAAATCAGTAACAATTATCAGCTATGAACTGACCACAGCGAATACAAACTGAGAATAATTTACTGGGTTATACTCGCCCCGTGAATGTGCGTGAAAGAAGGAAACAGTATCGCAGTGTAAAACCGCAGGACCAGAGTGCTCTATTGTATCTACGAGTTTATCTGGTATTACGTAAATTTCAATTCGATAAACTCAGTTTAGAGCCGGTAGTCAAGTTAGCTGAAGTCAATTATTTCCTGGGCCCCTTAATATACACATGTTAAGAGTAGGTAAACACAGAAGTATATTAGGATATAATAGGCAAGTAACATAATTAAAGATCGCATGCGCCATGGACGCGGGGTGTGGAGTGCGCCCTTCTGGTTTGTGCAATTCCGGTTGCACATACGCAGGGGACCTTTAACCCCGTTTCTGGTTGCGCAACATCCGGTTACGGGACTTCCGGTCATGACGTCACTTCTGGTCATGTTAGATCGACCGGTAAACATGTTTGAACAAATTTCAACATGTCGAAGCTTATCCCGGTAAAAACAAAATGACGGGATACGGATCAGCCGGTAAGCAAGTTTCAACATGCCGGAGCGTGTCTTAGCAAAAACAACATGGCGACCTTGAACGAGCGTTCGGTAAACAAATCTGAATAATTTCAAACATGTCTAAGCAAAGTCGGAGCTTGTCTTAGTAAAAACTAAATGACACCCTTGAATAAGCGTCCAGTAAATACGTCCGAACCTGTAGGGGCGGTGGTTGAGGTGGAGGAGACACAACGCTAGTCATAACAAACCAAACTAGTATTATAATACGGTATACGATAACCTATACTACCCTGTAGTATTATACTATGGTATATACCTATAATCTGTACCAGAGACCAGCAACACTGAGAAGTCTGTTCAGGGAGTCGCGGCACTTTCCGTTCAATTTGTCATCGCATGCATTGTGTCCATACAAGCTTGGTATGCTTTGCTAAGCACCCCTGAATAGGAGGCCTAGTTGCACAGAAACCTATATATCCTGTACCATGTCTCTTTTGGGCTGAAATTTGTGCGACATGAATGTATTTCGTGGTCGGAGTGATCAGCGTGAAGCAAAGCATATGTAATAAGTTATGGGGATTCGATCGATCTAGCTTACGCTGTAGAGTACGACTGGAGGGGTCCCAGGGTTGTTGGTTGGGTATGCTGGTCCTAGTGAGTATGTGCACTCGACAGGAAGGCCTGTGGTGGGAGTTTTGAGCAACAGGTGGGCTATACGTGGTCCAAATGTGGTGCGCATGGTGTCGTCTTGAAGTTCCCTTGCTATAGACTACGATTGGTGTGGTTTTCACAAGTGACGCCTCGGTGCGCATGCGTAGCCTGAGTGTATCAGAGAAAGATATGGCATTTTGGGTATACGCTGGGGCGTGTGTGGCCTTCAAATGTATCATCTTGAAACGTGGCGTGAAACACGATTGGCATTATATGGTACCGTCCTTCTCCAAATGGGTCGAGTATTTATCGTCTTGAAGATGTCGTAGTGAAGACTACGACAGGGGTGGTTTTTACCAGTAGTGATGTCAACGGTGACTTCAACAGTAGTAGAGAAAGCTCAAACGAGAGATCCTGAAGGATCTTGGCGCCCGATAATTGTAAGCTAATAACAAGAGGATCTTTTTGTCCATTGTTACTAAGAACGAACGATTGATTTGTAATTTTGCTTACAGAATTTCGAATCTGAGCGAAAAAGATCGAAAAAGGGACTCTGGAAAACACCAAGATATAATCTTTCTAAGTCTCAGGAATTTCAAGATTTCTAGATACTGTTCTTATGTTGGTTGGTATAGTACAAGAGAAATGAGTAAAGTTAGTCTGAAAGTGAATGTATATGTACGGAGGATCCTTCGTCTTCGTTTTGTACTATTTTTATTGGGTACTGGAAGCGAAGACAAATCTTTTTGACACTTTGGCATAACCTATGAAACATACTTAAGATTTCATAATTAGGAACGAATGCTAATTCTGTTCTGTTTACTGGGCTAGTTTGAGATATCTCTTTTAAGATACCATGCTCGAATAAAGTAAGATGGTACAATACTTAATACTGAAGGGATCCGGTCCGCGCAGTAATGTTGAAACTTCTAAAGTGTCTGAATCCTGGTTATCTCCCTTGGATCGAATCATGCAGTAGTCTACAGTTGTCGAGTTGTGACGTTGTGTCACAAGGGTGACGTCACTTCATGTAGCCGACCCACCGGCAGGCGAAAGGGTGGGGCAGTTCACTTGCAACTGCATGGACTAAAGAAAACTGATTTAAAATTTGAAGAAATACATTTCAATTCCGAATTATTTGAACTCTTTGATATAGAAGGTTAAGGTATGGATATTCTCTATAGTCAATATATAGAATATGCCCTACCGTTTGATCCGCCGACTCTTGTGATGCAACGTCACAACTCGGGAATACCGCATTAATTTGAAGGGTAACTTGGATTTTCGAATCGGATCAAAAAGGTATCTTGCACAACTAGGCCCCTGTGTACCAAATTTCGGAAAGATCCATGAAATATTCCCTGAGAATTCACGATACCTACGTTTCAAGGGGAAATTCAAGATGGCCACCTGGCGGCCATATTGGATTTTGGAATCGGACCAAAAAAGGTATCTTGCACAACTGGGCAACAAGGGGAATCTGTGTATCAAATTTGAGGAAGATCCATGCAGTACTTGTTGAGAAATCACGATGACAAAGTTTCATTGGCAAATCCAAGATGGGCACCTGGTGACCACATTGGATTTTCGAATCGGACCAGAAAAGGTATTTTGCACAACTACTGTAGTACTTCTTGAGAAATCACGATAACAAAGTTGCATGGGAAAATCCAATGTGGCCGCCTGTTGGCCATATCGGATTTTCGAATCGGACCAGAAAAGGTATCTTGCACAACTACTGTAGACGACAAGGGGAACCTGTGTACCAAATTTGACAAAGATCCATGCAGCAGTTCCTGAGAATTCGCATTTACAAAGTTTCATGGGGAAATCCAAGATGGCCGCCTGGTGGCCATATTGGATTTTCGATTCGGACCGAAAAAGATATCTTGCACAACCAGACCCTAAGGGGAACCTGTGTACCAAATTTGAGAAAGATCCATGCAGTATTTACTGGGAAATGACGATAACAAAGTTTCATAGAGAAATCCAAGATGGCTGCCTGGTGGCCATATTGGATTTTTGAATCGGGCCAGCAAAGGTATCTTGCATAACTAGACCCCAAGGGGAACCAGAGTACCAAATTTGAGAAAGATCCATGGAGTACTTCCTGAGAAATGACGATAAAGTTTCATGGGGAAATCCAAGATGGCTGCCTGGTGGCCATATTGGATTTTCAGATCGGACCAGAAAAGGTATCTTGCACAACTACACCCCAAGGGAAACCTGTGTACCAAATTTGAGAAAGATCCATGCAGTAGTTCCTGAGAAATCGCGATAACAAGGTTTCATGGGGAAATCCAAGATGGCCGCCTTGTGGCCATATTGGATTTTCAATTCGGACCAGAAAAAGTATCTTGCACAACTAGACCCGAAGGGGAACCTGTGTACCAAATTTGAACAAGATCCATGCAGTACTTCCTGAGAAATGACAATAACAATGTTTCATGGGGAAATCCAAGATGGCTGCCTGGTGGCCATATTGGATTTTCGAATCGGACCAGAAAAGGTTCTTGCACAACTACTGTAGACGACAAGGGGAACCTGTGTACCAAATTTGAGAAAGATCCATGCAGTAGTTCCTGAGAAATCGCGATAACAAGATTTCATAGGAAAATCCAAGATGGCTGCCTGGTGGCCATATTGGCTTTTCGAATCGGACCAGAAAAGGTATCTTGCACAACTAGAGACCCCAAGGGGAACCTGTGTACCAAATTTGAGAAAGATCCATGCAGTAGTTCCTGAGAAATCGCGATAACAAGGTTTCATGGGGAAATCCAAGATGGCTGCCTGGTGGCCATATTGGATTTTCGAATCGGACCAGAAAAGGTATCTTGCACTAGACCCCAAGGGGAACCTGTGTACCAAATTTGAGAAAGATCCATGCAGTAGTTCCTGAGGAATCGTGAAAACAAGGTTTCATGGGGAAATCCAAGATGGCTGCCTGATGGCCATATTGGATTTTCGAATCGGACCAGAACAGGTATCTTGCACAACTAGACCCCAAGGGGAACCTGTGTACCAAATTTGAGAAAGATCCATGCAGTAGTTCCTGAGAAATCGCGATAACAAGAATTGTTTACGGACAGACGACGGACACTAGGACGGACGCCTCGACGCTGGGACGGACGACGGACCACGGACGAAAAGTGATTTGAACAGTGATGGTGGGCTAAAAAAGGGCATTCAGGAATGCGCAGGGAGCGTTTGGGCGATGTATGGACCATCAACAGCCTAAGAATGATAGCCCTAATATGCACTAAAATATGGATATTCATAGTCTTTGCCAAACGGGCACTTCGTGACCCTTCCAAGGATTTCTGATTTCATTAACCTGATTTCATCTACCTGCAATGGAAGACTATTAGTGATCCAACATATCTGTCCCTTCATTAATATATGCAAAGTCCAAGAACGTCAATGCCAATTGAAAACGAATTTTGTCTGGATAACGTTGAAATGGTGATCTTTCAAATTTAAAGTCTGTTACATTGTGGTTGTTGGCGGTTCCTCGGTGTGTTGAGTTTCCGCGTCGAACGTCCCGTTCTGTCAGTAACGTAGCTTCCAATGGCTTTAGGTTCAAGGGGTGAAAATTCATGGGTCTTTTTTATTTAATTCTGTTGTCTATTGAATGTCTCACAGGAGGCCTTTCAACGTCTCAGAAACTGCTGCGAACTTCTAAAGTTGAGGGAAGTTAACCCTCTCTGGACCGTATAAGTACAATTGTCGACCAATTTCCATACCATATTTTCATCGTGTTAAATTTTGTTGGGAAGCTCGGAGTAACGTCTTTGAAACTACGTAGACGGCACGATGATGAGAATATCTTCGCTTCACGCATGTTCATGACAGTGCAGATGCCAATTTGGAACCGTCAATCTACCGGTACACGCCGGAGTTAATGAAGAAGCACTCTGCCGTCCGAAGGCGCCATGAACCAGCATTGAAGTTCCTCGGATTCTGCGAGTGTATTGCTGGGGAAAACTGTTTAGAGAGAGCCGAAAGATATCAAGGAGAGTGGAGGGGCGAATGCATGTTTGTACTGGATAGAGCAATGTACATGTGCATATGAAGAAAAATCACAGCAAGATATATAGTTGATACATACCTCCTGGCAGCGAGCATGCAAGGAAAGCTCCCAATAGCATGAATATGGACTTCAATCCTTTCCGAATCTTGCTTTTCTTCTTTATTTCTTTCGTTCCTTCACCTGTTCGTTCTTGGGAAGCAATCTGCCTGGCATGCTGACGGGAAATCATATAAAGACTGGAGTAGGCAAAAAACATAGAGATCATGGGCAAAATGAAACCTGCAGCAAACACAAGGACTATGTAGCCTCTGGGGAAAGTTTCAAAAAATCGTTGACTTTTGACAGAATTATGCCACCCAGCTAATGGAAGCAGACCCACTATAACAGAACCAATCCATGTGATACCACAAATTATGCGGTGAGTTCGGGTGGTCACAAGAGACTCATATCGCAGGTGTATTTTGATTTTCAGGTAACGGTCGATGGTCAGGAAAGTCAGGAAAAACGCCGACGCTAAGTAAAAGCAGCAAATAAATCCCATCCTGAACAAATACTCGTATTCATTATCCAACTTGGACAGATTTAGCACAGAGATATAGATTATAAAGATGCCATTCCATGCGTCTGATGCTGCTAGATTTCGGATAAAGACGTTGCCTGGCGTCTCACGCACCCGCCTCTCCTTAATAAACCCTAGAATCACGATACCGTTCAGAATTACCGTGGACGAACCGACCAAACCGAATGATAAGTTGATGACATATTCTAGTAATGTCGGACTGTCTTCACTAGACTCCTCGGCCGTCAGCGAACTGTTAGTCAAGTTCATCTCCATAAGAACCTAAACCGCCTCTGATATTTTCTCAGCAATCTTTCTTACTGCACCATCAGTAAGCCTATTCAATATATATACACAGACTGATCACCTGTACAGTGTTTGTCTTATGTTCGATATTACCGAGTTGCAAGAGTCCTGAACCAGACTCTCTTAATAACGAGAACTCGATTACTACTGATTGATTATTCTGTGTTGTGTCAATACGTCGGCTTAAACGATTTTTATCATAAAATTGAACGTTTATTTCACGCTTGAAATATAAGTTAATGAGATACCCTTCAGTTGCAAGTAAATTAATATATGTGGTTAACCTTAGCGTGCACTGACCTAGTCATCACCGTGGCATCGTGAGGTGTTTGTTTGCTGTAGAATTCTGGATGACTTAGCAGCACAAGTGAGAATACAATCGAACAACTCAAGGGTGATGTTTAAACATCCCTTGAATGCTTCACTAAAATATGTATGCTATTTATTTACCATTGATCATCAGAACAATAAGATAATGTCCATCAAGAACATTATCAGTCATTAAATATTGACATCTAAAATAGCCGTTATTCGTATAGGCCTGAAGCTATCACCAAGGTGTACAGAACAAGCCTCCATATATTGACCATATCATCATCAAACGGTTGATTTCTCTAACAGATACGTGACTGGCATTCTCATGCTATCAATCAGTCAGTTGGATTATTGATGACTTGAAGTTAATACTTACTGCAGGCTACATTAGTTCACAACAATGTAAATCTCGAAAGGTGGGTGAACGAAAGACGAAAACTGATCCCGCGAAAAATAAAATTTCTTTCCCCACATTTGCTGACATATCTAAACTCAATACTGAAGAGGACATCAAACTGTCATGTAGATCCGATCATTCTATAATTATTTAGAAAAGCAAGTTTGAAAACTGGGAAAGAAGGAAATTCCAATGCGATTAGATAATTGGGAAATGGTCGAATGAACAAAACAATTAATAACTAGAGCTATGGATAGCTATAATGGGTTCAAAGCTCGAACCAGGCTCTTATTTCACGGGCATTATTCGAACATTGCAAGCCGAAGATGGCGGCCAAACTACAGGGCCCAGATAGCATTTTGATTGGCCGATGGCGGCCATTTTGTTTTACGTAGCAACTTTCCAATAAGACTGTTGAGAGACCCTGATCCATTGATTAGGTATATCAAATTTCACAACGATCGGTGCAGCGGTTTCAGAGGAGAAGACCCTTGAAGGTTTTAAGCTAAATCCAATATTGCCGCCAAACCGTTCAGCCAATCAAAAATATTTGCTTTCAGTACAACACACCATGGCCTTCTCGATATATCGTAGCAACCTAGAAACCCGTATCTATCAGGGTTCAAGAGAATAAGCCGTTGCAAAATTGGTAAAGTTTTTCACCAAATTCAAGATGGCGGCCAAACCACGTGACCTCGGAGTAAAATTTTTGCATATTCATGATCGCCATGTCATATAACATATATTTCATAACTTTTCCCGTCAAAATCTATTACTTGAAAATCCGAGCATTTTGATTGGCCGATGGCGGCCATTTTGCTTTACGTAGCAACTTTCCAATAAGACTGTTGAGAGATCCTGACCCATTGATTAGGTATATCAAATTTCACAACGATCGGTGCAGCGGTTTCAGAGGAGAAGACCCTTGAAGGTTTTAAGCTAAATCCAATATGGCCGCCAAACCGTTCAGCTAATCAAAAATATTTGCTTTCAGTACAACACACCATGGCCTTCTCGATATATCGCAGCAACCTAGAAACCCGTATGTATCAGGGTTCAAGAGAATAAGCCGTTGCAAAATTGGTAAAGTTTTCCACAAAATTCAAGATGGCGGCTAAACCACGTGACCTAGATACTTGGTTTTTACATATTCTTGATCCCCATGTAGCCGTGCATGTACCTGGTTACTTTTCCAGACTTAATTCAGAACTTGAAATTTGGCCAATTTTGATTGGTCCATGGCGGCCATCTTTTTCAACGGAACCAATTCTCTTTAAGTATCGTTTACTCAGACCTGTCCATATATCATGCCTACCAAGTTTTGTGCCGATCCGCCCAGTAGTTCCAGAGGAGAAGATGATTGAAAATAAAATTAAAATTCCAGTAAATCCAAGATGGCCGCCATGTCGTTGGGAAAATAAAGAAGCTTTACCCCAGGTGCAACACCTCTCTTGTCATGTTATCATGCCTCCAAGTTTCGACCGAATTGTTCCAGCCCTTTTCGAGTTACATGTATAGCGGGAACAAAATATGGCGGTATAATAAGTATAATAATAATCCGAACAAAAACAAAAGGCTTCAAGCCATTCTGGCTTTGAACCCTAATAATGGCAGAGAACAAAAGGCCGCAACCCAAGGACTATACGCTATAGATACCGACGTATACAGAGGGATCTATTGAACTATAGGGAGCAGAATAATATACTAAGATCAGCAAGGACTAGGAAATGCCTTGAAATTATAAAGTCCAGGCATTAATGGTTTCCCCTTCGAAGGTTTACATACACTTTGGGTCGAATTCGAACAGTTAATGGGAAAATCATCGAGATCATAAATTAGAAAATTACAGATTGGGATTGGGTCAAACTAATAACCTGTTTACCGAAACCCAACAAACAGCAGAACAATTTAGGTCAATACTTCATTTGAACGTAAAAAACATGAGACATCGTCAACTTCTGAATAAGTTTTTTCACGGGGACAATGCATAGAGGAATTGTCACAGATAGATATATATAGGAAAATGTAGAATTAGTTTTTTCCCGTACAGAGAATAGTATACATTTGGAGCTTACTATCGCTTATTATAGCATCCGAATCCTCCGAAAAAAAAATTGATCCGCCTCGATATTTATTGACGAAGCTAACAAATTTTGTAAATTTGAAATGATCGTAAGACATTGTATTCAGAAATTTTATGCTAACATCTTTGTTTTTCTGATAAGGCGACCCGATATACCAATATACATCCCCCTGGCTTGTGGGGAATATGGAAGTATGATAATAATAGATAAGGAATTGAAAGTATAACTAAGTGGATGTACAATACATGTTCACTGTCCTACGAAAACGGTATCTCGGTTATTCATTCTTTCTGGACGACGGCTGTCAAATGAGTGTCGGTTGTGAGGCCTATATTTTGAATACGTAAGACTAGGTCTGGGGCAATCTCGAGGAGACTAACAAACTCTCACAATATCAGTAATCTTCAGAAACATCGTCATCTGGCATAAATTCCCATGGGGAATGTTATGCATTTATTGTTTTAATATATCATTGCATTTGAGTGGATGTAGAATATAGAATAACTCCATTACTACCATTACAAAAAAAATGACTATTATTTTGCATTGATTGATTTGGAATCACGGCTGTTTTATTAATATTGAATCACCTATTCGATTAATACCTATAGTATATGGTAATTAGACGGCCGAACAAACTTGTCCTTAAGTGTCCTCGCTGTTTCGCATATGTTAGAGTTTGACACACAAATATTTACTCTCTTTATAATGCATAATGCACTTTGATGTATGTGCATTCATTCCAGAAATGAACATCATGGGGAGACCTATCAACTACAGTTTCTAGTTAATCATATTCGTCACCAAATGCATAATTTATTACCAAAAGCTAATTATCCCAACCATTAATGGTGTTTATTTATGGAGACATTTTAGTCAAGAAAGTCCTATCAATGCTCAGTCATCTCCATAATCAATGAATAACCATAGCAACGACGGAGCAAAATCAAGTCAAACACTCAACGGAACATGTATTGAAGATCTCATGATGATTAGCGTCCCTTTGACAAGAGATAAATCCATAACACAAGAGACAAATCTTAATCCATAAAGTTCCTTTCCTATCTCTTTAACATATGAACTAATTTTAGTCAATGATAATTGGACTACTTTCGACCTGCAGTTGACAAAATTATCATTAATGTAAGCACAATGACCCCTTCTTGAAAGAGTAGGATAATTTGATCGATATGTTTAATATTTACTCCAGTTGTCAACTGTTAAAAATCGCCCATGTTAAAGAGATTCCGATACTATCGTCGCAACTATATTGTCACAGGATTAACTTGAATTTTGCGCAAGTTGGAAATTACGACCCTGTTTTGTGATTGAAGACAAAATTAATCCTAGTTCAGTTCTAGTGGAACACAAAACTTGAAACGCAGAACTCCAAACACACTTTTCGCAATGCAAAATACATGTGTTCATACATGTAACTATACAAATTTGAACAACTATGCCCACTCGATGTTTCTATTGTCCAAACGGTATCACTAATACAATAACAATGTAGGTTAATGATAAACAAATTTGACAAGATTGGGATGAATGCAACGAAACACTGGTGAATTCGGACAGTGGATATGGCGTGTGCAAAGTTCGACTAGAAGCATTTGGTACCAGACTCACAGGTGAAGGAGAGACAATTAAGAAAATACCAAATCATATTTGAAAAATAGACTGAACAATGAAATGTTCTCCGGTGGATCATACGTCAGATTTAGAGGAGTAGTAAAGAAAGTTGGTCTTTTTCGGTGCACAAAGTGCATGTTGCCCTCACGTGCATGTGCACTGACCTGGTGGTGCCTCTTGTAACACATAGCTTGTAAGTGACACAATCCCCGGAAGTGACGCCATCACCAGAAGCGACGACATCGATGGAAGTGACCTCATTACGGAAAGTGACGATTCTCTACTTGTGTGCATTTGTGGGCTTTTGGACTTTGTCAAATAGGCTCAACTATATTTCGACAAAGAATGTTGAATGTTTTCAATTTTATCATTAAAATCTGTTACCCTCTACAATTTAAAAACGACCACTATGCTAAGACTATTATTGCCAATATTAACACGTTATGACCTGTATTCCAGTGGCTACACCCATCAGTTTCCAAGGTCAGATCTTCAGAGGTGTCATAAAAACGTTCTGTAATGGTCACCCCCTTGGATTCTATAAGATAGCCGCTTTCTGAAGCCTATTTGACGGCCATATCTATTTATCTGGTGAGATATGTAAGAGGCGAGAAAAATTGACGTTTGGCGACTAAACAAATATGATTCCACAGGAAAGCCTCTCTTGGCTCCTCACATTGAGATCAGAATATGGAGGATTCAAAGACGTAGCCTTGGAATATCAGCCGCGCTTTCATTGCAGCTATACATTTGGAGTAACAACACGGCCCCTAGCACCGACTTAATCAGTAGATAACTTTCTTCTGGTGGCTACACTTGATAGTTCAAGAATACTGCATGTGATCGTACGACATTTCATCTTACAGTAACGATGAGCGTATCCCGGTTGGTTTTTCGTGCTTTTCTTTAAACTGTCTGCACGAACAATCCAATGTTGGTTTGTATGAACAAATCCTGGAACACCATATGGCTTGAAGCTTTGGGATCCACTGATTAACTTGGCATAATAGAGTAGAACGGTGACTGAAAATAGTATCGGGTAGCGAGATGTATTTTGTAGATCAATATTCGACATATATTTATTCAGATCACCGTCAGAAACACCCTCCTTCTATATTGGTTAAATGTTTCTCATTCCCAAATATCCCTTGAATCATCTCTCTTCAACCATAGTTTGAGAAAGCTTCTCCCCTCTGCAAGCTTTGCCATTGTTGTAACAGAAAACTGTTGGCTTTAAGAAATCAGTGGATAGATATTTTCTCTCAGTCAGTCATATCATAGGTATCCTTCATAGACTTATCAAAGTAATACTTGTATACACAGTTTCCTATTTACCACAATCGACGCTGATTCATTCTGAGATGCATGTGTTCCAAGCAGAACCTGGTCGACTTTCGACTGTGAAAATAAAAATCATATCGTGTCCTTTGTCGTCGCAACAATTGATATTCGGTGTTCGTATTGAATATGCTTTCTATCAAGTTTACGTAAATAGTTTCAGAAAGCAAAATACAATACCATTCACTTAACTTTATCATACAATGCCTTCTGTCTCTTCACAAGCTGTTATGGCGTGCCACTTTATCAGGGTTGCTGTTCATTCCGGCACAAAGTGTCATAATACTTCTTCACAGTATCTCTTCGCTTCCAATGGGTATTGCTGCTTCGCGTTCGTGATCATATCTTCGATTCAGATTATGTCGCTAGACAGATGACTCTTCGACGGTGCCGGACGGCTATCATCGATCTTTCGTTTGACTGCAAATATATTTGTTCTGCGAGCAAGACTAATATCCCCGGTTAGTCTGCTTGAAACACCTGAACTAGAGGGTGAAACAGTGTCAATCATGAGAATATTCCCTTAGCAAAAAATCCAAAACAAAATCATATAGGAACCAAGTCCTAAAGGATATATCTCATGAAATTTCTATAGCAGACTTTTGACCCCATAGAATCGATTTTTTTATTTTAATAAAACAGAATGCTTTCCAATTGTTACTCTGTGAACTCTGAGATGGGTAGATGGATCATAAAGAGCAGATACCCTGATGAAGTTACCTATCTGTACCTGCTCCGACACGAATCACAGTTAAAGGAAATACATATCATCACCATTTCTTGAAGATATACGCTGAACACACGATAACGATAGAACACACTTGGTAATGGAGAGAAGCTTTGTACTTTGACTGACGTTTATCCAAAACGTTAATGGAAAATTGGGGAACGCGAAATTTTCAAGCAAGCGTTCCAGAAATTGTTCATATAAATTATATCAAAATTGGATTGTTCACACAGAATACTGGGAGTACATGTAAATGAGACAATCGTGACGACGTTAAATCCTACTCACCCAACCCTCATCGATAAATTATAGATGAAATATATTGTGGCTCAATCTGGTGCACTGAACCTACATCTGTGACCCGACAAATGTAGGTGTACCGACAGAAACAAAGTTCCTGGCTCATTAAAATAAAGGATATCGACAAGAATATATTGCAGATGGCGGCCATCCAAATTGGCCACCAATACAGTATGTCTGTAGCGCCACCATCTGAGGCTTTACCCCTGAGAACATGGGTATATCCATTGAAATCAAGTTCATAATGGGTTATGTTGAACGAATAAGTTTAAATGAGGGCCATCTTGGAATACAGAATGGCCGATATTAGAACATGTCTATGGAGCCACCAGCTGATACCTTGCCCCTGAAAATGTGCCAGTGGATGTAGCCACTGAAATAAAATCCATCTCACGTTTTGTTAAGAATATGTAGACTCGCCGGTTTTGTTAAGAATATGTAGACAAAGGAGTATATTAAAGGTGAAATGCAAAGGTTTTTAGATTCTCCTTTTCACATTTTATATAGGTTGAATAATGATAGAAATACCAGTCTATCTACTTCACTTGGTGAAATTGGAATTATCTTGTCTGCTAGAATCTTTTTAAAAGTTGGTACCACTAGCACAGCTGAATTCAGATTTGTAAAACGTCATCGCTTATCTTTCCTTGATTGTGACGTCACGTCAGACCAGCCGCCCGGAGACTGAACGTTACAAGTATTGACGCCCGGCCAGATGGTCTGATGTGACGTCACAAACGAACGTCAAACAAGGGCAGATAAGCGATGCGGATTTTATTTCTGAAATCGGCCGGGCTTGAGATGCCAACTTTGAAGCACTTTTCAAAAGCTACCAGGAGACAAAATACTTCAAATAAAACCAAACAGAGTATTTGGGCTGATATTTCCATCATTAACTAGCCCGCGAAGAATATAAATAGGGAAATATGAAAACCTTTGCATTTCACCTTTAAGTGTTATAGATAATGAGATATTGATGAAAATAGGTTTTTGATGGCGGCCATTTTGAAATCCAAAAATGTTGATGAAAAAATGGCAACATCAAAATTCGTGATCTACATGAACATGAACGCAAAATCTGTGGAACACTAGTTTGGCTTCTTCTAATCATTGAGGTTATTTTTAAAAGAAGCAAACGAGGATAATTTTAAAGAGTGGCAGACGTAGTTTCGAATACATCTGATGTCAGCTTCTCCCACAAAGTTTAGCAGACTTTTCCGAATATTAAGAAATTCTACCAGCCTAAGAAACATTTTCCAACTCTAAATATTCTACTCAGAAAGGAAACTCGCTCCATAAACGACATAGTTCATGGACCAGAGTAGAACTGGTATCATTCGAGGTGACAAAATCTAGTAATGGTTTTGAAGAGATATATGGCCGTTGATATTATCCATAAGTGATAGCAGATGCAGATCGGTAGCTCAAATGTAGTATACCCCTTTCCCTGTTCTGACCCCAAACTCGGAGATGGGGTAGTGTTGGTGGTATAATTTTACTATTCTATCAGCTAGAGAGCTGAAACTTTCTGCACTTTGCGTAAATGTGCCGGTGTGATGGATAAGAATGTCCTGGTGAATAGTGTCTCTTTTTAAATCACTTTCTGTTGCAATCAAAGACGGACACTTGTCCCTAATGTGGAGAAAAGTGTCCTAGCTGGGTTAGGAGATAGGGCCGGGACACTCTTAGCCACCGGAAATTCTAAGCATCCACATCGGTTCAGCAGTAAGAGGCTAGCGGTCCCCAGTGAAGTGCCTTAGACCACTCGGTTACCGAGGACCCTGTGTGAATTAGGATAACTGCCATTAAGGCTTTTGTTAAAGCAGTGTTGTAGGATAACAAAATGGCCTAAAATGGCAGGCATGAACTTTATTCTCCATTAGACACTTGACTACCTGAGTAGATTTTACCCCGTAACATTTCCTATGTTAAAAATCATAATATTTCCGACAATTTCTGAAAATAATGACTTGCCAAACTTCTACACATGCAAAGTAGGCTAATGGGGAATACTGTCCATTACTTTGTCATTTAGAGCCATTTTTCTATACAACAACACCAGTGAGTTAACAAAGGTATTAATCTACCGATCCGAAACCTTTGTCAATTATGGATAACATCTAGATAAAATACCTTTTCAAAAAACATCAACAGAATCTACCTAGTTAAGCGACATCGATAAAATCGGAATAAAAAAAATAAAAATAGGCCACAAATTCGAAACGTTATTACTCCAATATACAAGCGTCTAGTCCGCCATTCATAATTCAGCCGTCGTCCATTAAAGAATATCCGCGTCCATAATCCAAAGACCTATTCCATATCCATATAACAGTATTAGCACCAAATTCAAAAAAGACAATCATAGTATACATAAACATAGGCTAGTTTCCTGCAAGAGAGAAGCGGTCAACAGTTTTCAATGATGCCGACAAGACATCATGATGTTCCAAAAATATAAAATCCGTATCGCTGATCAGTATTCTTAATCCATAATAATCGTTCTAAAGTCGTTATCTAGAGTAATGTAATATCATCAATCATGCAGTTATATTGAGGGATTAGGATGAGGAAAGGGTATAGAGTTCAGAAAAGTATTTGAATTGTCAGCTATCGAGCAACGTCGGTAATAATCCTAAACAGTTTATGTTCAGAATGATGAAAGGGGTAGAGAACAGAAAGAGTGATACCGATCTGCAACTGCTGTCACATATGAGAGAGAGAGAATTTTATTTAACGTCACGTTCAGCAATATTACAGCTATATAGTGACGAATACCATAAATCTCTGTCTAAAGATGAAATATCTAACAGCAAAATTACATCACAAATCAATCGTTGTCGAACAATCCTTAATCAATTCTCTTTTAAGACTCCTGTCAATGATCGTGGTGTCCGTATTAACATCATTAACATCAATCGAGGGACAAATATTCTCTTGTGAGAATTTCTTGTTAATCTCCTGCTCCTTCTTCTGGTGCCCTCTCAATTCAAGCACTATATATTTAGCAATGCAGACCGCAAAATCGGTCTCATATTCCCAAATAACTCTGTCTGCTTTTTTCCTTAGGTTTCTCAGATAATTCACAGCGGTATGATCTCAACATCAGAAAAAATCTTATTGTTCATGCTGCCCGAAGGAGAGATCATCTTTTTCTTCTTTGAACCAGAAGCCCGCACACGATGCCTATAGGCCGATCCACCAAATGCACCGGGTCATCGACATCTATTTCTTCTGCCGAAGAACACTCCATCGCTTCGGGAGGGTCCGGAGAGTTCAAGCTAGAAGCCTCCACGACATGGTCAACAATTTCACGTAACTCACCACCTTCTTAACTTCTTGGCGCATCTTGAACAGTTTTCACGCTTTTACGCCCGAGTCTGCACCTCAGGTACTTGAACAGTCTGTACCTTTTCTTCACAAAGCGGTTCAAAAGGAAAGAGATATTTATCACTCATAATGACATACCAGAAGTGTACTGGACCCCCAATATGCATAAAACACCATAGAAGGCTAGATTCATAGCTGGTTCTAGAATCTATACCACCAAGCTTCTTTCAACTATGTTGATGAGGGCCGTTCAGGATGTAAAAGCATTTTGGGGAAGGTACTGTGCCACTATTTCTAAAAATGTTGAATGTATATGGATATTGAAGAACTTATAATGTCTTGCGGAAAGATATGTGTCCACATGGGATTTCTCGACTCCCTATACTACAATCCCTCATCACGACCTCATAGACGGTCTTAATTCATTAATAATATCGGTGCTCTTACAGGAAACTAGCCTATGTTTATGTATACTATGATTGTCTTTTTGAATTTGATGCTAATACTGTTTTATGGATATGGAATAGGTCTTTGGATTATGGACGCGGATATTCTTTAATGGACGACGGCTGAGTTATGAATGACGGACTAGACGCTTGTATTCAAGAAAGCTGATCGTCGATAAATATATATCAGAAGCCACAAGGGATATCGTTCATGGGATGTTTCTTTGTTTATAGTGTTGCTTGAATTTCTCATTAATAATATCTATGTGAAATTCGATAACAATATATCAGCAGCATATAGGTATTCCAATGGTTACTAACTGTGCACCCCTTTTGGATGTCCTATATCTATGAATACGATTTTTCAAAGATGCTTTCAAAAAAACGATCATTTCAAAGCCCGTTCCTTCTCATCCTCTAAACGCTATAAAGACGATATTCTCGCTGTGGATAATCGATGTATAAATGACGCAGTGAAGGATATATAACCACCCTCACTGACTTTGAAGGAAGCTAAAGATAGTCCTAACGGCGCATTATATTTAGACCGATATATCTATAACAATTAAGCTGGTCTTCCCTCTCGTCAACTCGACGACAAGAGAGAGGATTACAATTTCGACATCGTAAACTATCCCTATGTGGGCAGTAAATAGTTCAGTGGGGCTTGTATACGGCGTATGCATAACTCGCCTTGTCGCATTTGCTAGATCCTCTGTAAAATATGACGATTTTAAACAACGTCACAAAACATTATTGCAGAAATAAAACAAGGCTATACCACTAAGCGCATCCACTCAAAGTTTCTCCAATTTGGCGATACATATCGCATGCTGAGAGCAAAAGACGAGCGTAGCTTGCAAGAGCTATGGCATCCATTAAACCCATTTCTCACCTCTTTGCGTAGCATCAGGTTCTGTTTGGTCTACTCGAATGTTACACACCCCAGAAGGGCCATGATAAAGCCACATTACCGATTGAATATGGCATCACAAAGACGATGAGGATGTCCAAATGAATGACATCGGCAACATTCCATCGCACGACCGGGAAGAACAATCAGCACTTTACACTTTACATTAACATCTACAAATTCATCTACAAGCATCCACCTTATCCGTATCTGCCAGCAATAACACTTTTCTCCATCAAACTCGAATTTTGCTCACCCGCTCGATCCCCAACACATCTCACGCGCTCGATCCCCAACACTTTAACAAAACTAATAAAAAATCTACAACATCATCTTCAAAGAAAGAAGTTGCACAGTGGAGCTCAACTGTAACCTGACGAGCAGCGAACGGGAACAATTCTAATATAGAATCGTCGATGGTCAAAACCTCACACCATACAACTCGGTCCATAAGTTTCCGAAATGAATGTCGCAAAACATTCACGAAATTCTACTTCCCCTACACTAATTTCCTGATCTGCCAGTAAATTAAGAAGTTTGTCTTGTGTAGTCCGCCAAATGAGAAGGACCTTTGATTGACAGCCAGCCTCATTGTTCTGGCTGAGCAGTTACGGTTCAGCATGCTAGACCACACGACCAGTACAGGCAAAATTATGGGTAACTCAGCACAGGTAAATCAGCACAGGTAAATCGAACAGTATGCAGATGAGTGTCACAGGTACGTTGAATACTAATGAGCACGAAACAGGCACACAGACAGCGCGTAATGGCCAGCTGGGAAAAATGTGTCAGCAAAACTGAACGGACTTTCCGCTTTCACATTACAGTAAATCCACAGACACACTTTCACGAAGACACAGTACAAAAATCCAAACGAAACTGGATGTAAATCCAAAAATATACGAAAACGAGACGCAGTGATTCAAAACACGTACGAACAGATCCACCATTCTTTCGGGGACACCCTATAACATATGAATAACTTCTACAGACATATACCCCTTCAACAACATCACTGTAATTTGCCATCTCAAGTGGTACCTGTTTGTGAAATTTGGGGTCCGGGTCAATGGACCAACATCTTAGCTTGCTAAGGGCATTTCACGTTTCACTTAACACTACCCTTAGCTCAATGCCTTCATTCTCCGTGTATTTCGCCCGATGTCAGCTTCCCCAAGCATCAAGTCGCATGTCCGCTCCATTTAAACGAGCCAATGAAGTCCGTATTCAAATACTTTGACCTGGAAATCTCAGACATGAGACATGTCAATTTCACTTAAGCGCTCGACCTACTCGAGGCGCAAGACTGTGAGAGACCAAACCGAAGTTGTGCGAATTAGCTATTTTGCTTCTCACTCCAATGGAGCATGCTTCTTTGTTTTCCTTAAGAAAAATCATATTACAAGCGGCTAACATATTTGTAAAAAATAAAATTGACGACAGTTCACAGGAAAATGATATGCTTTTTATTTTGTGATGGGAGCACTCCGAGGCCCACCAAGGGATCGTTTCAATCGATCGCTTTCTGCATGTGTGTCTTCGTTTTATGAATGTAATTGCGCCGATGTCGGAGCTAACGGGACAAATCGGATGTGACCATTTGGGAAACGCCCCAATACCCCCAGATATCACCCGTTACCGCATGGCTACGAGCAGAAGTTTCAATGTATGATCGTGTCATGCGTTCGGATGATGTGGACCAATGACTTGAGAGAAGAAGACATATCCGACGTGGATTATGCACATGCTCAGATCGTATGGTTCAACTTCAACTTGCACTCTTCAGGAGAATATCACGATCTCTACATAAAACCAGATATGCTGTCACCAGCCGACATACTCGATAATATCCACGACAGTTGTCTCAATCTCGACCCATCTCATGGATAGCCTGTTGAAAATGTCTTGAGCGCTGGTACTAGATGACATAGACATGTATTTGATGATACAACAGGCATTCGTGTGAGTATTTTTTATGATCTCCAATAAGTATAGTATTGCGAACAATACATATCTAGTGGACTATATCCCTTCATATCCAGTAAATACATCATAAATCTCGAAACGATAACTTGTAAAGTTGGGCCATGCTGCAAGCCTTACCCATCCGAGACTGATAACAACTGGATAACTGAACAGCAAATTCAGTCGCTAGACCTCATAAATATAGTGGGCTAATTCAAAGCCGACAAGGGCTATATTCTCGAGGTCGACTTGGAATATCCCGTAACAATGTACAAAGTGACTATCCCCTTTGTCCCGAGTGCATGAGTCACTGACGACATATCTCCCTATTATTTAGAAATAAAAGAAAGAGCTACAGATTAAAGGTTGGTCTGTAAAAAAGTCGTTGAAATCACATGCAACAATCCAAGTACATCTTACACTATTGCAACCCTACATACAATTCAACACGGATGAACGTAATGTTAGAAACGACTTAGAGAAAGATTTTTTTCAAATGAATGAATAATACGGTTTTTGGCAAGACCATGGAAAATTAAAGAAAATTCTTTTCATGCATTCTTCAATCGCAATAAAACCAATTATTTCTGAACAGTCCCACCCATGTCATTTTTGCTATCCACGACTTTCATTATAATAAATTGAGCATAAATACGGAGAAAAGGTGAAGCTCTTGTTGCCGGACACAGATGATTTGTGTTAAGATATTGAGACTGGAGACATCTGCAAATATATTGTGCATCATCTTGCGTTGTTCAACAAGCAACTATCAGAAAAAAAACATCCTTTAAGAATAGTTTCTGTGAATCTCCAATAGATTTATTTTTTCGCTAAGATTTGATCAGCAATTACCCCCATCATATCAAAATTTTGTACAAAATTCAGGAAAATCAATGTAAACTGAAAGTACATTTTCTATGAATGAGGTGGTAATGGCTATATAATGTGCACAGGATGGTTGTTGGATGTTACTTGGTACACAAGTAATTGGTACACATCAATTGGTACCGCACTGCGGTGGTCTAATGGTTAGAGCGTCGGCCTCGTAAGCGGTAGGTACTGGGTTCGATCGCAGGCCGGGTCATACCTAAGACTTGAAAAATGGAACTTGTTGCTCCCTCGCTTACGCTCAGCATTAAGAGGATAGAATAAGGACTGGTTCGCTCGGTGTCAGTATAATGTGACTGAGTGGGGTGTCATGTCTGCCTACGGCATGATATTTCAGTGGGACAGCACTATAAAATGGCAGCATTAGACCTGCTCTGTTACAAGTAGGTTCCCCTGCCCCTTCCCCTCCCCTCCCTTCCCTTCCCCGTCGTGATATAGCTGAAAAAATGTTGAAAGCGACGTTAAACCCTATTCACTCATTCACTCACTGACATCAATACGGGAGTTTCCATTCTGTCATGATAAGAGTATTTGCCCCTGTCCGCCAGAGGACGTTTGAATCGGGGAGGACAAAATCCCATACAATGTATCTTTCTTCTAGCAACGTTGTATTGTGACGTCATGCAACAATCAGATATGGCACAGCATCATGACGTGAACAAAGGACATTACGCATTATACTAATGATGTTACTGGCGTTACAATAGAAAATGTCGCATTGAACGTGGATATGGCCAAATACAAAGTATTACATTGACAAGTGTGGTCTGTCATGCCACCGAACCCAATTTTGAAGTTATTGGAAATGTCGTTTGCTCAATATATTGCACTGTTTTGATGGCTACCTATCTCTTTTCATCTTATCCAATCCACATTTTGTCCCCCCTGACTCGAGCGCCTACTAGCGGGCAAGGGCAAATTACTCGTACACGGACAGTTCGGAGACTTCGCTATTGGTGTAGCATGCCATGGTCGTCGTCCCAAGCACATCTTCCCTCAGTCATATTCGCAACTTCATTGATAATTTTTTAAATTCTATACCAAACTATATAAATCATGGTTACTCAATCGGGTATCAGCCATTAAGTCCTGTAGCTTAGGAATGAGGATTGTCAAGAAATAGTGGCAAATTTTCAGAATGCCTTTGCCACATGAAAGCGTACCTGAAATACAACACATATCACGAATCGTTAGATTCTTGGTATGTGCTTTAGAATATTTTAACCGGAAGACTATACTGTGAAGTCATGTGACTCTGTCAGTATGTCGGCACCTCTTTACAGACTAGTCTTTTGTGTTAAATGCCGTCATTTTCATCTGACGACGATACAGCTCACCAATCCCCAGTGAACGAGTTGTCACAGCGAAACAGCTCACCAATTACCAATATACGAGTTGCCAGAGTATTTCCATCATAGCTCTGTAGATTTGTATCATCCAAGTTGCCACGTGAACAGGTACAATAAAAGCGTACCTGAGATACAACACATATGATATGGTATATGATTTAGAATAGGTTACACGGAAGATTATACTGTGAAGTCACGTGGCTCTGTCAGTATGTCGGCATCTCTTCCCACTTCCCTTATATGTGTTGTAATTCTACTTTTTCAGTTCAAAAATTAATTATCAACAGTTGTAACTATGCTGTCAAAATGCAACGGTATGTACAATTCCACATCTCGAGTTTCAAGTAAATTCTGGGGACCTCCACATAAAACAAAAGATTGAGCATTAACGGAGTGATAATTTGTCATTTTATTCATTGAAAATTGACCAGAATGCATCGCCAGACATCTGGAAGCCCAGGGCTTCACAGCCACTGGAGACTAAAGAAATGTAATTGGGATAGCCATACGAATGAACAGGATCAAATTATTATGTCAGTAATGGAGAGAGAAATAGCACTGATTCTGAAAAGGAAGTGTTTACTTTGTTGACACAAGCAGTCTACTAGTCCACTTATGTAAATTGCATTATGCAATAAGTCAATGAAATATGAGGCCTGCAAGATAAAGCAGAATATCAATGTTACAGTACATGTCTATTTGACCAAAATGGCCGGACTTCAAGCTCACTTGAATCCTTGCAATTCTCCATACTGACCATACTGATGGCAGCATATTTTCCGACTGCATTTTAGTTGTGTGTAAGCAAGGGCTGATGTAGCCTAGATTTAGATATATTTAGCGGTCTATACCCTATGCCACATGTATATACCAGCGCTAACAGCATCAATATCCTTTCAGGCCATTCTTAAACCATAATGTTAATAAAATTTGTAATTGTAAAAAAGAATGTATAATGAGATATAAATCAAGCATTATGTTTATGGGCTGCAAAATGCGTATGAGAGGTAGCCCTTCAATTTCAATAAAAAAAACGTTCAGTCCTTTGAAATACTTTGTCTGTTTGACAATAATAAACTCCATGAACAGATGAAATGCCAATAAATTGTGCTATATTATTTTACTGTCTATAGTGTCCCCCAGTGATGAACAATATCACAAAACTATATAATGAAGCAAAATCCTCAGATGTGGCCTGGGTAATAATATTGGACTCAAGTCATGAGGATTTCAGGTGTTTAAAAAAATGGCCATTTGGCTTACAAGGGATGTGAGTTATAACACTGGGAATGTTACATTCATGTTCAGCAAAATAGAATTACTTTTCCCTGATTAAGAAGTAAATTTTCATTTTTGTGGAAACAAAATCTTATTTTTGAGATGCAAAAATCCGCCAACACCACCAAAATCTTGTCAGTCCTTTGCCTAACTTGCAAGATCATTATATCCAAATTTCCTGGAAATCAAAAACGTTGTTTAGAATATATGATGTTACACATGTTTACCTGCATTCATGTCTATAGCGCCACCTAGTGACGACCAAATGCCACAAAAAACCTGCAGGTGAAATCTAAAGCCCTAGGAAGATGGCACATGAGAGTTCAATGGAAAAAACCACAGGCGTTTAGCAAGTCAATTAGCTGAGGGATACCCCCCAGCTAATTATCTTGCCAAACACCTGTGGAAAAACTTTAATCATGATAATGGTTATGGAGGTTTTGACGTTAAGTCAGATAATTGAGATTTTTCATTTAAATGGCAATCTGGTTCGCACCGAAAGAGAATTATCATGTCAGCAATCCAGCAATTCCAGTTTGTTTTGTGTTGAACACAACAGCTAACACATTTGCGTACACTTCACCATCCATGAGATGGCTTGCGAATCGTGTGTCGCCATTGTTGCGAAGCGACATCCGATACTTTACCGTATACTGTTCGGTCTTCATCCTGCGGAGAACAGACTCTAGAAATCTGATAATTTACAGGCTTTTCCTACTACTTCTGAGACATTGTCTGATCTTACAAAATATACAGATTAGAAAAACTTGTGTCATTCAAGATGTGTTGGAGAACTGTAGAAGAGGTGTTGGAGGACAGCACATGACTGGAAAATGGAGGGTTACGTTGTGGTTACGTCGGTAGAGGTTACCTGATTGGCTGGCAACACCACGTGATGTTGATTTCGGGGAATTCCCTCACACGGTTGCCGAAAGTAGGCTGAAAATGGATACACACGATCCCAGGGTCAGTCTTACCATGTATAGATGACCCAGATGGTTACAGGTTGCAGCTAACATTACCTCGAAGTATGCTCATGATCGATCGAGCCATTAGGATTGATACACTGGCTAGGTTATACTCATTTGCCTACACTACGCCATGAGTCTTATCGCGTAAAGATGACCAAGGCTACACCGGAGCTAACCGAGGTTACAGGTTGGGTTATACTTACAGAAGTTCTGGATATAAATAGATTGAGGGGTTTCTTCTCAATCGAACCAATCAGTAAGTGCCGTCAGCCAGCCCATTCTGTCATTCAGCTGCGAGGTGGATTTGATTGGTTGGGAAATTTAATGCTGGCCTAAACTGCCTTTGAGGTCAAATTCAAACAAGATGGGGATGCAATGACCAAGGCAACAGCCCGAGAATTACTAAGAAATCCAGTTAATTCCTCTGCGACAAGCTGTCTTTGCACAATCAGGAACCTGGCAAGGGGAGGATTTATGACGTTAACAGTACGGATTTAGACAGTGAGAATCATGACATGTTTAATTAAAGCTCTCACAGGTACTCGCAGGGCTTTAGATCTCCCCAATTTGGGCACACCTCCCATTAGAGGTGGCAGTTTTTTAAGGATGGGACAGAGGGTGGGGCACATACCCCTGGAGGCTGAGCAATCAGGAATCATCCCTGATAGTAGTGTCTCTGAGAAGGGATTTCTTTACCAATGGGCGAAACCCAGTGTCCGGCAACACCAACTTTATTTTGTGTTCCATGGGCCCGCCGACATTAAAAATCGAACAGAAATAAAATTTCAAATTGCCACTTTTATTTTTGCTACGAAAGTTTGAACATAAAGATTTTAATCCCCTTTTCATACCTGATTATATGAATTAGGCTGTTGTATTCTATCTGAAACAATGCCAGCAAATAAAAATGCCAAACAACGAAAAATAAATACCTTTCACTATAATTTTCCAGTGTAAGTCTGCGAATTGTTGTTGTTGTAAAATGCTGAGTATTACTTAGGCAATAACGACATTCACTGTAAATCGGGAACCTTCACTGGCTGTGTGATCTATCACTCTGCCATGGTACCCATATTACCCGACAGTTACCCGACAGTGATGCGGTATGTCGGAGCTAGAAAATGGAGGGTGCTCAGCCGATACAGGCTAGCATGGTTTTATGTTACTGTTGAAGCATGAGGCTGTTAACATGTGCCTTAACATACAATTTTTGACCTTGAGAAAATGGGTCAACATCAGTCATATTCATAGACTTCATGTCCATCATCAGATGCATATGTGGTATCAATTTAGAATGCCTAGAGCTATATTTCATGTTATATCATAATATACAGTATATTTACACCTTTAGAAAATAGGTGCAGTCAACTGGGATAGGCTTCTAGTCAGTCACCAATTGCACAATTATTATGAATTTGGACAGCCTATCTTCGCCCCTTTAAAAAGTATTAATAATGCTAAATTTGACCTTGTTGAAACAGGTGAAGGTCAGTCATTTTCATTAGGCTTCTGATCCATCACCAGCTGCATATATGGTATGACAAGAAAGATGGGCAGACAGAGAGGCAGACAGACAGAAAACAGGGACAATTCAATTGGTTTTGGGGCATCATTACATATCTTCAAAGTCTACATATGCACACATCATTTTACTTCAATTAGATATACATGTAAAAATTTCCAAGGTGGGATGTGCCATATAGCAAGGATGTAGAAGTTCCACTTCAAAAAGCCTTCTACTTTTTCAGTTCAAAAATGAATTATCAACAGTTGTAACTATGCTGTCAAAATGCAATGGTATGTGCAATTCCACATCTCGAGTTTCAAGTAAATTCTGGGGACCTCCACATAAAACAAAAGATTGAGCATTAACGGAGTGATAATTTGTCATTTTATTCATTGAAAATTGGCCAGAATGCATCGCCAGACATCTGGAAGCCCAGACCTTCACAGCCACTGGAGACTAAAGAAATGTAATTGGGATAGCCATACCAATGAACAGGATCAAATTATTATATCAGTAATGGAGAGAGAAATAGCACTGACTCTGAAAAGGAAGTGTTTACTTTGTTGACACAAGCAGTCTACTAGTCCACTTATGTAAATTGCATTATGCAATAAGTCAACCACTACAGGTTTTATGAGAATGGTAAACATACAGGCCTACAATATGAGGCCTGCAAGGTAAAGCAGAATATTAGTGTTACAGTACATGTCTATTGACCAAAATGGCCGGACTTCAAGCTCACTTGAATCCTTGCAATTCTCCATACTGACCATACTGATGGCAGCATATTTTCCGACTGCATTTTAGTTGTGTGTAAGCAGGGGCTGATGTAGCCTAGATTTAGATATATTTAGCGGTCTATACCACATGTATATACCAGCGCTAACAGCATCAATATCCTTTCAGTCCATTCTTAAACCATAATGTTAATAAAATTTGTAATTGTAAAAAAGAATGTATAATGAGATATAAATCAAGCATTATGTTTATGGGCTGCAAAATCCGTATGAGAGGTAGCCCTTCAATTTCAATAAAAAAAACGTTCAGTTTGACAATAATAAACTTCATGAACAGATGAAATGCCAATAAATTGTGTTATATAATTTTACTGTCTATAGTGCCACCCAGTGATATCACAAAACTATACAAGAGCCCAAGGGACTTCAATATACGTCCGTGTATCTGGAATTACATTGGTCCAAATTTCAAGGTTGTTTGATAGCCTCGATTCCATTTGGTAGCTAGCCTACAATTTTGTGCTTCTGAGAATGTAACATATATCTTATATTGAATGATAAACTAAAACGAGCTTAACTCTTGGAAACTAGTTCACCTTGAAGCAAGAGCCGAGAGCTCACATATCCCACACTGAAATCGACAATAGTCAAACACAAGAAAATAGTAGTTTTCCTGCAAATGGATTCCTTTCAGACAAGATAATTCTTCATGAAGAAAGAAGAAAGTGATGAAGTAAACCTTTGTTCTTGAGTTAATAAAGAGGTATGAAGTTCATAAATGACCCCTCTCCCCGTTAAATTACTAAATGTATGGTTTTTATTTCACAACAGTTTAACTAAATGTAGCTGTTTCAAATATGGGAGACAACTCCACAGGATGACTGCCATATACATGTAGGGGAGAGAACTCTGAATATTCCAACCTAACACATATGGTCAACTAAACTTGATTCAGTTTTGACCTTGGACAAATTGATCTCAAAATGTATGGCTCCTCTTTGCCATGCGAGTAAGGTATACTCAAAGTTTGGTACCATTCCATACCTTGAAACCAGAGATATCGCATGGACAACAAATGTTAATGAATGAATGGACAGAACGCAACATCGCATTACATGACCTCGTCTTCGACAGGCATATGAAAATGTGATTTCCTGATTTTGGGGTCACAGTTACCTTGACCTTTGACCGTGACCTAAATTTTGGTACACAACACTTCGTCTTCCGTCAATGTATCAATGGACACAAAAAATCATGATTTTTATGAATTTCATGATTTGGGGATCAGTGACCTTGGCGTTCAGCCTTGACCTACATTTTGGTATGTGACACATCATGTCCCCCTAATGAATCTACGGACACAAAACAAAGTAATTTTCAAAGATTTCTTGATTCTGGAGTGACAGTGACCTTGACTATTGACCGTGATCTAAATTTTGGTCCATAACAAACCATCTCCCTGTAATTTCTCAATGGACACAAAACATCATGATTTTTAACAATTTAACGATTTTGGGGTCACAGTGACCTTGACCTTTGACCTACATTTTGGTACGTGACACATCATGTCCCCAAATGTATCTACTGACACAGAAAAAATGTTATTTTTAATAATTTCCTGATTTTGGGGTCAGTGACCTTTGACCGCGACCTAATTTTTGGTATGTGACACAATTTCATGATTTTGGGGTAACAGTGACCTTGACCTTTGACCTTGACCTACATTTTGATATGTGACACATTGTGTCCCCCTAATGTATCTACTCACACAAAGAAATGTTATTTTTAATAATTTCCTGATTTTTGGGTCAGTGACCTTTGACCTTCGACCTTGACCTATATTTTGGCATGCGACACCTCATTTCCCCCTATCGAATCCACTCACAAAAAATTAGAAATTTTTAATGATTTCCTGATTTTTCCGTCACACTGACCTTTGACCTCTGACCTTGACCTACATTTCGTATATAACACATCGTTCCCCCCTAGGGCATCCACTCACCAAAAATTAGAACTGTAGATAGAAAACTGTCAATGATTTTCTGATGTCAGGCAACAGTGACCTTTGACCTCTGACCTCGACCTCAATTTTGGTACGCGACACATCGTCTCCACCTAGCGTATCCACTCACAAAAAATTGCAACTGTGGATAGAAAACGTTCACAGATATAGACCGGACACAAACACTTCAGTGATTTCCTGTTTTTTAGGCCAGTGACCTTTGATCTCTGACCTTGACCTTCATTTTGATACGCGACACATCTTCTCCCCATAAGGTATCCACTCACCAAAAATTAGAACTGTAGATAGAAAACTGTCCCAGATATAGACCGGACACGAGGGACGGACAGACGGACACACGGACGGACGGATGGACGCCTCGACGGACGGAAACCGCCATCACATAATACGTCCGCCTTTTGGCGGGCGTATAATAATGAAGCAAAATTCTCAGATGTGGCCTGAGTAATAATATTGGACTCAAGCCATGAGGATTTCAGGTGTTTTAAAAAAATGGCCATTTGGCTTACAAGGGATGCGAGTTATAACACTGGGAATGTTACATTCATGTTCAGCAAAATAGAATTACTTTTCCCTGATTAAGGAGTAAATTTTCATTTTTGTGAAAACAAAATCTTATTTTTGAGATGCAAAAATCCGTCAACACCACCAAAATCTTGTCAGTCCTTTGCCTATCTTGCAAGATCATTATATCCAAATTTCATGGAAATCAAAAACGTTGTTTAGAATATATGATGTTACACATGTTTACCTGCATTCATGTCTATAGCGCCACCTAGTGACGACCAAACGCCAAAAAAAACATGCAGGTGAAATCTAAAGCCCTAGGAAGATGGCACACAAGAGTTCAATGGAAAAAACTTTAATCATGATAATGGTTACGTTAAGTCAGATAATTGAGATTTTTCATTAAATGGCAATTTGGTTCGCGCCGAAAGAGAATTATCATGTCAGCAATATTAAACATTTATAAACAATGTTAGTATTTGTAACCAAATCAAACCTGCTTTTGCTATGCCTTATCTCCCTTTAGGAAGAATCCTACAAATAGTTAAAAATGAAAAGTTGTCTCCCCTTAGGGAGCTCTCTCAGCTCAGCTAGGTTACTTAAGCTCTGCCCAATCCATAATCTCCCTCTTTCTCACTTTTATAGCCCCGAGACGTGTGGTGTGCAAGGCCGTGGAGTGAGGGGCAGGATGGGAGGGTAATCAAAGTAAAAGCAGGTTTGATTTGGTTACAAATACTAACATTGTTTATAAATGTTGAATATTTGTGAACCAAATCTACACATGCTTTTGCTATGCCTCACTACCAGCATAAGGAGGTGGGCAGCTCGGCCTTGTTGTAGTTCCAATAGCAGGCTGAGTAACCGCTGAGATGATCACGGACATGGCACACTAGTACTCGACAAGAGAGACCCTGGTCGGTGACGCTGTGGGTAGTCATGGAGTAATCATAATAGATAGTTGAATGTACTCATCCATGTAGCCGTGATCGTGGATGTGGTGCACAATTTTACCCCCAACGAAGGAACTCGGGCCGGTGGCGCTGTGAGTATTCGAGTGGTAATCAGTGTATGACGAGAAGTGGTCATGTTTGTTCCGCCAACATTGCATACAAGATGCCCATCTTATACCACTCTTTAGTCCCCAAACCGTCTTACGTCAACTCTCTGTACTTTAGTCCCTGTTGCTGACAGTGGCAAACCTGAAGGTAGTACTCACGAATGTGTCAGTTCTATGACTGTCTTTTTGAATTTGGTGCTAATACTGTTATATGGAATATGGAATAGGTCTTTGGATTATGGACGCGGATATTCTCTAATGGACGACGGCTGGATTATGAATGACGGACTAGACGCTTGTAACTTGTAAGATGAATTGTGAGTTGACAGCAGCTGTCTCTCTTGAGATGATCTAGTAAGAAAGGTCATAGTTGCCCTCATGCACCAAACTCTCTGTACTTTAAACCTGAAAGTGACACAAAGTATACCTAAAAAAAGAAAACCAAAACTCACCCTTGTGTCAGGCCTTGAAAGATGACTTGTGAGTTGGCGGCTGGCAGGCTGACCTATTGCTTCTCTTAGGTGATCATGTAGTATGGTGGACATATGATATGACTGGGAGATGAGATGATGCAGCAAGCTGGCTGATTGACTGACTTGCTGCGCTGAACGAAAATGCCCCCCCCCCCCTTTTTTTTGAAAGTTACTTGACCACGTGCTGGGCAGCCACCAGCGGCCCAAGCGTGGTCACCCTATCTGATTGTACTGACATATCTCTCAGATAGAAATTGGTGAACGTAGAATTTGCCGTCCATGCACAGGACTGGACAATGTCATGAAGGAATAAGTTCTTCCGTAAAGGCCATGATGTAGCGATGGCACGAATTTCATGGGAAGAAGCAGAGGACAAAAGTGAGGGAGCGTCAATGGCAAGTTGATATGTCCACTTAATGGTCTTCTTCAACCAAGAAGCAATAGTATTCTTGGTAATGTCACGCACTGCGGATGGCTGAAGAGACAGGAATAATAGACGACGAGAGCCCCGACCAGGATCGGTACGAGTAAGATAGTGACGTATGGCTCGTACAGGGCATAACAGTAAGTCGTCCTCAAGGTCACGAACAAAGTCTGATAAAGCAGGGATGGAGTACAAACGTTGAGCACACGGACCTTGGCGCACAGCCTCATTCTTGGCGATGAACTCAGGGACGGGACGAAAGGAAATGCGAGACCAATCCGCCGTCCAGGTCAGAGATGATCTCTCCAGAGCGTGAAGTTCAGACGCCAAAGCAAAAGCCGCCAGAAAAGCAGTTTTGTAGGAAACAGCTTTAAGAGAGGCGGATTGTAAGGGTTCGAAGGGCGGACGAATCAGGGCACAAAGAACCACACCAATATCCCACTTCGGTAACAGCTGGCGAGTACGGCGAGACTGTAAGGCGAAAGCCCATAGGAGAGCAGAGATATTGTCGTTTAGACTAATGTCGATGCCGGTAGAAAGACGTAAAACCCTAGCCAAAGCAGACCGGTACCCCTCAATGGTGCTGATTTGAAACTTCTTATCACGATGAAGGTGAAGGAGGAAGTCAGCTACTAAGGAAATAGAGGCAGAGTTGGGATCGGCATCACGTTCTCGGTACCAGGAGACAAAATAGGCCCATTTCACTTGATAGAGCTGTGATGTGGAAGATCGATTGGCTGAAACCATCGTCTGTGCAACTTCTGCTGAAAATCCTTGGACTGTGAGTGCACTCTGGATAGTCTGCAGACGTGTAAGTTGAGCCACCGCGGGTTGTGATGAAATATCCTGTGAGGTTGACGCAAAAGGCTGGGCCAAACTGGAAGACGATGTGGCGGAGCAGTGAGAAGTGGAACCAGAACCGGAAACCACGGACGACGAGGCCACCACGGAACCACGAGCAGAACGACGCAGTCGTGTTGAGAAATCTTTTGAAGACCTTCCTGAATCAGGGCCATGGGTGGGTAGGCATAAGCCACGAAGTTGTCCCAGTTGATTGAAAGAGCGTCGATGGCGAAGGCTTGAGGGTCCAGAATCGGACTGACGACGAGGGCAAGCTGCGCATTGTTCCTCGTCGCAAACAGGTCGATCAAGGGGTCTCCCAGACGCTGCAGATTTGACGGAAAACCTCCAGATGAAGTTGCCATTCGGTCTGAAGGACGGTGTCGGGACGAGACAGGCGGTCCGCTAAGACATTGAGCCGACCCGGGACATGGCGAGCATTGAGATGACAGTGATGAATGAGAGCCCAGTCGTAAAGATCCCACACCAGACGAAACGTTGAGAAAGATCGGGTGGTACCCATCTTGTTGATGTGAGCAATGACCATAGAGTTCTCCGTAGCGATGAGAAGGGACGAATTCATGAGACGCCAACTCCAATGCTGAACTGCTAGGATGACTGCCTTCATCTCCAGAAGGTTGATGTGAAGTCTGGCATCCAAACTCGACCATCTGCCGGACACCTCCAGACCGTCCAGATGGGCTTCCCAACCGGTCTCGGAAGCATCAGTGTAGAGATGGTGATCCGGAGGAGGAAATCGGAATGGAACTCACCGCATGACGTTGTGGCGGGACTGCCACCAAATCAGATGTGGATGTAGAGACATCAATACCGGAACAGCAGGATTGAGGGATGACGTCTGTAGATAAGGAAACAGATGGTACTGCACCGGCCGAACCCGGTGACGACCGTAATGGGTAAGGCCCTGCGTGGAAGTGAGTAATCCCAGAAGGCTTTGCCACGGCTGACGTGTCTGATAAGTTGATGACAAAAACCTTAGTATTGTGATATACGTGGACCTATATGCCTTTATTTTTTGTGTGTGTAAATATTTTCACTGGTGCGAAGTTTACCGATCATTGTCCCAGTTATTTCACTGTGATTCTGGATTTGGGATTTACCATATGGACTAGGCGTCCCATACAGGGAGGAGCCTACGTGTTGTTATATATTTTAACTTGAATTCGCTGAATAAATGGAATTTATGAGCCGGAATGTTTTGTGTCAGGGCATCCCATACCGGGAGTGGCCAACGTGTGTGACAACCCTGAATAAGCTTGTGTTGAGGTACTTTCGACGGGATTTACTTAAATGGGACAGAGACTGGAGTTTCCGGACATTGTCTGCATTTTATATATCACCATAGCGTAAATCCATTGTGTATTATAATCGTCTGACACAACATTCGCGAGGCGTCAGACCTGTGTTTTTCTGGCCCGCCACTCGGGGCGGCCATGTTGTGTTTAGCGAAGGAAACTGGGTCAAACTAACATTCATAAATTCATGCCATCCTGAAGAATTCGATGGAAATTAGTTATTCTTGTATTCTCAATTAAGAGTTCTGAAAATAATTACGTTATATTGCGTGGTTATTCAGTCGTGGACTAAAGCTTCACTTGGAACTATTTTTCGTAATGAGCTTTGCCTTCGCCAACACCACTGGTAACCCGATTGCTGTAGATTTTGTCCGTGGTAAATTTGACTTTGGTTCCGGACAATTCTGACTGTGAGTTGACAATCTGTTATCAAAAACATTATTTCCGTGCTTTTTAAATACGTCTGCAGTTGTTCATTGTTACTGGCACTTGCTGGATTATTGTGTGAGCTATAGGAATTTTGCCATGTGAAGTGACCCCCGAAATCTGTGGCGTGAGGATCGTAAACGTCATGCCTGGACTAGTTTTTGTGACAAAAACTACAACCTCGCCACCAGGGGTCGCTCTCCGCTGGAAAATTGGCCGCTCCGACGAACCCCTGGGACCACGCTCACTGAAAGTGGGTCCCATAATACATTGAAAAATTCGTTCACGTGTCCTCTTCCGGGGGGAGGGGTATTGATTGTACGCTCCACGTGGGCACCTGATTGGTTAATAAATTCTATTCTATTCTATTCCATTCCTTTTGAAACGTCAGTCATGAGTCATTTTCTTCGCCAGCGTCAATAACGTCGTGACGTCAGAATAGAAAATGTTCCGCAAGAATGCATTATGAGCATACGTCATCTGTCAGACGCGCTCGTAATGTCCATGACGTTGGGAGATCGGCATGATCTCCACAGAGATGCCCTCGTTATGTTCTGAATTCTAGTGTTTCTTGTGCTATCCAATGACCGATCGTACGGCTGAGCGCCGTCCCAGAGCCTAGTAGGGAGGACAGGACCGGATAGCTCTGGTTTCGAGATTGACAAAAACTAAAGATCGTTTCTAGTAAACTAGAGCAGTTATAACCAATTTAATAAATTCCTTATATACTATTATCTATGCAAATCTCTTGTACAAATGTTGGTTAACTAAATTTACAGTTATAATTCGTTATCACTGTTTCTAATTTCGCCCAGCCTTTCGAGATAGGACCATTTCCGTCATTCTGATTGGCTGATCATAATCCAACCGGAGTCTATAAAAGTAGAGCAAGAACCCAGTAATGGCAGATAGCTGGCTGGCTACAGCCGTGTGCGTATCATCCAATAAGCCCTAAAGGAATACCTGGGATATTTATACTGTGGAATATTACTTCATATTCAAATAATATTGGGAATTACCTCTGGAAATTACATCTTGGATATATATAATTTGTGCTAATCTGTGATACAGCAGCTATCTCCCATCACACGTATGCTTCTTATCTGTCTTCAATTGTGATTGGATATACGAATTCCAGAGTTAATTGGAAAGGCCATACACAGCCTTGAAGTTTACCGTCTCAGGAATATAGCGAATGTGTGTGCATGCTAGTAGTATATAAAGCAGTGCTACTGGGTTCCATCATTCGGGCAGTAGGCAGCATAGGTCGTTATTAGAACTGCTCAGCATAACCTGTGAGAGTCTTAAGCTGAGGAAATGTGTATACCATATGTTTATTCGATATATCTACATCATCAATAAAGAACATCCTATATATGACGGAAATACAGAGTTGATTCGTTCGTGCTTTTTACCACGCTCATGGAGACGTGATCATGAACTGGTACTGAATCGTATGTAGCTGTGATCGTTTCCCCATACTGAGTCGCCATTGAGTGATATACAGGTACAGATACGTTATATCCTAACGTTGATAATATTCTGACATGAAGTCGTTACCTACCAACTGGAGCCTATTCTGTTACCGAGTTTTGGGTCTTCTCATACTGGCATGATACCAAGTCATCATTTACATGATATACCGGAGCTCAATCTATTCAACCCATAATTGGAGACGGACACAAACACGCATATATTACAGTATCAACACCTGAATTTTGGTCCACTGGTCCTCTGGGGGGTGGACCAGTTGTTGACGAGTATTGAACACAGCCCCGATGTAACGGCGAATTTGCGCTGGAACCAACTCTGACTTCTGAGGGTGAGGTATGAACCCGAGATGACGTAGAACGAGCAGAGTGAAACGGACCTGCGCGTTGAGTAGGGACTTGTCCGCAGCCCACAAGAGGATGTCGTCTATATAAGCCTCGATGTGAATGCCCCGTAGATGGAGAAACGCCATGACTGGTGACGTGATACGGGTGAAAAGCCATGGAGCGATGTTGACTCCGAATGGGAGGACTTGCCACTCGAACGTTGATGGTGAAACGAAGGAATCGCCGATGAATAGGTATATGGAGATATGCATCCTGTAAATCGAATGAGGCCAACCAATCCCGGTGATGTACGCGGGCCCGAATCGATGAGACCAACGTCATCTTGAAATGAGGCGGTATGATCAGCTTTTGCTATGCCTCACTACCTGCAATAAATATGCCCGCCGCGCCTGGGCATAGTTCCTCCAGGTAAAAGTATCCCAAGATTGACACTCTGAACACGTGGCCTGCCGATAACACAAGTGACCTTTACACGAAAAGCAAACCGTGTGAGCAAGCTGGCATATTTTGCAAGTTCTCCAGTTCGTATAAAGACATACAACAGTGGTTAGTGATGGGAAGTATACTGCAACAACAACATAAAACAGTATTGCACGTAATTGCAATTGCACAGAGAATAATGTCGGCGAGAAAAGGTCAGCAAAATTATACAACCGTATTGGCAGTTTTGTGAAGTAGATTCTACCTTGTTTTTGTAGTTTAGATGCCGAAATTCGACATTGCCGTTCAGTATGAAAATCGGTGAAAATATCCCAATTAGGATATATTTCAATATCCAAACTTTGATTTACTATCCCAGGTGGGATATATACCCCACTAATTTTCCGTTTGGGCCAGGCAAGGAGGTTAAATTAATTTTTGATGTTAATAATGGTTTTCTGTGTCTGTGATTTGAATTTTTAAGGGTAAGGGTATTTTTGCTTTGTGCAATTGCTGAATGTGATTTTAAAATAATTATTCGATGTACCGGTGGGCATACGTGTAATCTTGAAGAAGACCCCTAAGCTACTTATGCCACACAAATAAATGAATATGAATCAGATTCAGTGACTTTATTCTTGTACATATCTACAATAACAATGTCTTTGAGCTTTGACTGCAGGTTGCAGTGTCCATGTATACAAAAACCATGAACGAATGCCGCTATGCATCCTGGGCAACACTGTCCACTACGATGCGGACACCGACCTCGGCAATATTGTAGGTTTACTACCAAAATGTTATCTTTCTGGTTCAATTTTTAATCTTCGGTGTTGTGTTCTTCATCGGGGAACGGTAATTTCATTGGATTGTCAAACAATTGTGATAGCAGTTTAACGCCTTGACAAAATTGTTTCCATCGTCCACTGGTACCACATACGCAATTCTCATTTGCCTAGACTTTCTTTACAGTATTGATGAAGTCTCTTCAATAATTAGAGCTACATGTACGATTCACAAATTCATACCACGTATGCAACGGGAGACACATCAGAAATATATTGAACAGAACCAATTCCTTCCCTGTTTTTTAGCAGCCTTGGATGCTTTCATTAAATATTTTTTCAAGCGAATTGGTAAATTTTCATTTCACAAAAACCTTCTTTTTTTTGAGACGCGAAAAACTTGCCTTTATCGTTATGCCAGCTACACCAAAACCTTTTCAGCACATTGACTATCCTTCAAGACCATTGTAATAAACTTTCAAAGAAATCAGACAAGCCTTTCAGATGAAATCGTCAGAGAAAGGTTTACGTATGCTCGGACTACAACACCATCTAGTGGTGAGCAGTGACTGTCGTAACACAACCAGACAAATTTCCCAGGCCTAAGGAGATAGCACACATAGCACCGAAAATATTTAACGGTTTCAGAGATATTTACGTTTAAAGTCGCGGCGGCGGCGGCGGATCCGGCGGAGTCGTTTCTCATGAAAACATAAGAGCATCCACTTCGTGGAAATGCTCTAATTCCACGGAATTGCTAGCAGATACGAACAAATAAATCCAATGTGGTTCAAAGCCAAAGAATATTTTATTCAAAGCCAAGTATCCTTTGATCTTTCTTGATTCTGTGACGTCTGTCAATGTACACTAGATAATCAGATTTACTCAAGTCTAAGTCTAATTATAACAGTTTATTACAACTTGCATGTGGCCTTTTCATCAGTTCAATATATGCTTGTGACGGAATAAATAATAACTCAGTTATGACATAGAATCATACATATATATTAATAACCAATATTAACAACTAAGTTATTATATATTCCAGCATGTAAAATCGCTTACCATAATTTAATCATACATGATTTACAGGGGAATGAAGATAATCACTCCAAGCAAACTTTCAACCCCTTTAAACAGTATAAGATGCAGCGTTACAAAATCGCCAGGACAAAGAATGCGGCACAAGTTAATAAATTCATCCATAACTCCAAAACATGTAGCTTATGCGAGTACGAGTGTTGTGGATCTGGGCCTGTTCATCACAGCTGCAGTGCCAAGCACTAATGCCCAAATTGAGAATTCGATTATCTACTGTTGTCACTTTGCCACACAAACAGTTTTTAATTTGTTTTTCAACTTCCCTCCAAACCATGAATGAAATTTGGTCCCATTTATTGACAATAAATGACATGAAAACTTACAGTTTATAAATCCCAGTTGCTGAATATCTGGGGTATGTCTATCAACAAACAGCACAAGATTTTTGGAAGTACCGGTACTCCACATTAGCAAAGTCAACAGCTCATGCGCCGGTCAGTCAGTGCACATATGTTTCTCATTGAAATAATGGGCATGATTTGAAATGGAGCCAATTTCAGGTATTTGAAGCATCACATCTCGCAGTTAATTCGCAACTGACGGTACCAGTACTGAGTTTCAAGTCTATGTTATCCATAAATCATGTCAGGTCTTCAAAATAAAATTAGTTGTTTATCACCTCCCGATTGTTTTCATTTTTGCATTTTTTTTTTTTTAACATTTGCAGACATACATGCACATTGTAATTACAAATGAACAATCCCCACACCATATATGATACATCTAACATGTCCATGAATTCAATGCAGCACAAAATGCAATGACATTGGCCAGAAAACAATATAAACACCAAGCCATCAGAGTATATCAACTACCTGTATATGTACATCATAATGTACAGTATAAAACAAACACAAGCTGGCATCATATGCCGAACACCTTACATTCTCACTGCAAGGCGCTGGGGGACTTTCAGTTAATGGAATAAGCCCAGAATTTCACACAGTCCAATAATACTCATATCACACACTTTATCAAATTTCTTTTGAAAATAGGACAGGGTCTCATTTAATAAATATGAGCAGGGCAGAGCTTGACTGTATATCACATAATGCTGTAATGCATGGTGGATGCTTACATACAATTTCACCATATTAGTGTTGCAGTGTTGTCGTACTACTGTAAATGCATTCGGCTTATTATTCGCTGAACAATATCTTTCACAGTTTTCATGGATAAAGGTTTCCCACAAATGTTAATTCTTGTCAATATAAACTTTCATGTAAAAACTGTTAACTGCATTATACATAGTAACAATATGTTTTGTTACAAACTCCATTCCATTAACCCTTTCACTGATCCACCCCTTGTTTTGGCTAGGTGTACATTTTTTTAACAGGGAATGATCAGTGAAAGGGTTAAGCCTTCTACAGAGCTCTCTTATTGTTGGTCCTCTGTACCACTAATATAACGTTTGAGAACACATAATCAGTCACATAATCGAACAAAGCTTGTGTTAATCTGTTGTTCGGAATCATTTGAAACCTCTGATTACTGCCTGTCTAAACCCCAAGCTGTGTGCTATTTTGTAGAAATCAACATCTCTCCCCAGGGATGCTCAGTGATTGTGGTACCTCTGTGATTACAAGTCATTTTCAGGACAGTCGGTTAGCCATTAGTACTCAACACCAACTGTTTTCATTAACAGCTAAACAGATTGTTAAACTAACCACCATTTTCCTGGTCAATCAGCATGAATGAACCTCGAATGTTGGATCCTGGACACTGTGAATGTTAGGACTGAAAGTGAAACTGTGAAAGATAATTCCTGCAAATAATAAGCTTCTACAGAATATGGATATGAATTAGCTTTAACACCAACTGGATGGTAAAAGCACCATAGGTTTGTTTGACAATGTAAAATTTGTTGTTAAAAAGCTTGGAAAATGATGCCCACATAATTATTTTTACAACCCATATAATTAGAGAAAATAGTCAGTGTATATAAATTCTCCATTTCATCCATCTGCCATCTAAGCAAACCTTGTTACAGTGAAGCATGAAGCATATTTATACAAAGACAGGGCAGCTTATAGATAATGATATTTACACCAAGTTACAAATGGAGATATTTTAAGGTGTCCATGGTTGACATGGCAACACTCTCAAACACACACATATCCATACACGTAGTTTGTAATACTACCCCAATCTATCCATTCACTCTGACCACAATCTAACAAGATATATAACACACCAGGACATGCTGTACATGTTTAAAAAATTTACATCAAAACAAAGTTATGGTCAAATGTTTGAATACGAGAGATGAAAACAAAAAAAAATAGTTTCCCACATTCTGCAAGTCTATATGGACTAGTTGACAGGATCTTTCTGTCTTCAAAATTGTACCTACTTTCTGCCTTGATGAATATGTTCATCCTTTCTATGGAAAAGTACTCTTATTTATGAAATGTGCAATATTAAGTACAAATGTACCATATATTTTCTATCAATATCTAACAAAATTTACTACTGTTTGACATGGAGAGCCTCAGAGGACCTTCTGCAAACCATTGATGTACTTTGAATAGATAAGTGGTATCACGATTCAATATTTTCTAATTCCTTATTAAGAAACATAATTTAATAGAATTTGATTGATTTTTGAAACTTGTTCCAACAAATTTTGACACAGCTCCTTGGCAGAGATACAGCATTCAACAATATGTTCAGTGCATTATGTTCATGATAGTGGAAGCAATTGGCAGTCATGATACACAAAGATTGTATGATACGGGCTCAAATTTCATCATACACATAGACAATTAACAATGAAGAGAATAGGCAAGTCTGAGGAAACTCCGGTCTGAAGTTGTTATCTCATTATTTCAATGATTATTTTATGTCATCATCAGAAGTTCGCCATCGTCAGTAGTAAATACTCGTGATGATGGAAAATAAACGTAGAGATAACTTTTGATGATGAAGTAAAACAAACGTAGAGATGTTAAGTTAGCATCACGAGATCGTTTACTGTGTTTCCTCAGAGTCACCTCTGTTCTGTACTACATGAAGATAATCAGTGGATCTGCCAGATATACCATTAAGTCTGGTGTTTTAACCAAGAAAACTAATGCGTGTTTCCAAGCTGCAGGTCATTTCTCATAGGTCAATTTATGAGATCAGGATTCCTCATGAACTGGTCGAATAAAGATGACAAAATAGTAAATACCTTCCAAAACAGACTAGTGATATACATTACCTGAATATATCCTTCAAACATCTCATACTAGGGATGAATTGAGAGAACTTGTCCCCAATCAAACATGATCACCGAGTACAACAAAATAAGTTTAAAACTAAAAATACATATTTACAAAAAACTTCCCTTAAAATGGACTGGTTTATAATGAAAAGAAACTATGTGACCCATTTATTAAGCTCCTCAAAGCTATTGATCTTTTCAGATAGATGCTGACAAGTCAGTTCGATCCAGATTCTTGCATTTAGCTCAAGCTTATTAAGCTATTTATCATATGGCTGACAAACATTATAACTTTGACAACATCATCCTCCAGAGTTAATGACTGCTGGCTGTCAAATAGATGCTGACTCAAGTCAGTTCGTTCCAGATTCTTGGGCATCCTCGTATTTACACTTGACTAGGTATAAACACGTGCTACATTTATTAGGAGAGATTTCATCCTAAAAAGCAAGTTACTGATTTCATAACATTCTGATTTGGGTTGGGAAACACTGGCGGGCAATTGTAGATAAAGCAGAACATTTTCGCAATCACAACATACAATGGAAGTTTCGATTCAAATAAAGACGTGAGTGAAGTTATAATGTCACTTTTCAAATAAAGAGAGCTGATTTGGGGGAAAAAAACCTATGTACAACATGTACTTTCAATGACAGTGATGCCAAAAAAGGAAGTCTGTTGTGCCTGTCAGTGTGCTCCTATTTCGGATAGTACTCCTGATCCTGTTTTTTTTTTGCAATTTTCTTGTTTTTTTAGGTCATCTCCCTTGACCAGCCAAGAGTTACTCCCCTTAATTTTGTCTACCATTGTTGTTACATGTCACAAATGCTTATATCTGTTGAAATAGAGGCATGAGAGACGGTTTAGAGTTCTGCCTTACAGTAACCATCAGCTTAAGGAATAAAAATTAAATAGATGTTTAAAATTGTGCGTCATCATGCCAACTTTATGCAAATGTCTCTGACCAGAAACAAGGCAATATTTTTGGCAGTGATACACACGGAAATTAATAAAGGAATGATGGCATGCCACCAGCACATTCAGGTAGGACTAAATTATTGAGAAAAATATATCCCAGGGCTTTATATTACGCTAATTTGGGCACACCCTCTATTAGATTATGCTAATGTGCCCAAATTAAAAATACATGTAAGATGGATTAATAACAGGATGCAAATTGCTGAAAAAGTTAAAAAAGTAACCAGTTATTAATTTCCTGTTGAATACTTGCCAACAAACTACATATTTTGTACATTTTTAGAATTCTTTCTCTCCCCAAACTTCATATAATTTGGGCATATTCAATTTGGGCACACCCTTAAGCGGTGTGAACAACATGTAATATAAAGCCCTGTATCCCGCAGTGCACCACTAGAGATGTTCATCATATGCAGGATATGCATTTGATTAGTCGATTCAAATTTTCAAATGGAAAAACGGCATATCCAGTGGCTTTTGGGGGAAAAAAATGGATGAACATCCAGCCAATCACAGAGTTTCTGCTTTTCTGACCAATGGACTTTCAGTGAAACTACAGTGCATCATGGGATACCTTCCAGTTTTGAAACACCTGATTGGCCAATCCAAATTTTCAAACGGAAATCCTATATTTTCATTGGCATTTGAATAAAAATTGGAAGAACATCAGTAAAGATCCATTCTTTTCTATATTCAGTCGTATCTCTCAGTAATTTATCTGTGACAAGAACCAATACCTTCTAAATAATGCTGTTGTTTGGAAGTCGTGTTGAGAGGTGATTTGCTATCAAGTCAGTTGAACAACCAAGCTATTTAAACACCTGGTGCCTGGTTGCCTTGAACCTGAGCTGGAACAGCCTGTGCTTGTTCAACATGTGCCTGATTTTGATTAATTTGATTGACTTCCTGATGTACTGGCTGAGAAGCCTGCTGTTGTTGTTGCTGGGCCTGTTGTTGTTGATGGGCCTGCTGTTGTTGTTGGACCTGCTGGGCCTGTTGGGCAGCTTGCTGTTGTTGTTGGGCCTGTTGAGCAGCTTGCTGTTGTTGTTGCTGTTGCTGCTGCTGTGCGTGGTCTAGTTGTTGAACATGTAGTTGTTCTTGTTGAAGTTGAGCTGTATCTTGCCCAGGATGTGGCTGGAGTTCTGGCTGGTGCATTTCGACAACACCTTCATGATGCTGTGGTACCTATACCAGAGAAAAAGTTATTAGACAAAAATCAGCCGATTGTTCAGTTGATATTACTGGCACTAAAACATTAAACCAAAACATAATAACTGGGACTCAGCAAGATAGGCTATGTTGGCAAAATTATACAATAGAGGGAAATACATGTACTGTATCCCCTCCCCATTTACTAAAATGACTGATGTAGTACAGTACCCAATATATTTATCTCTGTGTATTTCCTATTCTTTGAATCTTCAAACATGGTTATCCATGCATGCCTTAGATGTCCAAGTAATTCATTATTCACTGCTCTGTTAGTCAGAGATATGTGGCATTGTGGCGCGCGAATTACATGTAAAACCAACCGATATAGTTTGAATACCTGTACGGCAAGAATACAGGAGGTAACATCAATGCGGAAGGGCTATGTACATTTCCAAAATATCCATTTCAATAAAGGAAGCTTTCCAGGTCAATTTATCGCTGGTCAAGCAACTTGATTGTCAAGTTTCAGAGTGGCCGATGACCAAAATAAGCCATAATGTGTTCTCACTTGTTTCTCAACACAAATAAGCAAATGATTTAACCTATGACAGTCCACTTCTCTGAATGTGGTGCAAGTTTAATGGTGAGGTCAATATTGTAGGACACGACTGCTTTCACATTCCAGTTGTCCAAGGAGTACTTATCCAAACATTGAGCAATGGTGTAATTGAGCATACATTGAGCAATGGTGTACTTGACCATACATTGAGCAATGGTGTAATTGAGCATACAATGAGCAATGGTGCACTTGACCATACATTGAACAATGGTGTACTTGACCATACATTGAGCAATGGTGTAATTAAGCATACATTGAGCAATGGTGTACTTGACCATACATTGAGCAATGGTGTACTTGAGCATACACTGAGCAATGGTGTACTTGAGCATACACTGAACAATGATGTACTTGAGCATACACTGAGCAATGGTGTACTTGAGCATACACTGAACAATGGTGTACTTGAGCATACGCTGAAAATGGTGTACTTGAGCATACACCGAACAATGATGTACTTGAGCATACACTGAACAATGGTGTACTTGAGCAGACACTGAGCAATGGTGTACTTGAGCATACACTGAGCAATGGTGTACTTGAGCAAACAATAAACAGTGGTGTACTTGAGCATACACTGAACAATGGTGTACTTGAGCATACACCGAACAATGGTGTACCTGAGCATACACTGAACAATGGTGTACTTGAGCATATACTGAGCAATGCTGCTGTACTTGAGCATACACTGAGCAATGGTGTACTTGAGCATACAATAAACAGTGGTGTAATTGAGCATACACGGAACAATGGTGTAATTGAGCATACACGGAACAATGGTGTACTTGAGCATACACTGAACAATGGTGTACTTGGGCATACACTGAACAATGGTGTACTTGAGCATATATTGAGCACAGGAGAACTGTGATAAGTACTACCCAAAGAGATAGCGCGTGTGAGATAACTGGAGTTTTAGTACTTCACGTTATAACATTTGTCTGATAGGACACTCACATTAACCTCCCCTGGTTGAGCATGGCCGTCATATACCCCTGTGTCTCTCATCCTCTGATCTTCTTCTGCCATCATTTTCTCATAGTCCTGCAGTTCCTCGTCCGTGTACTGTTTTGCCTCATCCAAAGTCTATGATCAAATATAAGACAATCAATTAACATTATAGTACAGTATACTCTCACTCAAAACTATCATCAGGAGAAAAGAATTCATGACAATTTAGTCCATATTTCAATTCAGTTAAAAATTTGCCAAATTGTTGGTAATACTGAATGAAAACCAGGAGGGTGCATCACATGTCATGTAGTGGCCACCTTATATTACTCGAAAAAAACCCTCAAAAGATGGTTAGTTTAGTCCAGCAGAAAGTAATGCATAGCTAATCAGAGTTGTACATTTCTTGCTCATGTTGTCTTGATGAAGTAGTTTGCGGACTAATGCAGTAAATGATGAGCGTGTATAGTAGGACTTAACATCGCTTTCACATTCAGCAACTTTTCAGTCATATGACAATGATGTGAATACATGTGACAGAGTGGTCCCAATGTTGCCTTTTTACAGTGCTGCCTCACTGACGCACCATTCCATTGGCAGACAAGATATTTTACCCAGTCACATTACCCTGACACCAGGCCAACTAGTCATTGATCTATCCTCTTAATGCTGAGCACCAAGTGAGGAAGCAACCATTTTCCATTTTTAAATTTTATGACTATGCTATTAACCACTAACCATCAAATCACCGTCAAAGGGCTACAAAAACTGACTGGGCGTGGAATAGGATTTTGATTAATGTAGATCCAGTTATTGGTGGTGTACTCACGTCCCAGCCTTCGTCTTCCTTGGCGAAGTCCTGACCTTTCACATACATCATATATTCATCAAAGCTGATCACGCGATCCTCATCTTTGTCCATCTCTTTAACCAGGTGTTCCCTCATACGATTCATCTCTTCATATCGTTCTGCCATATCATCCTCTGGTGCGTCTGGGTCATACACTTTGTCCAACTACAATAGTGACAACCATTCATACAGATTACACAAGATAGGACAGGATTTCATACATTACATAATCACTTTATTACATGTAGAAATATTTGGTGTGGTTTAATGTCCCCACATTTGCACACAGTTTAACAACGAGAGAGGTTGGCCATGCAGGGACAATCCACAGGTGCAACATCTGTGCTTAATTGGTACAAGATGAGCATTGTCACCTCAAGCCGCGATCATGGGTTCACTTTATTTTATTAACCCTTCCTGGCCTGAGGTGGGGGGGGGCTGAAATGGCCTTCCCCTACCAAACTTTCTGCGCTATCTCCGGAACGACAAAAAATGGAGAGCTGAAACTCCGTGACTTTATAGTTTATTAAATTGGGGTCATTTTGAGCCTATTTGCATGACACCCGAGCAGAGGATCATGGGTAAATTCAAGATGGCGAATATGTGGGGTACCAGAAAAGTGTTTTTTTTCGTCCTATTTCTTTAAAATTTCTGAAAAGTGTACAAAAAATATTTATTTCACATCACATTAATATTTACTAATTTATCATGCAGTTTTTGCGGAGAAATTGCATAATAAAAAATTCGGAAAATCTGACCGAAAAATCTACCAAAAAAATGTCGTTTTTGAAAATGACGTCACTGTGACGTCATCGAAGTGGCCATCTAGGATTTTTTTTTATTTTCTGGTAGAGCTTGACCCAAGGGTGTGGCGTGGTAAGTTTCAGCCCCCTAGCTCAAAGGGTAAGAAAAATAACTAGGCCCCAGGCCAGAATACATCCCAAAAAGCCCAGGCCAGATAGGGTTAAGGCCCATTCACACAGTGCGATTTGTAGTAACAACTTGTTCAAACATCGTGAGAACACTCGTACAATTTTAGTCACATCCTAGAAGTCGCTTATGAATAGAACAGGTCCTATTTCATGAGATAAGTGGCATGCTACAATTCGAGGAATTCCCCTGCCGAATTGTTACTACAAATTGCATCAAGAGAATGGGCCCTTACCATTTTTTTTCTTTCTCTCTCAAAAATAATTTCAAATGAACTATACGTGCAATTCAACCCTTGCATTCAACTTCTAATCCCATTCAACCAGAAGTGAAGAAACTGGATTGTGAAAATAAACTGTGTGGCGAAAATGTAATCAGGGATTACCATACCTCTTTCTGGAAAAGTGCTCGCACTTCATCCTCATACCAGAACCCATCATTATCCAGATCTGACAAAGGAAAAAACAAGATATTGGTATAGGTAACCATAGTAACAGGTTTGATGCACCAGTTTGCATATCTGCGGCTAACAACACTACCCAGTACTAACTTCTATTTCTACGTTGTTGGTCATGTTACCATCTTGTCAACTTGTATTCTTGTTTTCTGTGACACAAAAATTTGATAAAATGAGTAACTGTAAACAGTTAAAAATTTCATTCCATTCCATTCACAAAATGGACTTCTTATTACAGAAGTTATTCAATTATAACCTCTAGAAGTGATAAAATCTTACCATGAAGTTTGAAGAATGTTTTGGGATCAAAGTCTTCTTTGTCTAATTTATCTTCCTCCTCCCACACTTCTTCAAACTGATCTTTACTACCCTGTAGATGACATTTATATCACAAACATTAGACAATGAGAAATTAACATGAACACTCTGACTACATATTCCAAAATTAAGATGAAGATATTTCACAAATATGAATGAACACATGTGATTCTTAAACGAAGCTTTCAAGGATAGCTTCATTTATATTGCAAATATATCTCAAAGAAAAATCACTGATTTTTTGAAGGGGGTTATCAATGGAAAGGTTGTGGAAGACTAATGCCTCTCTTCGCAAATTTGTTACTCGTACCCACAATCAAAGAAAAGGGACACTTCAAAAATATGTGTAAACTCTTTCACATGGTAACAAGAAAATTTGTCAACAACATTTTGGTCTGCCTTATAATGTGTTTCGTACAATAGAATTTGAAATGAATTGGACAGTCCCCATTCAACAAAAATTTAGCAGAAATAAATAACATACAGGGTGATGAACTTTGGGATGCTCTTTATGCTTCTTTTGCTGGGCGTCAAATTCTTCCTGGGCCTTTTTCCTATGTTCTTCATCCATAGACTCAAGCTTTTTTTTCTTCTCATGTTCTTTCCTCATCTCGTAGTTTTTAAAGTCCCCTCGCCTCTGCTTGTCCATTTCATCTAAATCTGATGTCGTCTTCACAAAATGAAACAAAGACCAGTTAGAATGTGTGGATGAAGATTATGTATTATGTACAAAATTGGACGGTACAAGTGCATTCTTCAATATGAATGCTGCCTGAGGTACATTCATTCTCCCAAACTACAACCTCTGATACCCCAGGCATGCCAAGAGGTCTAAAGAGTGAATTGTTGGAATAGGGCTCTCTTTATTTACCCTATCTTTTATAGTGAATTTGGGATGACCTGATTTTCCTGTCATGATCCAAAATGATCCTTGAAATTTTATCGAGATTTCAAGAGGAAAGACATTCTGAATATTGGGAATCAGGAATGAACTATATTTTTACTCGGCTTCTGGATTGACTTAAAATGTAGTGGGATATTGGGATAGGAACCCCCTCCCGCCACCCATTACAAGTGTGAAACACATTGTGAGAAAATAATTTGTGTATTCCTGTCATCAGATTTTCAAATCCAAGTAGTTTTACAGGTTTACTACGGTGATTAAATATCATCCCTGTCTCACTCTATCCAGTCTCAAATGCCATTTTCCTAAGCTGTGCAAATCGTTGCTCTGCTCTCATTGGTCCAAAACGAGGCTATTGAGGGTGTGGACCAATGCCAGTGCAGCATAAATGATTTGATTGGCTGGGAAAATTGCAAAGTGAGACCGGATTAGGCAACACTCTTGGGATGTTATGGAGTCGCATCATAGACATGTAGAACTGCTCGGATTCGAAAATCTGACAAAGAGAATACACATTCCTCAACTTGATTAAGCCTGTTGAGTGCATTTTGTCACCTTGAAACTATGACGGTACATATGAAGCCCAATTTCCAACATCTCCAACCCAGAAACTTTTGATTCAAGGGCCTCTGATGGAGTACAATGCAGTGATTATTTTAATAAGGTAAATTATGCCAGACAAATATCCTTACTTTTTGGATGAGTTTTTTCAGGTCATCAATCTCAAAGGTATGAGGATTAGCCACGTCTAAATGTCCTGGATATTTATGATCACTCTTCTCTATACCTGCCGATAAATAACACAAACATTTACTATACATACTACAATATACATACAACTTCAGGACCCACACCAGTCTATGAAACTCTTAGTCATGTTTACCAGATACATGACCAGTGCTCACTTTCATGACTAGGCCATTCATAATCATCTGTTTCAATTAACGAGTTCCATCAAAAGGTAGGTCAGTAGGAAAGTTATTTTTTAATTTATTTTCAGCATATATCATATAGGATAACGAGCTGTCAAAAGGAAGATTCAAATTTTTTGTACTAGATTTCGCCACATTTTGCTGGATTTATTTGTATCTAACTTATGTGTTCTGCATTGTTAAGGATTGGAAAAAGTTAAAGAAAAAGTTAGTGGACTTTCTGAGTAAAACACAAAATAACATAAAAAATAAACTGAAGCCTATTCCAATATTGACCAATTATTTTTGGGTTGGCAGAGTTACCTGAAACATCTTAAACTTTTTTAATGATGGCCTTACCACAATGGAATACCAAAGTATATCCAATCCAATGCAATGGCACACAAATTTACAACAGAATCATGACATAATGGCATGCAGGATACATAAACGTATATTATATAGTCAAGGGGGCATGATACTGAAGACTGCATTACAAAATGAACACAGAAAATCACCAGACTACAATTAAACTTCTATTCTGTATGTGTCCTACATGTATATACATGTAGATAGTGGTGAATGCCCAGCACAGACTGGTGATTATTTGACAACGTACTCGATCAAGAATATCTCTATTTACTTTTTATTCATGTGAGCTAGGGTAGGAGTAAATGTTGCTAATTGGTGGCATTGGTCATAGACTCTTTCAGGTTTCTTGTTATCAATATCAATGTACATAACAGCAGCAAGAGCCAACTACACCACACTGACAAAAATTCTGCATGTTTTGTCATTCCAATTTGTTTGGCTGTTCAGGTTAGAATTGGGTCCAAATGACTTCACAGTGAAGATGAGCAAATATGATCTTTCACTCAGATTTTTAACCCCAACCATGTCCAAATATTTGTAATCACAAGTTAGGAATTTAGGAATTCTAGCAAATGATACCTAAATGAATACATTTACAATTCAAAATGCTGTTAATTGTAAATGGGTTGATTTTCATGCCAATCAAGTCAATATGATATAACAGTTCATCTAAATTTGTGCTGTGTACAACAGTGAGATAATAATATCTAATATAAAGAGCTCAGCACCACATAATTTCTCAAATTGAGGGGGTATGATGATGAAGAACAGTTGAAGTGACTAACATATCTACAATAAGCTTATGCAAATAAAAATGAGCGTCTGGCAGCTCCAGTAACAGTGTCTCATGCAGATGGTTCAGACCCCAGACCCAAACATTGTTAAAATAAGTGAAAATTTGTATTTATTAATGGACATAAATTTATTCATTTTCCTGGAAGACATTCTTACGGTCAGCCTTTTTGCTACTGGCATTTTTCTGGAGAGATTGGCTGTATTTACACTGACCAAGCTACACAATTACCAACCATATGATGGACAAACTTGGGTATAATACATGTATTATTGGTATTCTGAGGGTTCATGTATATAGATATTGTAATAGTACTGTATTGTACAGGCCCGTAGCAAGGTTATCTTGAGGAGAGGGTTCACTTTCGCATCAAAATGCACATCAGGGAGTTTGCTGTTTAAGAGAAAGGGGGACATAGGTGGGTTCATTTTCATCTGAAAAGGACATTTGTATCCAAAAGGGGGTTTGCCCGAACTCTCTAAATCCCTCTTGGCAACGGGTCTGTTGTATTACATTAGTCAGAAGTTTCCAGGGCCAATCTCTCCCTAAGAATGACTAAAACTGTCTTCTTTAACAATAGAACAAGATTACGGTAAAGGCTCTAATAATTCAATCACAGGAAGTTAAAATTTCCAACGTAACATCAGGGGGTGGTCAAATTAATTAAAGCAGGGAGATTACAACATGGTCCAGTATAATGCCAGTAATCCATTATATCTTCATTATTTTATTGAATTTAGAGGGTTAACTCAGACTCATTAGAATGACTGATTCAATTATATCCACAGAATTGAGATGATTGAACTTTAACAGGGTCATAGAATTATTACACGATTCACCATGATAATCAATTCAAGTTTTCGCATATATAAACAATTTTTGGGAGTGGGGTCTGAAGCCCACAGCATGAGAAGCCATCTCTTGAGCTTGCAGATAATCATAATTCCTCCTACAGGTGTCTCACAATGCTACTGGAGGTAAGGATGTTGGCCAAATAAATATGGAAATTAAAGAAATCATGCATTCGTGCTTAGCTTTGTTATTTATTAACATGCAGGTAAATGTATATGGAAATAAAAGTAAGCAGGATGAATTAAAATCAATGTAAAATCAATGGGCCTTACTATTGGCATTAATAAACACACGCAGCTGAGCAAACAACATTATACTCCTGGCGAGGCTACAGCTATAGTCATGAGACTAGGCAATGCAGGACTGCTTCAGTGAATGCGAGGCAGGCAGACATGCAAACATACATCTCACATATTCAAAGGAATCTATATCCAGGCAATTAGAGAAATTGCTATTCTGCAGGCGACCAGTTTGAGTTCAGTTTCATTGTAAAGTTGTAAAATCGAAATCACATTTTAAAACATTTCAAAGACAATTACACGGGATTTTTTCTGTTGTGTGCAAGGTTCTGAATATGAAACAGTACCGAATTTCCATGGATACCATTTCAATAAATGTCTCCTGAAAAAGCAATAGGACATTTCCCTTGGATAAAGTGGCAGGTGATCAATGATCAACAACAGCTCCAACGATTCAATCAACTCATACCATCAATCTGGTCAGACCACTCAAGTTCAAATCATGTCTAAGTTAAAATATCCTGCTAGTAATGCCTACAGGTGGATAAAGAAAAAGAACACGGTCTGACTATAGAGTCAAGTGGGTCAGATCTGATAAGGTGATAGGCTTATTTGGTAGCTATTGAAGGCCTTGCATTGGCCCCGTGAAAGGCCCAGTGAGTGCTTTTCATGGGGCCTACTTATCAGCCTGGTAAAAAGTGTTGATAATGTTGTTCAATTGAAATCAACCACATTAATAGCCAATACTAGGCATATCAAATCAGCCTGGTGTGATTTCAAGAATGCACATCCTGGATTGTATACTACCCTCTGTTCTGACATGGACAGAACATACATGTACATGCAATATACAAGTAGAAACCCCAGTGCATCATGGGATATCCTCCAGTTTCAAAACTCTTCATTGGCCAATTCAATTTTTTTTTTAAAAATCCATTGTTTTCATTGGCTTGTGGAAAAAATCCAGACAGCCAACATGTAAAGTTAATGTAAAGGTCCATAAATTATCCAGGACATCACTTTGTCAATTGATCAATGTAAATCTGAATCTGTTCTAGATTTTAGTACTTATTGAGGTAGTTGCATCATTCAAGAAATATTCAGCAAATAACAATTTTTTATAAAAATTACTTAGTAGATGAGATCAACTATGGTAAACATTTTTCTGTGACCACATTTTTTAATATCACTGGCATTGAAATCGCACTTCGGACATTCTAGGGAAAACATGACATCATTTGCACTTCGCGCCAGTGCCGGAGATGATGTCGCAAAACATGCATTGGCATTCCAGGTGTGATTTTATCCAACTGACGGCTTCTAACAGGACGTCATGGACACCTGGTTGCATTAGCCGACGTCATCTAGATAATTTCCCATTATCATCTTCTCCACTAAAACCGAATTGAAGAATCTAACAGACAATATTAGTCGCTACACAAAATACAAGACTTTGTGACTTGACAAGCCTTTGGCAAATGTTGCAGGTGATCGTGATGTTCAGTTTCCTCGAACAATTAAAATTATGCTACTACATGTACCTCTTTAATCATGTCTGTTGGTAATTGAATCGTTAGAGTATTTATTATCTACAGGATTAGAACTAATATAAAAGGTCAAAAGTATAAAACAAGGCAAACCAAACTCAGCAGTGCAGGAGGGTTAAGTCAGTGGCTTCAGGAATGACAAGGGTCAAACTTGACATGGCCTTAAATCGCCACATGCATTCATGCCTACCTCCTTGCAATGCAATTGCAAGAAAAACCTCCGTACCATTCATGGTCTTCATTTTTTCGCGGACAAGTTCGCGAAGACGCTGTAGCTCCCGTCTCTTCAGCTCATCTAGCTTTTCTCGTACACTATGAGAGACAAACTCAAGCTGGTGTGCGATATTGCCATTCTGTAATAAAATGTATGACAATTATAATAAATTTGCTAAAAAATTAACTTAATTGTTTATAAATATTCTTCTTTTTTTTTAACCATAATGATCTTGACTTGCTGATATTCTTTTTTGCTTAAATACTAGTTCAAGTTCATTGTGGTTAATTAAAAAAATATTCACTTCATGTAATCAGCCCCAATAATAAGTAATTTTCTGAAGTGGCATTAAGTAATCCCTATTATGACTGGTGTCGCAAATGTGTGCTATTTTACAAGTTGGAATTGATCAAACTAGCATCCATTGATGATGAATAAACTAATAATTTACTGAGATGATGGAAGTGTGGGCCACTATGACCTGTAAATAAATGGCAGGCCAAGTCATTTGTGATGTTGGTCTCTTTTCTGTTCAATTTCTAACACAGTTACAATATCCATAACTTGGGCTACTATTCTCCACTTTGAAAAATTAAGAAATGCTGGGGTGGATTACATCTTCAATCAAAAGAATGCCAAGGTTCTATTTTCTAAGACTGAAAACAGCCATAAATGTGTCAATCAACAGAGAAATTATGCAACCATACTGTGCCACAAGATGTTTTTGCGAAACTAAATTTGCAAAACAATAAAGACAAGGATTTCAAGCTAAAGACAAGGAGTTCAAGATCAGTAAAAAAAACACTTACCTTTATATCTGTGACATTAGCTGATTCTAATTTCTTCTTGAAGTCTTCGTCTTGTTCCAAGACAGCTACTACTTCCCTCAAATAACGATCATATTCTAAACCAGTATCCTGAGTATGGAAAAGATGCTCATTTATTTTTCCTCAAGTACATATGTGCAATGCAAATGACAAGAGCGGCAATCTACAGCATTCAGTTCATCATTTATCTGTGTACATTACTTGACAATGACACATTTAATATTTGTTAAATTACAATGATTTGTCCAAATTTGAAGAAAGAGAAATGTGATGAATCCCATTCAGATTTCCAAGGATGTTATTCGGATCTAACAAGCTGACATGATCAATTTATCTTAACTAAACACCTCAACAAAAGTAAGTTCCCCCCAAAATGTAGCTTCATATTTCCCCAGATATTTTCTCGATTGCGATAAAACTTCGGACATATCATCCGACTGATCAAGCCGATATTGGGTAACAATGGTTACTTCATAGGTCGTTTCATGACTGAATAAGCATGCGCAAAGTTCAAGACGGGGTGCATTTTAAAAGTTGCAAGAAATGTTTAATCATGATTTTGAGCAGGCACAAGGTCACTTAATCACCAAGTGAACATGTTAATAAAGTGTCATAGTAGTCAACAATGATTAATACCATCGCAATGCAGTATCACTTTTCAGTGTCGAATTCGTATCCTAATGATAAGGCCGATGCCAGATGTTGCAAATGTCCAAGTTTATAAACAGGATGCGAGCTCGATATCGACAAGTGATACATTGTCTTGGCGATTACAACTGGTATCAACCCTTTTGGACTGCTGACTGCTGTGACACTTTATTAAGATGTCAATTTGGTGATAAAGTGAGCGTGAGACTGCGAAATATTGTGCTTAAATTTCTCATGCAACTTTTGAGATGTGACCGACTTAAACGCTGCGCATGCTCATTCAGACATGAGATGAATTACGGAATAGTTATTGCTACTCAATACTGGCTTGGTCAGCCCGTTGATGTATGAGAAGTTTCATCGCAATCGAGCAAATATCTTTGAAAATATGAGACTACATTTTGGGGGCAACTTACTTTTGTTAAGGTGTTTATATTAACAATCATTATTATAATTCATAAAATCTTTGTTTCATGCAGGTACATATAATAATATTTCACAATTTACTAACATAATTAGTATCCGCATCGGAGCCACCTTCCACAGGTGGTTTGGGGTTGACTGGAGGACAGACTATAGACTGGATACAGATGTACACCAACACAAGGGAGACAATCAGCCTCATACTGTCTGTCTGTCTGTAACAATGGGGGGATCTGGAGATGAGAAAATGTACCAAATATATCACTCCACACTGTGACGACATACAAATTTCATATGACGACATCAGTAATTAAAGTCGTCAATTCAAGGTAATGGCATAAGTAATAAAATCCCTACAAGCACAAGATTAATTCATATTATTTGCAATCTTGAATCGTGACGTACACATGTACACTAACAAAATTGCCATGCTATAATACTGTATACGATCAAGACCCCGGCATCGAGTCATTCTCTAGCTGTAGTTGTTGATGAAAACACTGAACGGTCCACACTTGCCAAAGCCGTTCATCACACAAACAATAAATCATTTTTTTTCTTCCCTTATTTATCGGAAAATGTCCAGTTTTAGACCAGGAGACAAACTCAGAACGGGTCTACTAAATGGCGGTTGTTGTGGCACATAATCTGCATGCAGAGATGTTATGGGTAATTCAAATGGAAGTGGTCACTCTGACTTCCAGCAATACCCTAGCAAAACCCAAACTCTAACCCTAACAAAAACCTAACCAAACCTACAAAAAAAATCAAATTTTGAGAATTAGGCTCTACAGACACTGGTGATCACAATGGATCGTCAGAGAGCCAATTTGCTTGGCACTTTAATTTACCTCGAGCTCCTGTGCCAGACAAACATATGGTACAAACCATGCTGCCCTAAGCTGGAGGGCTTGTACACAGAGGTAACTGAATATGAATATTTGTACATATTCACAGTCACTAAAATAAATGAATCTGTAACTCCACTTAATGATTATTCTTTGTGGTGTTGAAGGTATCATGCAAACTGCAATTTCTTAAAACATTCCAACATGCCCACCTAGTAACAGGGGTGTACTTTTGTGAATATGGAATGTAAAATTTCTTGAAAAGGTCATACAATTATGTACTTATATGGTCATGGCTTTCATCTGCCATAATAGTTTATCATTGTTCACATTTTTGTGCACAGCGAACATGGTGAAATAAGATCAGCTGAGGCCTTCATCATGTTTTATACAGGCAGGTGTTTATCCCAGTCACTGACCTAAAAACACATCACTGACAGGTGGTTGTGTTCTGACAAGTCAGATACAATAACATGCATTACTGACTTGTAAACAAATATCAAATGAATGTAAATTATAACTGTTTGTTACATATCAACAGTTGATCAATATATTATCATGTAATATGAGGATGTTTAATTCTGCATTGTATGTGCATCACGACCACAAACTGACAATGGATAATACATCATGATAAATGAATGACATGTATAATGGGGATAGATGCCTAATAGCAAAAGCTACTATGTTTCTGTATATCATTACAACTATAACCAAAAATATTCATTGTCCATTTTCTTCGATGTAGATGTTCAAACAAATATCTTTTTTTCCTGTCAGAAGTGGTTTACTTTTCCTGCACTTCAGGCAAGCAATGGCCTTTAAATATATGATGTCAAAGTAGTCACTAGCTACATGTATGCATGCCATTAGAGTCGGAGACTAAATATAGACCGCAAATATATGTCTTCAAATCTATTCATAATTGAAGTGAGCATCCTTATACAAAGGTCACTGCTGCTTGTTAGGCATGCTAGACTGTATGATGAGAAACAAAGGTGATATTGTGTGTTCGTGAGAGAACATGCTAAATGTGTCAAAGTCTGAACTCTAGCATGTCTAGGTCATAAATTCAAGAGAATTACATTATTTTTAGTAATCCAGTGCAAAATTCAATACAAAGTCAAAACTCACTTATGGTCCACAAATCTGTGAAGTTTTCCAACAAAATATGCGGGGTTAAAACCGAGAGAGAAAAAAATTAAGGCTAAAACATCAGCAACACTAATATGCACTCAATTCAGTCTGCCCTTCCTCTAACCCCTGACCCTAACAGTTAGTATATTCCAGATTGTCTTTGGTTGGGGTTGTCACTTAAAACATGACAAATGGCGAAACCAGGAGGCATCAATACCTTTGTCCCAGTAAAAATTTGTGTAAGTTCATCCAACCATTCTACTGCGCTTACCTCATGCCAATGGATTACTAAATAATTTCCTGCATGATCAGGCCCCTTTCGCGAGTTGCATCATTTTCTGAACTAATACGGCCACTTTGTCTTAGCATGCTTCACAGTGTGGGCATGTTGTGTCAAGTGATTATTTGATGCAGAATGTCATGATATTGGGGCTGACGAAACTTGTATTCTACATAGACAATATCTCAATTACTTCTCCTTTTTGGTGCATTGTGGTATAGTTATCTCAGTTGCACATGAGGGAAATTATTCAGTAACCCATTGGCACGAGGGAAGCGCAGTAGAACAGCCGGATGATTTTTACATGTATTTCTGGTACAAGGGTACCAGCACGGCCACCTGGTTTTGCCATTTGTCATGATTTGAGGTGATAATTCTCTGACACCAGCCAAAGACAATTTTTTTTATTATTTACTTATTTTTTTTTTCTTCTTCTTTCACCATTTAAGGAAAACAAAGGAGCTGAATAGAGGCAATACATGCTCAGGGAAGTTGACAAGTATGTCTTCTGTCCATACGAGCGTGAATCAGTGGGCTACATTGACCTTTGAAGAATAAATCCGCAGGTCGGGCGGCCAAAATTTTGATTCTAACGCTAAAACCTATGGTGTCAACATCACAAAAATAAATGTCAGTAGGGTTCAGCCTGTTGAACTAGGAAAAGTCACATCCTGGTACAGTGTATGTACAACCTGTTTCCGGTTCCTTGTTGAGAGAGCTCCTGATCAAAATCGGGGCAACATAACAATTTACAACAGCTGGAATTGCTTCAGCAATCATACATTCAATCAGAGATAATCGGAAATGATTACAATTACTCAGCACTACAACTGGACTACTTTCCACACGGTTTTCACGAGCATTTGCTGAAAAAACAGCCAGACCAAAGACGTATTCCACAGTGAAACATATTCTTATCGACTACATGTAATGTATATAGATTTTAAGATTGTAAGAGATAACTTTTATCGAACAGCTTCTTTGGAGGGCCGTCTTCGGAAGATCTTTTTATTTGCGAGAGATCGGTTTGTTTTATAAATTTTAATGTATTTCATGTTTTTAATGCATTAGTTCACTGAGTTATTAACTTGAATACTTATAATTTTGTTTGGTCGTCGCTATATAGCTGAAATATTGCTGAACGCGACATTAAACCTTAATTCTCTCTCTCTCTCTCCGGCGCCGACTCCGGTCTCCTCTCAGTATTTTATCATGTTGTTGTTGTAAAACATCCGTGCATGTGGTTGTTTGATTGTCGTTTTTAGAGAGCTTTCCTTACCTGTGCTGTTGATGTCCAGCAAATTGAAATAATACTATTGCGCGATTGAAATAAACCCTCTAATACTAATCAAGATATCGCGACAATGAGCCCATCCGGCTTTGATCTACAAAATGAAGAACAAACAATATCTATAAATGTATACGTGGTCCAACCAGTGATGTTTTCCGTGCAGAGCAGTTCTATTTCCGGAACCGTCGAACTCCACACTATGCGGCGTCGGCTCTGCCAACAGAGACCGGACTACTTTTGATGATGATAGCTTTGCCAACGAATATTTTAGATGCGGTTATTCAAACGGTATCGATTAGATAATCCTAACCTTGCATTTCCCAACAGAAAAAAAACTTCCGACAAGAAAAAAAATAAAAAGTAAAATAGCTATCTACAGCGGACATTAATAGCAATGTATTCCGTATGTTGATAAATGAAACCATGCAGAGACACAATTGGCAGAGAAGAAAATGAATCACAATTCCCATTGGCTTGACGTCATTGCAATACCACTGAAACGATATGAAAATGATAGAGAGTGATGATGCTCTTGTGGCCCGTTTTCACGATGTTCATCAGGAGGAGTATAGATATTATACTAAATATCGTTTTCATTAACCACTTGCTCATGTATGTTAGTTTATTTCATTTAAGAACAAAATATTGACCTTTTTAATTCAGTTTTATATTTTTGATAAATAGGGTCGTTGGGATATTATTATATCATGTTTGTATACCCTTCCTTTTATGTCTCTAACCTCACCATGCTAGTAAATAACGCCTTTGGAGTCTGCTTTTTCTACATGTTGTTTTTTAATTTTTACAATATCGTATAGTAGGATATTTAAATCAATATTTATTTTGTACATCAAACTCAATGCAACGATCTGGCGCGCATAATTTTATTAAATTGAAAGCTAAATTAAATTGAAAACTAAATTAATAGACGGACTGACGGAGAGAGGGTGATTTTATAATGCTGCTCAAAGTAAACAGTGGAATGCTAAATTCCAAACATCCATCCAAACAACAACAAAACTAACGTGGAGAGAGAGGGAGGGTAATATTAACAAATAAAAATAGATGGCGGACAATAAACCATTTATTTCACAATGTAGAACTTTATGCAACCACCAACTCCCTCCATCTCACTTCTTCCCTCCCTAGATATTAATCCTCTATCTTGTAAGTTGTCCCCCAACTATAGTGGTATTCTTCAGAGTGAACATGTCTAACCTTATAAATATGACCAAAAATAAATAAATGACAGTCTGAGCGAGAGGGGGGGATATGTTTACGTTGTGAAAAGGTTTCACAGAAAGGGATATATAAAGCAAAGAAATTATTACAATCGGTTTTTATACAATAGGCCTACAATACAACACAATATGTTAATTGCACGACTCGTAAAATGGTACAAGTATGACAAACAATATAATTACTATGGTACTATAGCAACGTAGTAATTATTAGTTAGTATGGATTTGACCAACAGTGTGGGTTAGTAGTAATTCTAGAAAAATCATAGAAAAGAACATGGAATGCTGCATATCTAACGTGCTGACGGAACACAAGCGATGGCTTAAGGCCAACTGTTTAAGTAGTAGCAGAAGTTCGGTAATGAACTTCTGGTAGTAGTAAAAGAGCCGATGAATGTCCGTTGACCATTGACCGGTCACTACCCGTTGTGATCATGCGACCGGAAATGAGCTTTGACCCCTGCGCATAATCTAATCCGGTATTATGTGCATGCGCAGGAGTCAAAGATCAATGCGGAACCAGAAGTGACGTCACAAAGGTCAAAAGTCAACAGACATTTATCGGCTCTTCAGGTCTCTAAATGCACGTCATCAAACATGGTCCCCGAGAATATAGCCAGCAGTATGTCCAGCATAATGACAAGTGGGAACCCCCTACCCCCTTTTTCTCCACATGTCATATACCGAGAACCAGAGGGCCTAGATACATGGTTATTTCACCTAATGAGTAGCCTGGACCCAGACTTCCGCCCTTGCGTACGTAGTGTGGGGCGAGGAGTGGGGATGCGCATGCGCAAACGGAAGTGAAACACTGTACGGAAAACGGAAGTGGAACGCTGTACAGAGGACCAGTGGGGTTAGGCACATGTGGATTTCACCAAATGAGTCGCCTGGACCCAGGCTTCTGCCCTGTGGTAGTTTTAGGCGAGGAATAGGGCTGCAGGGGTATTGTCCGACTGGGGTGATTTATTTCGGTACTGTTGTTAACATGCGCATGCGCCGCCAAAACAATGCATTTGAGCAGGGATTTTTGGGGTCTATGTCGGACATATCGAGTCGCATTGTGTCGTGCAAAAAAGCATGATAGCATGAGGAATACGGATGCGCATGCGCGACAGGAAGTGGAATACTGTACATAGAACCAGTGGGGTTAGAGACATGGGTATTTCACCAAATGAGTCGCCTGGACTCAGGATTCCGCCATAGAGTAGTGTGGGGTGGGATAATGGCTGCGCATCCGTAACCGTAAGTGAAACACTTTACGGAGAACCAGTGGGGTTGGAGAATTTCAACAAATGAGTCGCCTGGGCCCAGGCTTCCGCCCTAGGGTAGTGTGGAGTAAGAAATAGGGATGCGCATACGCAACCGGATATTAAACACTGGAAGAAGAAACAGTGGGGCTAGGGACATGGGGATTTCACCAAATTAGGCGTGTAGCTCACTCTGGGGAGGAATAAGGCTGCGCATGCGCAACCGGAAGAGGTACCTTGTACGGAGAACCAGTGGGGATAGAGACATGGGATTTCATCATTTCAGTCACCTGGGCCCAGGCTTCCACCCTAGGGTAGTTTTGGGTGAGGAATAGGGCTGCAGGGATAGTGTCCGACTGGGGTGATTCATTTCGGTAGTGACGTTAATATGCGCATGCGCCGTCAAAACAATGCATTTGAGGAGGGATTTTTGGGGTCTAGGTGGGCCATATCGAGTCGCATTTTGTTGTGCAAAAAAAGTGTCATGATAGCGTTTTTGTGTAACCACAACAACACGTACCATAAATGGAAAATTGTGCTTAATGAGAAGTTCTCTTTGGCAAATAATGGTTGGCACTAAAAACGGTGTTTGGATGATTCTAGAGCGTTTTGCATTTTGCATTGGTTGTTTTCTGGGGAACTGATTGTCTACATTTGATCCCATCCTAGGCCACTGGCGGACTAGTTTTCCTGACGGATGATGACTGGCCTATACCAGCTTGATTGAAATTAGAATGCCTCATTTATGTTCAATCTTGGGGCATTTATGACCATTTGTTCATGCCCGTAACTTATGGCACAGAAAACACACAAGACAGGGAATTTGGGTGAGATCTCATTTGTTTTGTTTTCTCAAGAACAACAACGCGAGAACAACCACGTGAGAACTTAAGCACAGAACAGGGCTTGTACATTGAAATGGTTAGAACGTCATCCCAGAACGGGTCTTGTGCATTGAAATGATCTGTGGCCCAGTCGTACACCAGCACATCTCGATCTTCGGAATGGGGGTATTCGTCAAACATCTGCACGATAGTGGCTAGGTTCAGTCCAAGGCAACGATGGTAGAGATAAACGGGCAATTCTGTCCGCACCCGCTACTGCTCAGGCCTTGCAAAGCTTGACTGTTCCAACACCAAGTCTCTGTGTCTTCGACCATGAAGGCCGTCAGGTAGGAATGGAAGGGTGGCAAGCCGTAAGGATCAAAGTATTCGCCCTGCTGTCCCGTCAGGTACACGGTCACTCCAATGTTGACCGGGACGATCCATCAGCAGACGCGTAGCAGGGAAGCGCCGAAATCGCCGATAAGGTGACCATCAAACAAAATTCGAATAGACATAGATTCAATAGAAGCCAGCCTTAAGATCCAGCATGGTCTTTCACTGGTGTCGACTGGGCCCGACATAGAGTTTATCCATCTCCAGTGCACCCTGCTCCTTCAACGTATTGCTGATACGTACGGTCACATTGATGTTGAGGATCACCCGCATCCTGATGTTGCCACACTTCCGCCAGGTTGGCACCATAATGCGGGGTAGAAATATGGACTGGCCCTTGGCATAAACCTTGGGTTAAAGCGAATACGATGACCCTGTCCCACCTCCACGTCTGTAAGTAAAGTAGTTGAAATAGGGCCGTGATATCATAAGACTATTAAATATTTATGACCCGGACGCTCTGAACACCAAATTCAATTGAAATCAGTAAGATCCTACATAGCGACATAAACGATTGGGGAGCATTGATAGGATATTAACTTATTAAGATTGGCAAAGCCTGGATAACTATTTTGGGTGTATGGTAGTGACCTTCAGGAAGATTGTAGGGGGCGTGTGCACTTATAGGTGTTGCCTTCGTACCACACCGTGTCATGTTGCACGCTGTACCACGTCTAAGAGTACTGGATATCCACAAACCCATACTCCCAACGTCTGGGGAGATATAAGGGATGCGGCAACTACGTGACATTCCGCTACGGGGTTTTTATAGCGTCCCCAGTCGTCGAGGGCTTGTTGCCTGCTTCGTGATTGCCGCACTGATTTATACCATGTCATGTATCTCGATCGGCGTGGTGTGGTGTCACGAGCATCTGCTGCTGCTGTGTCCAAGCCCAACGCTGGGGATTTTCGACCATTTATTTCGGCGCGCGCATGTCTGTCAACGGTTAAGCGAAAGCCTCCCATCCTTTGGGGGGCTGGATGGGTGACCGGGTGCTGTACTGACTGGGCTGATCAGTGTCCAGAATAATAGGGACTGTGGACACTCTCGTGTTCTGGCACATGTAGGCACCGTCGTGATATGACTGAAACAATGTTGAAAACGACGTTAAATCCTACTCACTCACTCACTCCTTTGGGGGGCCCGGTGACCAACGCTGACGCATCAGATCATCTACCAAATCCACCATATGGATACCGAGAACTACTTGGTTCTGGACCAGAAGTTCAGCTTTCTCATTGCCGGACATGTTCGGATTGTCTTTCATCCGCTTCAGCAAAAAGACACCCCTCCTCCGAAACGACGTGGGTGAACTCTTCATGGCTTTTTCTGCCGCGCACTCTGGGGCTGAGTTTAGTACACCTTGTAATTTGTGAGAACTCTGAACGGAAAATGGGCCTGTATGGGACGCCGATATTCCCGGGTAAAATTACATAAACCCATCAGAAGATTCCGGTCCGGCCAGTGGTTTTCTCTGGACTTAAAATGGATGACAACAGAACACACACATTGCTGTAGATAGTTTTTACTTGCTCGTACTTCATTTCAGCATACAGTATTGTGACGCTGTACCAATGGCAACATGACAGAGGATCTTATTCTGTAAATTGGAAATGGTCAAACATTCTCTTTTATATTGTCCTGGCTCATGGTAACCCATCACATGCTCATAAAAGTTATGACAATGGAAATAGATAACTGTCTCATTTTCTAAACTTGCACATCAAATTTTGGGATTCACCAAGTACAAGTCCAGTGCATTTACTTATCCACGCCGTTAAACCCTATAGCTGAACACCGAAGATCGAATCTGACGCCTACTTGAAATACAGTCAAATATAATTTCTCACAGAAGTTAACTGACAATGCTTGACCCTACAGGTCATTGGACAGGATGTTTATATTACCAAAACAGTATTCAGAACCGAAAACCATTCCCTCATGTTAAACTGTCAGCCTCGAATATAACATACATGTAGCCTACTGTACATCATACAAACCGATACAGTGTGAAAGCTTAAGAAATCATGAATTTTCACTCAAGGAAAAAGTTAATATAATAAAACTGCTGGGATAAGTATGGTAGCTAAAAATCGATATTTCACATACAATTTATGCATTTATATGGTGGCCAAGAATCGATATTTCACAGATCTGCCAACAATGAAAGATGAAAGATACGAACGAAGATCGTTCATTCATCTCAAAGTATAAACACAAAATGCGTAAGGCAGCAAGAATAATAGCAAAACGTGAAAGAATAGTCCATTATGGATAGCCACTGTCGTTATCAGAAATATCGGTCAAATACCATAAACAATTTATTCAATTACCGTAGTCCATGTTCACAGCGTAAGGTCATAAGGCCATATTTACTATCATTTCTCAATGAAAGTACTCTCGGTATGTGAGACACGTGCCAGTCACTGACAAGTGTGGACATGTCAAAACAATGTGCGCAAAACATGGCACAAATATCAAAACAATTGCTGGAAAATTCATCCATTAGCTTCAAATCCAAAATAGTGTATCAACACATTACATGTTCATGAAAATCAAAACAAAATATATGTGGAACAGCAGAGGAATACATGAAAATGTCAGAACAGTGAAACAAAAAATAAGCAAAAGAAAAATACAATAATAAGAAAACAAGAAATGGTGCTAGAAACTGCGTGAATGATCAGTTCATCAGCCACCAATACACCAAAACTTGACCTCAGGTGAGAGTACGTTTCCTGCAGAAAAACGCACGCCCACTGGCAAGAGTGACAAAAGAAAGGAAAACAAAAACATTACAAAGGAGGATACAAAGTTGGAAAAACATAATCGCGTAGAACAATCTCCAGAGCACGGTCTATCTGCAGGTCATGCATTACAATGTCACCGAGTGAAACAAAATTTGAGAACAATAAACATACAGATTACAATGTGTGCAAAAGATATACAAAAGCGCGACAAGGGTACAAGCAAAACCATGGTGAAAGAAATACATGTCAACATGTCACGTGCTGACACATCAATTGTCATATTCAATGCCTGTCAAGAAGTGGCATTCAAACGGGCAATAATTCTGGTAACATTCAAGTGGTTGCGAATGGCAATGTTAGGCATTTGAATCATACCTACACCAATAAGAACATACTTATTCCAAAACAGAATTAACATACCATTTCATTGCAAGAAAAACTATGATGTCAGAGAAAGGATTCACACGGGGAAACTCAATCAGTTATGACAAAAGTATTCTGCACAAAATGACAACGCGCATTATCTAATTCATACCACTACATGGCATCTCAATATTGTTGCAACAAAAATATTCACCACAGACACAATTATTCTGTGGTTATGTCTCAAACAGTCTTCCATAACTGTCAACAAGTATCGGATTTCTCTAGCATCGCCTGTGCTAATTCAATATACTGTACCCCATCCGCAAAGGTTAACATTTGGACCTTACATGTTACTCATTATGAAAGCTAGAAACTTATGGTTGACTTGGACACAATATGTATTACACTTTAAAAAAATTGTCAATACGTGTTAATTGAAACCAATTTGTCATCCAACATGTTAGACTTATATCTGAGGATCCAAAGTAAACAAATAACCACAAATATTCACGATATCCAGGCTCTCATAGCCGAATCGGGGATTGTGAAGGCTCGTCAACCAACACGAACAGGCTTTCATAGCCTTTCAGCATTACATGCTGCAACTGTACATGTACACAGTGTATCTTAGGACCTATCAACATGTACGCGATAATTTTAGTTCCATTTAGCCAATATTGCGTTAAGTGTTTAGCTTACCAGCTACACTATTATGGCAACTAATCGCGATAAATGTCCTAATAAAACATCATTGTGGGACCACCTCACAACATTATCATTCAAAGGTCAAAGGCTAGATTTATCAATCCGCAAACCACTAAATTTATCAGCCACAAAGGAGTTCATGCAATCTACCAGTTTCACCATTGATTCATCAACTCCACTGGGCATGCAGCACTATCAATAATTAACAAAGCATGCACAATATACGAGAGATGTCAACAGTTCATATAAGGCATGATTATGGCACATATAACATGATCGTTCAAGGGAGAGAGAGAAAGTTAAGGTTAAACCTCGCGTTCAATACATGCTACCAATCTGTCTGAGGATTCAGTCCAGAATGTTTCAAGAAAGTTACAAGAATACAATGTCTTAGAGTTCGTTAGGCATGATCCAGTTCTGTAAATTACACACTGTTCATCACACGCACTATTGTCAATCAGTGGGAACTTCACAACGTCAGACAGAAAGTCCAGGCAGAGAATACATCACAACACAGCTATGTTTTCAATCACTATGGCCATTTACAAGGCTCTGTTAAGTAGAACGAATCAAACTGTACCTGTACATATTGTTTCCACGGAATGGACTCGTTCCAGAGGTTTCTGGCACACGCTGTCACGTCACCAAGGAAGAGGAGAAACATGTCGTTGCTACGGGATGGAACGGTGTTTGGGTCGAAATCTCACCACTGAGATGGACATCACTCACGCAGTTGTGGACACAATTCCGGAAGTCCTTCCGGTCAGAATCACAAGGCAGTTCAAGGAGAGCTCCTATGAAGAAGAACTGAAGAGGATTGCAAACGCCATTATGGTCACTAGTCACCGTCCGGGTGACTACTTCATTGAATGCAGGAATAGAAGGGGAGTTCAATGCAAGAAGATGAGGAGAGCGGGAGATGTGACACCAAGTAAAATAGTCATGTGGCAGCCTTGATGTACAGGATGAAGGAAGATTTGGCTCACTCACAAATGCTGGGCTGGATCGCCGCGTGTCGACAGGTGAGGAACCGCCCCACCGTGCGACATTTTTCCAAGAGTTCAGACGATTATTGGTGCGTTCGTGCCCGTTCACGCGAGCTGACGTGAAGAACTTGCAGAAGAAAGAGGGGAGATATGGCTGCAGGCCTGCACAATGTATATGATGCTGAGTCGCCGATGATGACTGCTTTTGAAAAATAGCTGCTATTTTCGCCATGAGATCATTTATGACCACCAAGGTGTCTGATCCAAGTTGTTCAGTTTGGGTAGGCCTTCTACGAAAGTGATGTTGGGCATCGTCTCATACGCCGTTTGTCATTCCCCTGTAACACCACACGACCCACACGAATGGGTGGCGTAAACATGCAGTCGACGGATGAGCGACTTTTTGTGTGATTTTTCTTTTGCCTGAGCCCGTCGGTCACGCAATGAGGCAGGTGAAGGGATGTTGCCACCGGGGATCCATGGTTGAATGTGTATCCGCTAACGTGGTAATCTGCTCTCGTACATTCTATACGAGTGAGACAGAGTCGGTGTTGTCGAAGAACCGTTGTCGGTGCGTTAGTATGTTCATCGTGGATGGTCATATACGGTGAGTTTTGCGTCGTAGTGGTCGCTGTAATACTTGCTGTGGGGTTCGATATTGACCTGGACTGTATACTCAGTGTGGTGGTGGCTGGGTTCAGGTGAGGTTTGACGCGCTGGCTTGTAGGAGGCGTGTAGATTAGTCTGACTTGCACTCACGGTTGGTGGTTGTGTCCTTGGTGGGATGAGTAGCGAGTTGAGATACGCCACGTCGCCCCATTCCCATATAAAATAGCCAGCGGGGTTAGCAATGTCACCACAAAGCCCACTTGTGCTTTGTACGTTTTTGAACACGCTGTGTTCAATGGCGTTTGTACTTTGTCCGTAGCACTGTGTTCATGGTCGTGCGTAGAATGAGCGCTGACGCCTGTGGTTCCTGGCTTTATAGCCGTTTTACCTGGTTATCCAGGTCACAGGAAATTGAATGAACTGAACTAATCTTGACATTGGGCATATATACCCTAACTATGACCCGGTCCGGTGGAAAATGGCGGTGGGCAGCTCGATGTAAGCTATAGGTGTCTTGGGTTGCGGTTGTGTAGGGTACGCATCACAAATGTCATAATAATGTCCACTTTATCCTCATAGACACACAGGAAGACCTCGAGAGCCAAGCTGAGAAACGCACGTATTATATACACCATTATATTCAGTACGTGAATGACACACGATGTGACTCTCCCTCGTATTTATGGTTCTCCGATACTTTAATCAGGTCAAATTACAAGCGTTTGGTCCTCATTCATAATTCAGTCGTCGTCCATTAAAGAATATCCACGTCCATAATCCAATCGACCTATTCCATATAACATCATTGGCACCAAATGCAAAAAGATAATCATAGTATACATAGGCTAGTTTACTGCAAGAGAGAGCGGTTAACAATTTTCAATGATGCGGACAAGACATCAAAGGACCGGGTTGTCCATCACGTAAAAGGTTACGTTCGTCGTCATCTCCACCTGCCATTTGGTGTTGGGGCCTTGTTGACTAGCACCTATTCCAAGGCATCCAAGGGCAGCCGTATCCAGTGACACACGATCCGTAATGGCGAAGGGCTGGACGTACACCGGGTAATGGTAACAAGACCGTGGGTTGGTCCCCAAAAATGGTATGAGCGTAGTGGGCTAGGCTGATGGTGAAAACAGTACTGGCTGGTAGGCCAATGGTCTTGGTACATCGTACTCACAGCCTTCTGTATCAGTAACACCTCCGTGGGCGGTTCGCCAGGTTCTGTGGTAAAGTTTCTCTTCTCCTTGGGGGCTGGAGTCCAGGGGAACGGCGATCGAGACCGCCGACGATGCATGGTTTAGGATAAGTAAGTATAGATCTAAAAAAATCGACTCTATTTATTAACCATCAGTATGGCGCATCATGGGATAGTAACATGAAAAGTACACCACACATTATCCGGGGTCGAAGTTCCTTTCTGGATGCTTTCAGTGGGTTCTGACGCCGTATCGACTTCCGTTGTATGGAAGTAATTGCCATTGGGTTGACTGAGCATATCCGGATATTATGGCGTCGTCGTCCTCCGACGGCGGAATAGAGTGTTATGTTTCGCCATGACATCTTTGTAGGTTACTGTGGTGAGAAACGAATAGTCCCTATCGTTGTCCTCCTTTTGTAGACGCAGTTGATAATTTGGGCTCGGCCAGTGCGTCCTGAATAGCACGAGACCAGCCCACCTGGACGACTGACCGATCGTCCGGTGTACACATCTGGTCCACAATGGGCACCACTTTCTCGAAGGCCGTCCATAGATCAGCGTCTAAGGTGAGGATTCTGGTGGAGTCCCGGTCACGCCCCACGCGTGCGAAGAATGTGCCATGTGCATGTCGTTACCGTCGAGCTCACCGCTCAACACACGTTTAAATTTGTTCCGGCCGTAACAGTGTACAGTAACCATTTTCGATGTGGACTCAGGACCAACAGACATCCCAGTCTTCCACGATGGTGATTTTATCCTCATAGACGTGTAACCCCACCTACGGCTCGCAGAACTGGCAAGATGGTCAAAGAAATGGCGCGCGATGAATGACCCATGCCGTCAATGACTCTCGTATTTATAGTGGATTGGTTCCTCCGGTTGCGCATGTGCAGCTCTATTCCTCAATCCACACTACCCTAGAGCGGAAAACTGGGTCCAGACGACTCTTTTTTTTGGTGAAACTCCCATGTCTGTAGCCCCACTTGTTCTTCGTTCAGGCTATCACATCCGTCTGTGCATGCACGGCCCGACTTCTCACCAGGCACTACCCTAGGGCGAAAGTCTGGGTTCGGGCGACTCATTTGTGGAAATCCCCATATGACTAGCCTCATGGTTCTTCTACTGTGTTCCACTCTCATTTGCGCATGCGCAGCCCTACTCCCCACTCCACACTATCCCAAGGCGCAATCATTTGGTGAAATGCCCGTGCCATTAGCACCACGGGTTTTCCGTACAGTGTTTCACTTCCGGTTCCGCATGCGCAACCCTATTCCTCACCCCACACTACACTAGGGCGGAACCCTGGGTCCAAGCGACTCATTTGGTGAAATCCACATGCCCCTATACCCACAGGTTCTCCGTACAGTGTTCCACTTCCAGTTGCGCATTCGCCGCCTCACACTACCTTAGGGCGGAATCCTGGACGACTCATTTAGTGCAATACCCGTGTCTTTAGCCTTACTGTTCCTCCGTACAGCGTTTCACTTCCGGCCGCGCATGCCCAGCCCTATTATTCACCCAAAACTACCTAAGCGGGAAGCCTTTGTCCAAACCACTCTTTTCACGAAATCCCATGTCCCAATTACTATGGCTCTACGTACAGTGCTCCACGACTGGTTGCGCAGCCCTCTGGTTCTTGGTATAGTACATGTGGAGAAAGGGGGTTTCCCATTTTTCATCGTGCTGGACGTCCTAGCGGCCATATCTTCGTGTACCATGATGACGCAATGAGAGACCTGAAGAGTCGATAAATTTCCGTTGACCTTTGACATTTGTGACATCATTTCCTGTTCCGGTCACGTGACCGGATGACCTGCGCTTCCGCACAATACCGGATTAAATGGTTCGCAGGGGTCACATGATCGGAACCGCAAGTGACGTCACAAAGGGTCAACGGATATTGATCGATTCTTTTATTACTACTACGTTTTATACAGTAGGCATAAGTTGCACTACCTCCAAAACGTGATAAAGTCAGGTGAAATGCTCGCGCACTTCCGCACAAAAGCACCAGAACATCGCATGGGCTCCTACGAGAAGGTCATATAACGCCATCAAGGCGTCGTCATACAAATCTGGAAACCGGTTTGCTCATATAGTATTATGATTTTCAGTATAAACTATTTTTTATATGTTTTTATGTTTTCAGGGTTTTCTTAACACAATTCAGCAGGGGGACATAACGATATAATAATCATTGTGTCAACTTCTAAGTCACCAATTAACGCAGAAATATGGGGCATGGGATTAATGCAGTTGCGCGCTTTGAGGGAAGGCATAGTTATAGTACGGTACAGACTGATCAAGAATTGATAAAGGCCCCATGGTTTCAAGATGGCCGCCATATCCGAGATGGCCATACGTAAAATTAGCAAAACCCATTGTACAAAAAAAAACTTAATTTGTTAGACTCGAAGTTTCTTTCGCCAAACTTGGCAAATTTATAGTACTTGATCTAATGGGTGATTAAAGACACCTATTCCCTTAAATGTCTTTTATAATTGCTTTCATAATCGATAAATGATGTAGTTGCTAGAGAGTAATGTTATTTTAGGTATGTGTAGAGATTTTCCTTCATACATGTGTCTCGAATAAGCATTAATGGTAAGAGTGGGCACCAAGTCAGCCGCCAATTTTCAATCTTGACACAGACCAGACTATCGACTCGAACAGCATGTGATAGAGTGATTATGGTGAAGGGAATAATCAGGCTCAAGCAAGGTGTTATGATACTAATGGCTTGCCCTCTTTTAATTTTCCAGTTGTAGTTCTTTTTGTTATGTTGTTAATTGTCTAAATCAGCGGTAATCGTAAACATCCCATGCCTGTAGGAAGATTTCGGATAATGACATCATTCTGCGCAGATGTTTTATTCCATATTGGCAGAGAACTATGGAGAAAGTTGGATTGTGGAGAATGTTCTTTATTGCTATGTATGCATCAATTTCCGGGAAGTTCTATGTGAAGTGTATATATATAAAAGAATTTGGTTGCAGAATTCTTCAGCTTGCTACCATTTCTTATAACCATCTCATCTTGCGAGTTCGTGAAACTGGCTGAGGAACTTTTGGGGGATTTAGTTCAACGTCACACTCAAGGGTATGTCACTCATATGGTGACAGCTACTTTGGATGGTGAAGGAAGCCGGAGTACCCGAAGAGAACCAGGTACTATTGGACTGTCAACAAGTGCTTTCACGCAAAAGTGTGTGAGTGGAATTACTAAGTTATTGGAGCACAGATGTTGTGGTTGATGCGATGGTCCGTTGTGGAATTACAACACATATAAGGGAAGTGGGAAGAGGTACCGACATACTGACAGAGTCACATGGCTTCACAGTATAGTCTTCTGCTTAACCTGTTCTAAAGCACATACCAAGAATCTAACGATTCCTGATATGTGTTGCATCTCAGGTACTCTTTTATTGTACCTGTTCATGTGGCAACTTGGATGACATGACCACACGGCCCCTAGCACCGGCATAACCGGTATTAGATACAAATATAAAACTGTGATGGAAATGCTCTGACAACTCGTATATTGGTAATTGGCGGGCTGTGTCGCTGTGACAACTCATACATTGTGGATTGGTGAGCTGTATCGTCGTCAGATGAAAATGACGGCATTTAACACAAAAGACTAGTCTGTAAGGCCCGATGTCGGCCAAGCATCAACTTCCCACAAATGCCAACATATATCACGTGTAATTTGACTGTGCTAAGTCGACACTGTTGGAAGAAATTCCCCTAGCGTTGTTTCTTGGTGCGAGTTACAGAAACTGGACTTGGACATCGATCGCACTGAAAATGGTTTCGTCAGACCTAGCAAAAGTCCGAGGCGGAACCGGATTATAGGACTGGCATGTAGAAAGGTGTACAGGACAGAACACGGGATAAACGAACTCATAGTTGTACAGCAACCCTAGAAAGAAACATTCAACATGCTAGAGCGTGGTATTTATAGAACCAAGACAGAACAGTGGAGCTCATCTATTGTACTCGAGACCCGCCCTCTGTACATATCACTCGACAAATATATTTAGGTTCATTGTTTTGGTGGGAAATTTAAGCCGTACGACGTCGGCCATTACATGTTAATTTTTTCTGGGTATTCTTGCATTTACTAGGTTTACCCGATGTTGAAGCGTTTTCTCCATCAGACGTCCACGACGCTCACCTATTAACACCAGATGAATTGATTGAGATTGTCTATCATCACAGCTCTCGAGCTAGCATATCTAATTCCGCTTAAGCCGGCGCTAGGGTTCGTGTGGATACTTCATAGTCTCCACATGAACAGCTGCAATAAAAGCGCGGCTGAGATACTGAGGCTATGTCCGAGAATCCACCGTATTCTCGGATCTGAATGTTAGGTGCCGAGGGATGCTTTCCTGTAGAGGCATATGGTTGCTTTTTAATCGCCAGACGTGTAACCCCACCTACGGCTCGCAGAACTGGCAAGATGGTCAAAGAAATGGCGCGCGATGAATGACCCATGCCGTCAATGACTGTCGTATTTATAGTGGCTTGGTTCCTCCGGTTGCGCATGTACAGCTCTATTTCTCAATCCACACTACCCTGGGGCGAAAAGCTGGGTCCAGGCGACTCTTTTTTGTGAAACTCCCATGTCTGTAGCCCCACTTGTTCTTCTTCAGGTTACCACATCCGTCTGTGCATGCACATCCCGACTTCTCACCAGGCACTACCCTAGGGCGAAAGTCTGGGCTCAGGCGACTCATTTGTGGAAATCCCCATATGACTAGCCTCATGGTTCTTCTACTGTGTTCCACTCTCGTTTGCGCATGCGCAGCCCTACTCCCCACTCCACACTATCCCAAGGCGCAAGCATTTGGTGGAATGCCCATCTCATTAGCACCACGGGTTCTCCGTACAGTGTTTCACTTCCGGTTCCGCATGCGCAACCCTATTCCTCACCCTACACTACACTAGGGCCGAACCCTGGGTCCAGGCGACTCATTTGGTGAAATCCACATGCCCCTAGACCCACAGGTTTTCCGTACAGTGTTCCACTTCCAGTTGCGCATTTCTCACCTCACACTACCTTAGGGCGGAATCCTGGACGACTCATTTAGTGCAATACCCGTGTCTTTAGCCTTACTGTTCCTCCGTACAGCGTTTCACTTCCGGCCGCGCATGCCCAGCCCTATTATTCACCCAAAACTACCTAAGCGGGAAGCCTTTGTCCAAGCCACTCTTTTCACGAAATCCCATGTCCCAATTACTATGGCTCTACGTACAGTGCTCCACGACTGGTTGCGCATGCCCTCTGGTTCTTGGTATAGTACATGTGGAGAAAGGGGGTTTCCCAATTTCATCGTGCTGGACGTCCTAGCGGCCATATCTTCGTATACCATGATGACGCAATGAGAGACCTGAAGAGTCGATAAATTTCCGTTGACCTTTGACATCACTTCCTGTTCCGGTCACGTGACTGGATGACCTGCGCTTCCGCACAATACCGGATTAAATGGTTCGCAGGGGTCACATGATCGGAACCGCAAGTGACGTCCCAAAGGATCAACGGGCATTTATCGATTCTTTTATTACTACTACGTTTTATACAGTAGGCATAAGTTGCACTAGCTCCAAAACGTGATAAAGTCAGGTGAAATGCTCGCGCACTTCCGCACAAAAGCACCAGAACATCGCATGGGCTCCTACGAGAAGGTCATATAACGCCATCAAGGCGTCGTCATACAAATCTGGAAACCGGTTTGCTCATATAGTATTATGATTTTCAGTATAAACTATTTTTTATATGTTTTTATGTTTTCAGGGTTTTCTTAACACAATTCAGCAGGGGGACATAACGATATAATAATCATTGTGTCAACTTCTAAGTCACCAATTAACGCAGAAATATGGGGCATGGGATTAATGCAGTTGCGCGCTTTGAGGGAAGGCATAGTTATAGTACGGTACAGACTGATCAAGAATTGATAAAGGCCCCATGGTTTCAAGATGGCCGCCATATCCGAGATGGCCATACGTAAAATTAGCAAAACCCATTGTACAAAAAAAAACTTAATTTGTTAGACTCGAAGTTTCTTTCGCCAAACTTGGCAAATTTATAGTACTTGATCTAATGGGTGATTAAAGACACCTATTCCCTTAAATGTCTTTTATAATTGCTTTCATAATCGATAAATGATGTAGTTGCTAGAGAGTAATGTTATTTTAGGTATGTGTAGAGATTTTCCTTCATACATGTGTCTCGAATAAGCATTAATGGTAAGAGTGGGCACCAAGTCAGCCGCCAATTTTCAATCTTGACACAGACCAGACTATCGACTCGAACAGCATGTGATAGAGTGATTATGGTGAAGGGAATAATCAGGCTCAAGCAAGGTGTTATGATACTAATGGCTTGCCCTCTTTTAATTTTCCAGTTGTAGTTCTTTTTGTTATGTTGTTAATTGTCTAAATCAGCGGTAATCGTAAACATCCCATGCCTGTAGGAAGATTTCGGATAATGACATCATTCTGCGCAGATGTTTTATTCCATATTGGCAGAGAACTATGGAGAAAGTTGGATTGTGGAGAATGTTCTTTATTGCTATGTATGCATCAATTTCCGGGAAGTTCTATGTGAAGTGTATATATATAAAAGAATTTGGTTGCAGAAAATTCTTCAGCTTGCTACCATTTCTTATAACCATCTCATCTTGCGAGTTCGTGAAACTGGCTGAGGAACTTTTGGGGGATTTAGTTCAATGTCACACTCAAGGTTATGTCACTCATATGGTGACAGCTACTTTGGATGGTGAAGGAAGCCGGAGTACCCGAAGAGAACCAGGTACTATTGGACTGTCAACAAGTGCTTTCACGCAAAAGTGTGTGAGTGGAATTACTAAGTTATTGGAGCACAGATGTTGTGGTTGATGCGGTAGTCCGTTGTGGAATTACAACACATATAAGGGAAGTGGGAAGAGGTGCCGACATACTGACAGAGTCACATGGCTTCACAGTATAGTCTTCTGGTTAACCTATTCTAAAGCACATACCAAAAATCTAACGATTCCTGATATGTGTTGCATCTCAGGTATGCTTTTATTGCACCTGTTCATGTGGCAACTTGGATGACATGACCACACGGCCCCTAGCACCGGCATAAGCGGTATTAGATACAAATATAGAACTGTGATGGAAATGCTCTGACAACTCGTATATTGGTAATTGGTGAGCTGTGTCGCTGCGACAACTCGTACATTGTGGATTGGGGAGCTGTATCGTCGTCAGATGAAAATGACGGCATTTAACACAAAAGACTAGTCTGTAAGGCCCGATGTCGGCCAAGCATCAACTTCCCACAAATGCCAACATATATCACGTGTAATTTGACTGTGTTAAGTCGACATTGTTGGAAGAAATTCCCCTAGTGTTGTTTCTTGGTGCGAGTTACAGAAACTGGACTTGGACATCGATCGCCACTGAAAATGGTTTCGTCAGACCTAGCAAAAGTCCGAGGCGGAACCGGATTATAGGACTGGCTTGTAGAAAGGTGTACAGGACAGAGCACGGGATAAACGATCTCATAGTTGTACAGCAACCCTAGAAAGAAACATTCTACATGCTAGAGCGTGATATTTATAGAACCAAGACAGAACAGTGGAGCTCATCTATTGCACTCGAGACCCGCCCTCTGTACATATCACTCGACAAATATATTTAGGTTCATTGTTTTGGTGGGAAATTTAAGCCGTACGACGTCGGCCATTCCATGTTAGTTTTTCTGGGTGCAGGAAACAAGCCTATGTTTAGGTATACTATGATTGTCTTTTTGAATTTGGAGCTAATACTGCTATATGGAATATGGAACAGGTCTTTGGATAATGGACGCGGATATTCTCTAATGGACGACGGCTGGATTATGAATGACGGACTAGACGCTTGTAATTCTTGCATTTACCAGGTTTACGCGATGTTGAGGCGTTTTCTCCATCAGACGTCCACGATGCTCACCTATTAACACTAGATGAATTGTTTGAGATTGTCTATCATCACAGCTCTCGAGCTAGCATATCTAATTCCGCTTAAGCCGACGCTAGGGTTCGTGTGGATACTTCATAGTCTCCACATGAACAGCTGCAATAAAAGCGCGGCTGAGATACTGAGGCTACGTCCGAGAATCCACCGTATTCTCGGATCTGAATGCTAGGTGCCGAGGGATGCGTTCCTATAGAGGCATATGGTTGCTTTTTAATCGCCAGACGTCGTCAATTTTTCCCACCTCTTGTATATCGCTCCAATTCATACCTAAACTTGATGGTTCAGAAAGGTTCTGTATAGTTTACCGTGAGGTAAACACTGTGAGGCGCAAAGATTTCTTTCCGCATTCTAGAATAGTAGACTGTATCGATAGGGTCGATCAGGTTGCCTATGTGGCCAAGATAGACTTGATGAAGGATGCTAGTAGATACCATTGTCTGGCAAGGCTAAAGAAATATTTGCGTTTGTAACACAGGTTGGTTTATACCAGTGCAATGGCATGCCTTTTGGAATAAAAAATGTTCCCAAAAGTTTGATGATGATGTATTGATGTCGAGGTGGAGTATATTTGGTCCCGCCTCAGTTATGCCCCTTGCATGTGCCTAAAAATCAGATTTTACGACAACTGGTGGCCAAAAAGCGGACCCATGGTCTATTCCTCGCCGAATGGTACAATTTTTGGAGTGCACCCTTAAATTACAACACATATAATGGAAGTGGCCTAATAGTGCAGTCTATGCATTATCTCAACGTAGACCCCATTACGGAGCGGTGATGTACCATTACGCCAGATTGTTTAATTTTGACTGCCTAGTTGCATCTGAAGCCCTATTTTCGGAGTCAGGTGGAAAGAAGAGCAGGAGTTCGATTAAATGAATCCACAGTGTGTCCATTGGTGTAACATTGAGGGTATTGCATGCACTGTTCCATACAGGAGTTATCTACCCCTGGAATGAGATTTGAGTAGATATTATGGCACACCCAGCTCCTATCACAATGATATACATTTGACAGAATTATTTTCCTTACAACAGAAAACATTAACAGTCCAAAATGGATGGAAGCGGGATATATTATTGAGGTTTCATGATTTATTTATAAAGTTGCTGAAGCATTTCTCATGTTTCTAAGAGAAAATTTAGTGCAAAATTATCAATAATTTGACATGGTTACATCTCTTATTTACATTGTCAAGCTTTTCTGGTATCATTGGAAAGCGGAAAAGCAACCACGGCCTCGATATTGCCGAATGGATGTCATTTATTAATAGCAAATGGCTTAATTTTGAGTTTTGTTCTCGAAAGTCCTTCTAGAGTTGGCAAAAGTGATCAAAACAAAGATGGGCTAGGGGGGAAATTATCGGTCGAATATCTCATAATAATATGTATGACTAGCATTATACTAGTGTTGTATACTGCCATACTCGCAAACACTCCCAGATTATGATAACTGTGAATAAATAATTTCGCAAAAAAACATCCTGCCCCTTAAAGTGGCTCTCCACAGTCTAATGACCCCAGTCTAATTTCATAATGCGATAGACTGTCCGTGTTCTGGTATATCAGAATTCTTCTTGCCTTCTTAATAGCTTATATCTATAATACCACCCTGTTCAGCATTATCAACGATGCAAATGAGCATATACAGATCAATGAATGGCTTCGTCTACACGGTGATAGGGGTTCAAATTTCGAGATTCAAATTTCTATAACATATCAGTGCTGTGATAGTTTAGCCATGCTCTTTCAGAAAATATATACATTTATGTGATTTAGGTTGAAGATTTTACGACAATTGGCGACCTAAAAGTGGACACATGGTCTATTCCTTGCCGAATGGAAGAATCTCTGGAGTGCACCCATAGTGACACCTGGAATGACCATCTGAAACAGCTATTTGACAGATTTGTCATGGCAAATCTTATGATAAATCTGCAAAAAAGTTTGCCCAGGCTCAGTTCACCTATCTGGATCATGTGGTGGCTCAAAGTCAAGTACTGCTACGTGAAGCCATTGTGGACTTCCAATTCCCAGTTCTGAAAGGGCCGACCTCTCGCTAAAAATTACGCCAACAGGCTTTCCTAAGCGCGCATATGCGTATCACCAGTCGTACTTTACCCAATGAGAGCTTCACCAGGCCACAAAATATGCCACATTTGGAAACACAGGCGTCGGATCCGACATTCAATATCCAGCTGTTGTTGACCATCGAAAGATCTTTTCCTATGAGAGTTAGAATGAATACCAAGTATACATAAAGTAAAAACGCCATATGCCGTGAATCAACATCACCACCCCAATCTTACTCTACCCACATTTTGGATCATGTTCGTATCATCGGATCTACGATGGTCAGGACACTTTACACGACAGCTCGTTCACCCCAAATGCCGCTAGTCACTCATATGGACTGTTGTATAAGGTGTACGCAGGCGCCTACTCATATGCGCAATTAAACCGACAATATCCGTGGTTTCTCTACTACTGATGTCGTCACAATCATGTGAACTGTACCTTGCCACAGTGATCCCTATCCACGTTCCACGGCAACTACTCCGCGAGCACGTCACGTTGGACGAAAGATCGCACACATTCTATCCAAAACTCCCACAAAAGTCTACTCTTTCTCTACTAATCTCCGTGTGCACGCGCGCACAATCACACCACCCGCCAACACTAGTACATAAAACACTGAACTCTTGTTATTTGTGAGAAGTCGTCAGTGGGGAGATTAGGGTTGTATGAGGGTTGATGTTTGACCTACAGTTGACCTTTGACCTTTGTCTCTCGAAGTCACTTTCGCGCACGTGATTCGTGCGTGTATGGAATCGGAGCAATAATGAGTTGGGTGTATCGATCGGGCTTACGCAGTAGTGCACGACTGGCCTGATCTCTGGGTCATTGCGCGGCGAGAGGTTGGCCATACGCAGTCCAATGTGTAGTTCGTGGTGTACAATGAGACTGTTGTGGTGACGTTGATCTGTAGAGTCATCCTGTGATGTCATTGTATGACGTCATCAGTAATAGAGAAAGCACATCTTCGGGTGCACACTCAGATGAGTGGTAAGTACACCCTCTACATTAGCTCATAGATGGAGATGTATGTGGACCCAAGAGTGTATCCACAGTAGAAGTTATGTGACGGTGGCATCACAGGTGACGTTATCAGTAGCAGAGAAACCACAGATACAGTCGGATGCGCATTGAGATGAGTGAAAGGTACTCCCGGATATACTAGCCCATAGGGGTGAACATGGTTCTGTTGTAGATCCGGTCATATGCACATGTGTAGTCGTGGAGTAGTATAGAAATGGGATTTTCGGATGCGCACATGTACCTGATGTGGGTTGTATGACCTTGGATATAAACAGTATACAGTGTATCGAGCAGCCCCAGTATAGGCATCACTCCAGTGTTAGAGATCACGTGACTGTGGTGTCATCCGTAGAAGAGAAGGCGCAGTTACGGTCGGATTCGTACTCGGGACTAGGCGTCTACCTGGACCCTAGGATGAAACACTAGCCAATAGCGTAAGCTAATGACGCGCGGGCCACCCGCTTATCTGGGCGCCTACGCACGCATCTCGAGACGCTATAAAATTCCATGCACTGGTCTACCGATACATTTTAGCACCAAGAGCATTGATGCAGACCACTTCATGATGAAGCATATCATACGCGCTTTTCTCTGCCTTTCTCCTGCCATACACGTGTATGGTAAGCGAGTTAAGATCATCGAAAACATCGGGGATGCGTGCGCGGCTGCCGTCTGTCCCTTAGTAGTTGGAGAACATTCAAACGGGTGTTGAGTGGAGAACTGGACGGCAACCTCACTCATTTGTGTCACGATGTCTAAATGCCACGATCAGACCCGTCATTCATTGGGCAACCGTCGTCTATTAGGAGTTTCAAAAGTTCCATCATCCGAAGACATTTTTCATTAATAAAATTAGCACTAAAATTAACATAACAGAAAAGTAAATTGGACTTACTTGAAAGGTAAAAGCGGTCAATAGTTTTCAATGATGCTGACAATATCAATCGATATTCTGTTCATCAAATCCGTTTCACAATTCAATGTTCGTAGAGTGTAGTACATTGCCCTGCCGTATCTCAGTCACGCTTTGATTGCGACTGTTCATTTAAATACTACGGAAATGTATTTCACAAAGTATTTATATGGCCCCCAGTCGAGGGTTAAGCGGAATTAGATACAAAGATCTTCAAAACTATGATCATAGTTTGCAATCAACAGATGAAATATTTCACCGAATTCGAGAGACTTGGAATGCAGGCGTTAGTAGTATAGTGTACCATTTTAAAGCCAACTTTTGCCGGGGGAGGTAACTCTTGCATCCGCCAGGGGGCGCTGTTTCCATGTTATAGTATAGGGAGCGCCCCCTGGCGGCCTTTGACCTCTGGATGCATGTAAAAACATATCCCGGAAATAAAAAAACGGAACACGGACTCTAGGCCGCTATGGATGGCTGGGTGCATGTAAAATTTCTCCGGAAAAAAAGCGGAACACGGACTTTACCCTAAAACTCCTATCAATCCTATAATATTGGTCCCCGGGCTTATCGGGCCCTGCCTATCCAGTCAATCGGGTGTTTTCACAGAAAAAATAAATAAATAAATAAAAAACGGAACACGGACTCGTACAATATACAATATACGGCGAAATGCCTGTATGGGTATAGCTCCATACTGGCTATATGGGGGGAGGGATGGTCAAACAAAATTTGTGGGCTTTACTATGGGTTGTGGGGTCTCGTTTTTCTCGTCTCGCCAAGAAAATCACAATGGGAAGGGTCCCGGAGAGAAACGGTGAAATTTTTCGAAAAAGTTACCGAGGTATGTATATAGGCTCATACTGGCTATATGGGGGGAGGGGTGGTCAATTTTTTTTGGTGGGTTTTACTATGGCTTGTGGGGTCTCGTTTTTCTCGTCTCGCCATTTAGAACACGAAGGGAAGGGTCCTGGAGCGAAACGTACCGGGTAGGCCTGTGTAGGTCCATATAGCTCCATACTGGCTATATGGGGGTATAGGTTCAACCTGGGAAATTCACACATGTTCATTGTGATATGGGTTGTTTGGATTTGTTTTTCACGTCTCGTCATTTAGAACACAATGGGAAGGGTTTCGAAGCGAAACGGTGAAATTTTTGGAAAAAGTTCACCGAGGCCTGGGTAGGCCCATATAGCTCCATACTGGCTATGGGGGTATAGGCCCATACTGGGTGGACGTTTTGGGGTCTAGGTGAGCCCCTAATGATCCTATTGTGTCGTATGAGGTCTTATTTTGAAGCTCTCGTGGAGGAGCATCCGACTGGACTAATGGTTCGTCCGTTTTCAATATTCTGCGCATGCGCAGTCTGGCCGTAGTATAGAAAGCAGGCATTTTGGAGGGTATGTGGGTGTGTGTTTGGGATAGAGATGGACCTCTATGGGTCCGAATGGGTCGTGGAAGGTGTCAAAGTGAAGCTTGTGTGGGGTAGAGTCAGAATGGCGTGTTTTTAAATGCAAGTCGCGTCAATCTGCGCATGCGCAGTTGGTTGTAGGAAGTAAAGTGGCCATTTTGGGGCAGTGCAGGAAGGTATTTGGTGTCGAGATGGACCATCCTTGGTCCGAATGCGTCGTGCGGGGTGTTCTTTTGTAGCTCTCGGGGTGTAGACCCCGATTTGAGGGCTGCCCACGTCACCTGTGAAGTCATCGGTGACGTCATCAGTACGAGTAGTAGCGAAAGTGGACATTTTGGGGCAGTGAAGGAAGGTATTTGGGGTAGAGAGGGACCATCCTTGGTTCGAATGCGTCGTGGGAGGTGTCATGTTGTAGCTCTCGGGGTGTACATCCCGATTTGAAGGATGTTCACGTCATCTGTGACGTCATCAGTAGGAGTAGTAGCGAAAGTGGACATTTTGGGGAAGTGAAGGAAGGTATTTGGTGTAGAGATGGACCACTATTGGTCCGAATGGACCGTGTGGGGTGTGATGTTGTAGCTCTCGGGGTGTACATTCCGATTTGAGGCATGTTCACGTCATCTGTGACGTCATCAGTACGAGTAGTAGCGAAAGTGGGCATTTTGGGGCAGTGAAGAAAGGATTAGTAGTATAAAAGCGCATTTCGAGCCGTATTGACCTTGCGGCGCAATGCGCAATGAGTGTATGCGCGCGTGTGTGTGAGTGAGTGAGTGAGTAAGTGTGAGTGGGTGAGTGAGTGAGTGAGTGTGTGAGTGCGTGAGTGAGTGAGTGAGTGATTGAGTGAGTGAGTGAGGCGTCCCCAACGCCCGTCTTAACGCATGGACGCACTAACGACGGTGAGTGAGTGAGTGAGTGAGTGAGTGTGTGAGTGGGTGAGTGAGAGAGTGAGTGAGTGAGTGAGTGAGTGAGTGAGTGAGTGAGTGAGTGAGTGAGTGAGCGAGCGAGTGAGTGGGATCCGACTGGACTAATGTATCGTCCGTTTTCATCATTTTGCGCATGCGCAGTCTGGCCGTAGTATAGAAAGCAGACATTTTGTGGATTCGTGGAGGTTTGTTGAGTGATGGACCATCCCTGGTCAAATGGACCGTGTGGGGTATCAGTGTGAAGCTCTCGAATGGCTGTCACCCGTCAACACCCGTCGTTACGCCTTAACGCCTGTCTCAACGACTTAACGCCCTATCTTTACGCCTTAACACTCTAACATAACGCCTTGACGCCATGATATAGACCGGAGAGAGAACAACAACAACAAGGATGACACATGAGAGAACAACAACAACATGAAGTTTTTTTCATATAGTTTATTCTCCCCAATGTTACATCATACCCAGGCTGGAGGAGCCGCGTTGGGTATGTTTACAACTCAAGAAGACTCTTGTCCAATTAGAGGCCACCATCTGCATATATCATATTCGGTCCTGTCCGTTAGATGTATTCTTGTCCAATCAGCAGTCTACATTTCAGAAAGTTCCATCTTCGGCCATGTTCGCTCTGAACCGTTTGTTCTAATCATCGTCGGACAGGACAGGATACCGTTGAGGCAGCATATCCTCAGATAGTTGTTTGCGCATTCTGAGTATCTATCAGTGCATGGGTGAATACATTCATCCGATGGGAAGATCCCGTAATTTGGTCACGAAGAACGTAACATTGGTCACCCTCTCTACGATCCACTGGGTGTTGGGGCGCTGTTCATAGGCCCATTCCAAGGCATCCAATTGGTCCACTTGGTCCAGCACGGGCTGTAGCGACGCCCGGTTAATGATGGTAAACGGTTGGTCAAATACCCGGATGTTACTGCTTGGGTAAAAGTATCGGACTTGTCCCGTCTCCTTATGCTGCAGTACATAACCAAACGCCATATTTAATTTGAAGGACGTAGCTTGGTCATTGAAGATGGCTTCCACGTAGCTGCGTAGACGGGTGAGGTTGGTCAGTCGGAAATTGTAGATATCTTGAATAGGGCGATGACGGTGGAAACAGTGCCGTATCATGGGCCAATGACGCCGATAGATGTCACTCACTGGATGGGCGTCCTGTAAGAGATCGCTGGGAACATCCCCCGCATCTTCCAGAAAATGTTCGTTGTTGTCAGGCGTATGACTGGGAACAGTAATGCTAGGGACCGGCTGGATATCTAGGCTCTTCTGAACTGTAGGTATAGGCGGGCTCTCCGTGTTCGCATCACCAGTGACATTCGTCTCCCCGGGCTCAACTTCACTAGGACAGAAGAGTTGACCACATTCTTCGCATGGACGCTTGAGTGGCCCATGAATTGAACGTTCATGGCGCTGTAAATGATCTGGGCGCTGAAACGACAGTGTACATATCGTGCAGCTATACCGGGCGGTTCCATCGTGCTTGGTAGCCTCATGGCGGCGCAAGTCGTGCCGGCGAGTGAATGATCTTGGTGGTTGACAGAGTGTCTGATGAAACGGCCAGGCTGTTTCTCTTTTATAGCAAGCTAGCTGTTGATCTATTTTTAGCACACTCAGTTCAACTGCCCCAAGTCGAGGACCGAGATGTACTGGTGTACGACTGAGCCGCATTGCGCGCGCGCGCGCGTGTGTGTGTGTGTATGTGTGGGCAGTGGGTGTTACCTCCGGGCCCTTGTCAACATCCGGGTTTCCCAGTGGGTTCTTCCATCCGGGTACTATGATTTTACATCCGGGTCTTCATCTTACATCCGGGTTTGTCCATGTTTACTGTCACGTGACCGGAACCGGAAGTTGTCACAAGACAGGTGGGACCCACTTGCGTCTGTGTGTATGTGTGTGCTTGCGTATGAGTGTACGCGTGTGTGTGTGTTTGTGCGTGTGCGCGCGTGCATATGCGTGTGTGTTTATGCGTCTGTGAGTATGGGTGTCTGCTTGCGTGTGTGTTTGTGTACGCGTGTGTGCGTGTGTGTGTATGCATGTGTGTGTTTGCGTCTGTTTGTGTGTGTGCTTGCGTGTACGCGAGTGTGTGTGTGTGCGAGTGTGTGCGTGTGTATGTGTATGTGTGTATGAGTGCGTGTGTGTATGCATGTGTGTGTATGCGTGCGTGCGTGTGTGTATGCGTGCGTGTGTGTGTATGCAAGTGTGTGTATGCGTCTGTGTGTGTGTGTGTGTGTGTGTATGTATGTGCGCACCACCACACACTACCACCACACACGACTACCGCCACCACACACCACCACACACCGCCACCACCACCACACACCACCACACACAACACACCACCACCATCACCACCACCACAGAGCGTTGACGGGCATACCATCAAACATTGGTCAAACAGAGCTATACCTCCAAACACTGGTCAGACAGGGCTGTAACACCAAACACTGGTCAGACAGGGCTATACTACCAAACACTGGTCAAACAGGGATATACCAACAAACATTGGTCAAACAGGGCTATACCATCAAACACTGGTCAAAGAGGGATATACCAGCAAACACTGGTCAAAGAGGGCTATACAACCAAACACTGGTCAAACAGGGCTATACGGTCAAACACTGGTCAAACAGGGCTATACTACCAAACACTGGTCACACAGGGCTGTACCACCAAACACTGGTCAAACAGGGCTATACCACCAAACACTGGTCAAACAGGGCTATACCACCAAACACTGGTCAAACAGGGCTATACCACCAAACACTGGTCAAACCGGGCTACACCAGCAAACACTGGTCAAACAGGAAAGAGTGAGGAGAAATATTAGACCTGCGTCACTAACTGTATTGTAGATGTATTGATAATAAGAAGTTTGAGTATCTCTGATGAACCATATTGAACGGAAGTGACCTTTGACCCATGTGCCCCATTATTATCCGGTATTCTGCAAGAGCATTTGGACACCTGTTGACCTCAATAATTTGCATATGACCTCTGTGAAGTCACTTCCGCTTCCGTTCACGTGACCGGAACTGACCTTTGACCATGCGCGCGCTAACAATACCGGATAAAAATTGCAGGGTCAAAGGTCAGTTCCGGTCACGTGAACGGAAGCGGAAGTGACCTCACAGAGGTCATATGCAAATTATTGAGGTCAACAGATGTCCAAATGCTCTTGCAGAATACCGGATAATAATGGTGCGCATGGGTCAAAGGTCACTTTCGTTCAATATGGTTCATCAGAGATACTCAAACTTCTTATTATCAATACATCTACAATACAGTTAGTGAGGCAGGTCTAATATTTCTCCTCACTCTTTCCTGTTTGACCAGTGTTTGCTGGTGTAGCCCTGTTTGACCAGTTTTTGGTGGTATAGCCCTGTTTGACCAGTGTTTGGTGGTATAGCCCTGTTTGACCAGTGTTTGGTGGTATAGCCCTGTTTGACCAGTGTTTGGTGGTATAGCCCTGTTTGACCATTGTTTGGTAGTATAGCCCTGTTTGACCAGTGTTTGACCGTATAGCCCTGTTTGACCAGTGTTTGGTTGTATAGCCCTCTTTGACCAGTGTTTGCTGGTATATCCCTCTTTGACCAGTGTTTGATGGTATAGCTCTGTTTGACCAGTGTTTGTTGGTATATCCCTGTTTGACCAGTGTTTGGTAGTATACCCCTGTCTGACCAGTGTTTGGTGTTACAGCCCTGTCTGACCAGTGTTTGGAGGTATAGCTCTGTTTCACCAATGTTTGATGGTATGCCCGTCAACGCCCGGTGGTGGTGGTGGTGGCGGTGGTGGTGGTGATGTGTTGTGTGTGGTGGTGTGTGTGGTGGTGTGTGGTGGTGGTGGTGGTCGTGTGTGGTGGTAGTGTGTGGTGGTGCGTACATACAAACACACACACACACACAGACGCATACACACATTTGCATACACACACGCACGCATACACACACTTGCATACACACACACACGCACGCATACACACAAACGCATACCCACACACGCATACACACACACGCACACACAGACGCATGCACACATGCATACACAGCCACACAAACGCATACACACACACACACAGACGCATACACACGCACACGCATGCACACAGACGCACACACACGCATAAACACACACGCACATGCACGCGCACACACATACACACAAACGCACACACACACAAACACTCACACACACGCACAAACACACGCACATGCACGCGCACACACACACAGACGCATACACACACATGTATACACACACACGCACTCATACACACATACACACGTACACGCAAGCACACACACAGACGCAAACACACACACGCATACACACACACGCACACACGCGTACACAAACACACACGCAAGCACAGACACACATACTCACAGACGCATAAATACACACACGCACATGCACGCACACGCACAAACACACGCGTACACTCGTACACTCATACGCAAGCACACACATACACACAGACGCAAGTGGGTCCCACCTGTCTTGTGCCAACTTCCGGTTCCGGTCACGTGACAGTAAACATGGCAAAAACCCGGCTGTAAGATGAAGGCCCGGATGTAAAACCGCAGTACCCGGATGGAAGAACCCACTGGGAAACCCGGATGTTGACAAGGTCCCGGATGTAACACCCACTGCCCACACATACACACACACACACGCGCGCGCGCGCGCAATGCGGCTCAGTCGTACACCTGTACATCTCGGTCTTCGACTTGGGATAGTTGAACTGAGTGTGCTAAAAATAGATCAACAGCTAGCTTGCTATAAAAGGGAAACGGCTTGGCCGTTTCATCAGACACTCTGTCAACCACCAAGATGTTCACTTGTACTACGTGCTCGAAATCATTCACTCGTCGGCACGACTTGCGCCGCCATGAGGCTACCAAGCACGATGGAACCGCCCGGTATAGCTGTACGATATGTACACTGTCGTTTCAGCGCCCAGATCATTTACAGCGCCATGAACGTTCAATTCATGGACCACCCAAGCGTCCATGCGAAGAATGTGGTCAACTCTTCTGTCCTAGTGAAGTTGAGCCCGGGGAGACGAATGTCACTGGTGATGCGAACACGGAGAGCCCGCCTATACCTACAGTTCAGAAGAGCTTAGATATCCAGCCGGTCCCTAGCATTACTGTTCCCAGTCATACGCCTGACAACAACGAACATTTTCTGGAAGATGCGGTGGATGTTCCCAGCGATCTCTTACAGGACGCCCATCCAGTGAGTGACATCGGCGCCATTGGCCCATGATACGGCACTGTTTCCACCGTCATCGCCCTATTCAAGATATCTACAATTCCCGACTGACCAACCTCGCCCGTCTACGCAGCTACGTGGAAGCCATCTTCAATGACCAAGCTACGTCCTTCAAATTAAATCTGGCGTTTGGTTATGTACTGCAGCATAAGGAGACAGGACAAGTCCGATACTTTTACCCAAGCAGTAACATCCTAGTATTTGACCAACCGTTTACCATCATTAACCGGGCGTCGCTACAGCCCGTGCTGGACCAAGTGGACCAATTGGATGCATTGGAATGGGCCTATGAACAGCGCCCCAACACCCAGTAGGTCGAAGAGAGGGTGACCAATGTTACGTTCTTCGTGACCAAATTACGGGATCTTCCCATCGGATGAATGTATTCACCCATGCACTGATAGATACTCAGAATGCGCAAACATCTATCTGAGGATATGCTGCCTCAACGGTATCCTGTCGTGCCCGACGATGATTAGAGCGGTTCAGAGCGAACATGGCCGAAGATGGAACTTTCTGAAATGTAGACTTCTGATTGGACAAGAATACATCTTACGGACAGGAACGAATATGACAGATGCAAATGGTGGCCTCTGATTGGACAAGAGTCTTCTAGAGTTGTAAACATACCAAACGCTGCTCCCCCAACATTGGGGAGAATAAACAATATGAAAAAAAACTTCATGTTGTTGTTGTTCTCTCATGTGTCATCCTTGTTGTTGTTGTTCTCTCTCCGGTCTATATCATGGCGTCAAGGCGTTATGTTAGTGTTATGGCGTAAAGATAGGGCGTTAAGTCGTTGAGACAGGCGTTAAGGCTTAACGACGGGTGTTGACGGGTGACAGCCATTCGAGAGCTTCACACACGGCCCATTTGACCAGGGATGGTCCATCACTTAACAAACCTCCACGAATCCACAAAATGCCTGCTTTCTATACTACGGCCAGACTGCGCATGCGCAAAATGATGAAAACGGACGATACGTTAGTCCAGTCGGATCCCACTCAGTCGCTCACTCGCTCGCTCATTCACTCACTCACTTACTCTTCACTCACTCACTCACTCACTCACTCACTCAGTCACCGTCGTTGATGCGTGCATGCGTTAAGGCGGGCGTTGGGGACGCCTCACTCATTCAGTGAGGCGTACACCCCGAGAGCTACAACATGACACCTCCCACGACGCATTCAAACCAAGGATGGTCCCTCTCTATCCCAAATACCTTCCTTTACTGCCCAAAAACGTCCACTTTCGCTACTACTCGTACTGATGACGTCACAGATGACGTGGACAGCCCTCAAATCGGATTCTACACCCCGAGAGCTACAAAAGGACACCCCGCACGACGCATTCCTACCAAGCATGGTTCATCTCGACACCAAATACCTTCCTGCACTGCCCCAAAATGGCCACTTTACTTACTACAACCAACTGCGCATGCGCAGATTGACGCGACTTGCACATAAAAACACGCCATTATGACTCTACCCCACACAAGCTTCACTTTGACACCTCCCACGGCCCATTCGGACCCATAGCGGTCCATCTCTTCCACAAACACACACCCACATACCCCCCAAAATGCCTGCTTTCTATACTACGGCCAGACTGCGCATGCACAGAATATTGACAACGGACGAACCATTAGCCCAGTCGGATGCTCCTCCACGAGAGCTTCAAAATAAGACCTCATACGACACCATAGGATCATTAGGGGCTCACCTAGACCCCAAAGCGTCCACCCAGTATGGGCCTATACCCCCATAGCCAGTATGGAGCTATATGGGCCTACCCAGGCCTCGGTGAACTTTTTCCAAAAATTTCACAGTTTCGTTTCGGAACCCTTCCCATCGTGTTCTAAATGACGAGACGTGAAAAACAAATCCAAACAACCCATATGACAATAAATGTGTGTGAATTTCCCAGGTTGAACCCATACCCCATATAGCCAGTATGGACCCTTCCCATCGTGTTCTAAATGGCGAGACGAGAAAAACGAGACCCCACAAGCCATAGTAAAACCCCGAAAAAAAAAAATTGACCACCCCTCCCCCCATATAGCCAGTATGGAGCTATATGGGGCTATATCCAGGCCTACCCGGTACTTTTTCCAAAAATTTCACCGTTTTGCTTCGAAACCCTTCCCATCGTGTTCTAAATGACGAGACGTGAAAAACAAATCCAAACAACCCATATCACAATGAACGTGTGTGAATTTCCCAGGTTGAACTTATACCCCCATATAGCCAGTATGGGACTACATGGGGTTATATACAGGCCTACCCGGTACTTTTGGAAAAAATTCACCGTTTCGCTCGGGGATCCTTCCCATCGTGTTCTAAATGACGAGACGAGAAAAACAAGACCCCACAACCCATATCACAATGAACGTGTGTGCATTTCCCAGGTTGGACCTATACCCCTAGCCAGTATGGAGCTATATGGGCTATATGGTACGTTTCCAAAAATTTCACCGTTGCGCTCCGGGACCCTTTCCATCGTGTTCTAAATGACGAGACGTGAAAAACAAGACCAAACAACCCATATCACAATGAACGTCTGTGAATTTTCCAGGTTGGACCTATACTCCCCATAGCCAGCCTATAGGCCAATATACAGACCTCGGTGACTTTTTCTAAAAATTTCACCGCTTCGCTCCGGGACCTCTCCCATCGTGTTTTTCTTGGCGAGACGAGAAAAACGAGACCCCACAACCCATAGTAAAGCCCACGAAAAAAAAATGACCATCCCCATACCCCATACAGGCATTTTCTCTTATATTGTAGGGTTGACCCCTATTGTAGGGGTAAAGTCCGAGTTTCGCTTTTTTTCTGGAGAAATTTGTACATGCACCCACCCCATTGACTTGATAGACAGGCTCCGATAAGCCCGGGGACCGATATTAGCCCTTTGGGATAGGGTTGGTAAGGGTTTGCCCCTATTTTAGGGGTAAAGTTCGTGTTCCGCTTTTTATATTTTCGGGGAAAAAATCCTAATTTTACATGCACCCACCCCATTGACTTGATAGGCAGGCCCCGATAAGCCCGGGGACCGATATTAGCCCTTTGGGATAGGGTTCTACTATATGCAGATGATCTGCTCATTATATCTGAAACTCCTGAAGGTCTTCAATCAAGCCTTCTACCCTAGGGAGCTATTGCAAAACCTGGCATTTGACTGTTAACCCCGGAAAAACACAAACTATGACAGTTCAACCTTGCAGAACCAAAAAACAACCTCTGGCGACATTCAAACTAAACGACATTGATATCCCCTCATGCAGTGAATACAGATACCTCGGACTTATCATGGACAACAATGGCAGCTTCGCATCTTCTGTACAAAATTTGAAGCAAAGGGCACTTAAGGCACTCTACAAGATCCAAAAAACCTTCAGTAATTGCTCTTTCCCTAACCATCTTAAAATTAAACTCTTTCACTCTCTCATAAAACCTGTATTACTATATAACAGCGAAATCTGGGGTCTTGATTCTAGACTGTTAAATAAAGATGATACAGCCTTCTGGCTTAACATTGAAAAATTATTCAAATCCCCAATTGAACAAGTCCTCCTAAAATTTTGCCAAAACACTTTAAAAATGCCACGCAGAACCACTAATATAGCATGTCTTGCAGAAATAGGGGAATACCCTCTTATACTAGATGTACTATTGACAAACATCAAATATACAAACCACTTAACTGCTTCCAACAACAGACTTCTCCAGGCTGCCTACAAACACTTCTCTCACAGCTCAAAACCCAACGATAAAGACAACTGGGAATGCACCCTGCAGCACTTCCTCAAGCTAATCAATATCCACCTACCTTCACAAGCCATTTCTAAATACCAACTAGAAGGAGAAATGTCCAAACTGAAATCCCAACTACAAATCCAATACCAACAACTTTCTTAAAACGCATGAAGGTAAGTTAGACACTTTACAAAAAGTGTACACATCCTATGAACTCCAACCTTGCCTAACTTATATCTCTGATCCCACCCACGCCCGCACAATAACAGCACTCCGATTAAGCACCCACAAACTGCGTATTGAGACAGGCCGCTTTCATAAAATGCCAAGACCTGACAGACTATGCCTCCAATGCAATTTGAAACAAGTGGAAACGGAAAACCATTTTCTCCTTACATGTCCGAGCTCCAGTACTATCCGTAACCAACTTGAGCTTCTCTGTGGCACTCAACCTACCCTTTTTAGTCTTCTTAACCCCCCTGAAAACTTTGCTAAGGCAATCGCCGAGAAAATTCATCTAATGTACGAACAGCGTTTGACCCGTGGCAAATAGAACCACCAAGCTTATCTTTGCCTGGGGCCAAAATATTCACAATAAATGAAGTATTACACTAGAATTCAGAATTCTGAGTATGCAATTGTTCAAAATTGAAATTACTGACAGGGCTACATGCCCACGGATTAATGACGCATTGATTGAGTCCATGTCACTGGAAACGGGTACTTAATTTCTCTACCTGTCTCTCAAAAACCTGGACAGGTGTAAACTTCGACCCCAGTTGGACACGTCCTTGTAACAAATACTGTATATATAATGCAACAGCGTAATTTTAGCCCATTGTTTTAATCCTATTTTTAATATGTTGGTGCCATTTGTCATACTTTGTAACCCAAAGTCGCACAATAAACCTGATTGATTGATTGATTGATTGATTGATAGGGGTTTTCCCCTATTTTAGGGGTAAAGTCCGTGTTCCGCTTTTTACATTTTCGGGAAAAAATCCTAATTTTACATGTACCCACCCCATTGACTTGATAGGCAGGCCCCGATAAGCCCGGGGACCGATATTAGCCCTTTTGGCTAGAGGTGATAGGGGTAAAGTCCGTGTTCCGCTTTTTATATTTTCGGGGGAAAATCCTAATTTCACATGCCCCCAACCCACTGACTTGATAGGCAGGCCCCGATAAGCCCGGGGACCGATATTAGCCCTTTTGGCTAGAGTTGATAGGGGTTTTCCCTTATTTTAGGGGTAAAGTCCGTGCTCCGCTTTTTATATTTTCTGGAAAAAATCCTAATTTTACATGCACCTACCCATGACTTGATGCCCCTTTAGGACTGCTTCACATTGATACCTCACTCGACCCAATCGGTGCACTAGGGACCCACCTAGGTCCCAAAACGTCTATTTCCATACTCTTTTTATGTATTCCTCGTATACATTAACATTGGAAGTCAACCCATGGGACTATTTTCTATCCGCGGAGGCTTTCTTCTGCGACCGCATTACCACCAGACCACATCACCGCGGAAGAATTCGAGGTCAAAGGTCGCTGGAACTATAGCGGCCTTGCGGCACAGAGGACAAAGGCCGTGAATGGCCGCTTCCTATACTTTAACCTGGAAACAGCGCCCCCCCCTGGCGGATGCAAGAGTTACCTCCCTGGAAAACTTAACTTTAGATGCTTAGATACTACTACTGGTCTCCCACAGTCTTGCGCCTCGAGCATGTCGGGCACTTAAGTGCAATCGACATGTCTCACATCTGAGATTCCCAGGTCAAAATATTTGAATTCGAATAATTTCATTGGCTCGTTTAAATAGAGCTGACATGTGACTTGATGCTTGGGGAAGCTGACATGGGGCGAAATACACGGCGAACGAAGCCATTGAGCTAAGGGTAGTGTAAAGTGTAACGTGAAATGCCCGTAGCAAGCTAAGATGTGATTTGGGCAAGTTGGTGAGTATCATATGATATGTATCAAAGGCCGACCGGACATATATAGGTTATACACAAGCTGAAACTTTCTACACATAACTGTTTAGCTGCGACATACTCTATCAGATATGCCAACCGAATGTTGACGGCTGTTCTGATGACAGTGACGTCATCACTCCATATCACCGAATTTGTACTTTTCTGTCAGTTTTTCTTATCTTCGTTTTCTTTATTTGTAGTTTGAACTTTCCTCGTTAATTCAGTCACAGGAACACCTTCAGCGTAACATGAACGGATTTAACGCTTGTGTCATAACACCATTGTCAAAATAATTGAAATATCGCCTTTCATTTCAAGCGGGAGCAGGCTATACCGTTCATAGATTGCCATGGATGTTTTCCTGAGACAGGGGCGTATTTGGATGTACGCCTGTTGAAAGTTATCCTGTCCGGCGTCTTCGATTACCGCATCATAGCTATTAATACGATTCCAGGTGGTAGGTTCTTCCCCACTGCCCTGGGATGTAGGCTGACTATCTGAGATCAAACTCTCCGTATCAGTAGATAGTCTCTCAGCAGTCTCTGTTTCTGTATCAGTCGGTGGACTCTCCACGCTGGACAATCAAAGTGCCATTCTCGGGAGGTTTCGCTCTGAATTGCGAAGGTAAACAAGGCATACTTCCGTCCAAATTGTCGGTGTATGACAGTTTTTTTTGGCATACAGCAAACTTTATCTCACAGATGCAGCAACAAGGTAAAGGTAAGCGAAATTTTACATAGCCCACCGAGTAACCACGTTATTTATCTGTCATTTAACCTATACAGCAGTCCCCACAAATCTGTCAAAGTGCGTATCAAAGCAAAACAATCTGGTGAGTTGGGCTGTAATTTCTCATTTTTCTCACTTTTCCAAGGCTCACGGTACACACGAAGATCCTATTATCCCAATTCATATATCAAATGAAAGCTCATGACATCGAGAATATACTTTACCTGAAAATACGTATTTTGTTCATACGCACTGAAATATTTTGAGTAGACATTCTCGGGAGTTAAATAAGCCATACTTCGGAAGGCGGTGCATAAATATACCGGTACTTAGTTTGTTGGTAGTAGTTTTTTAAGTAGTTTTTTAAAAAATTACTAATGACACAATTGTCGCAATTACGATTAGGATTCGCTCCATAATATGAGAGTTACAATTCTGCAACTAGGAAAATGCAGATGTCCTTGTGCCTATATATTTTCGCTATGTTTTTTTCAAATTTCAAGCGCGGGCTTCTGAAAGTTGTATTTCGATTTTCCGCTAAATGGTAAAACAGAACCACCGAAGGAGGCATTTTCATGAAGAATTTTTACCGTGTAGAAAAGGCGACACCTCAAACGTTTTAAGATGGCCAAATGTTTGTTCTTTATGTACTATAAAATGTTTTCTGGTTTGAAGTGTCACAGTATGTATGCAGAAAAGACTACTGTTCAATTGTTGGCTCAGAACCCATGGACAATGTTCTGTGAAAATCAAAATTCCGTTTTCAACCTAAAATGCAGGTAGGTCTGTTTGAAGCTTACTCATCACAGGTCCTTTACACAACAAAGAGACCGTCATGTCGGTCTACATGAAATAATACAATAGAGATAAGACCATAGAGAGCATTAGTTTTTATTCGTATTAAATACAATTCTCACAATGAAAACAGCATATGAAAATATTTCTGTTATTGTATATAATCTTCCGAAGCATGGCTTATCTAACTACCGAGAATGTCTACTCAACGTATTTTTAGTGCGTATGGACAGAATACGTATTTTTAGCCAAACTAAAACGCTGAAGTACATTATCGATGACATAAGCTTTCATTTGATATATGATTTGGAGTGATGGGATATTCGTGTGTACCGCGAGCCTTGAAAATCGAGTGCAATACGCACACCAAACTGTTTGTTTTGCTTCGATACGGACTTTGACGGCTTTGTGGCGACTGCTGTATAGGTTAAATGACAGATAAATATACGTCGTTACTCGGTGGGCTATGTAAAATTTCGCTTACCTTTACTTCTTTGCTGCATCTGTGCGTTGAAGTTTGCTGAATGCCAAAAACCTGTCATACTTCGACAATTTGGACGGAAGTATGCCTGGTTTACCTCCTGAGATCGCAATTTAGAGCGAAACCTCCCGAGAATGGCATTATGATTGTCCAGCGTGCTCTCAGCAGTCTCTGTATCGGCATCCGCCTCCAAGGACTCCTCGTAGGCTTCAATCCCATGTGTATATTCTTCTCGTGTCGCACCACATCGTAACGTCTGGTGAACGTGCTTTTCGCACTCAGATCAATTATAAGCCATATTACGTTCATAAAGTTAGATCGCGGTTTGCAGTTCGTTATTCGGGACCAGTCATTCAGCGACTCATAACAACGCCCCTAGTAGCGCCCCCTGGCGTCAGATTTGGGATATGAATATGCAAAGATATTGAGCATGACATTCTCTCTTGTTATACAGAGTTTGAAGTTCAAAGTGCTCATAATAAGAAAAATACAGATTTCCATATCTGAGGAAATAATTGCTGGTCTCCTCGAATAATGAACTGCGAACTGCGAACCGCGGTCCAACTTTGTGAACGTAGCCATATTGAGGGCTGAACATCGACTGTGCGTGTTTTGGTAATACACTTGATTTTATAGACTGTAACGCCCGCCCATGCTCAGATTAATGCTTCAACACCCTGGTGAAATAGCTCAGAAGCTCTGATTTTCATGGAATTGACACTAATTCATCGAAATCCGATGACGTTCGTCAACGCCCGTCGTTACGCCTTAAAGGTGAACTGCAAAGGTTTTTCGATTTGCAATCTTTTCTTCTTATATCGCAAAAATATTGACAAAACAAAATCTAACAGGTTATTTTGAATTTTAGGAGTATTTATATCTCAAAATTTGCGAATATAAACCTGGTCTTGGAGCTGTGTTCGAAATCAGAATGAAAATACGCATCGCTTATCTCCCCCTGATTTCCCAACATTTGGCGCTGTTCGTCTCAACGCTCTATCTTAACGCCTTAACGCCTTTCAATGACGCGTTCACACATTGTTTCTTTTGTGCTATTGCTATGACATACGCCGCTTTCCAGTTCATGCCCGAGGTTTTCAACATCGACGCTGTTCTTTCGATTTCCATATGGACCGGGTCCTTGTCTTGCAATTTTATATGTCAGGAGGTCGGCATACTGCTGACGTATAGCCCGTCGTAGTCTGAGTGCTAATGTGTCATGGGTTAAAATTGCGGCTTCCTCTTTCGAATACCCTTTGCGGTGAAACTTGTTTCCTGTGGCCCCCAACGTCTCGCTCATCTCGGTGTCCATACTTTCTTTGAACAAATGCTTCCATAGCCTTGAGTTCACATTGTGTTCATTCCGTTGTACAGGATTGGGGTGGTGCTTTGCGGTTGGGTGATATTCCGGGACTGATGGTATGAAGGGGATCCGCTGTATGGCGGTGGGTTGCTGCCGCTGGATGGGTGCTGCCAGGTGTGGACTCCATGGATCTTGTAGGGATATATGACGTTGTGGTGACCCCTCGCCGGGTAACAGGTGGGTCGTCAACCGGCAATCTTCGGGGGTATGAGCTTTTAAGTCTACAAACAGGTAATCGTACGGACGACTTGTCGCGCCTTGAAACGCTTGGATGAAATGGTCGATGTTCTGAGGATAAACTCGACTACCAAACACACGGATTTGTGCTGTATCGATGGGATGGAGAACAACACAACGTATTGGCAGTTCAAGGCAATATCTCTAGATGCCTTCCCTTGAGGAAAGAGATTCTGGGTCAAATAGATGACGGACAGATTGCGATGATGGGATCCTTTGGTAAACGAGTCGACAACATGCGAATTGTCCTTGGCCGCACTCATCAGATCATCTAACACTACCACGTTGGTGTGCTCGGGGTCGAAGAAATACGCTTGATCGATATCGTGAGGAATCCCTGGGACGAAGCTCACATTCTGTAATCTTGTAGTTTCGTAGGCAGACTGCCACTGGCTATAACACCATACTATATGGGTATAGCTGAGGGGCCCTTCTTCTAAGAATTTAATCACCCAGGACGTCTTTCCACATCCCGTATGACCGCTAACCCTCATCGAATAGGGATGCTGTAATACTCTCGTGTGTGACGTAGGTGTTGATCGTTCTTCGCGCGTATTTTGAATTTGCTCGTTGTCGAGATTCAGTTCCGTGAGATGGATTTGCTCTATACGATTATTATGTATGGAAAGCAAATGCCCACGTAGATTAAATGGCGTGGAAAATGACTTCGAACGCAAGTGACATGCGTAAACCATGGCTCTCGTCTCCACGGACAACCGACGTATAATGAAGCTTTCACGGATGTATGTCGTGTTTATATGCAAGAGCTCGGAGCTCGGGGATGGGACAGTTGGATGCTTGGAGCTCGGAGCTCGGGGATGGGGCAGTTGGATGTTTGGAGCTGGGAGCTCGGGGATGGGGCAGTCGGGAGAACAGAGATCGGAGATGGGGCAATTGGGTGTTTGAGGCTCGGAGTGTCTGCGCATGGGCGTCATATCCCTTACTTCAACGACACGCCAGACCAGTCGGACGCTGTCTCACGAAAGCTTCACTATGATACTCCACACATCCCATTCGGATCAAGAATGGCCCCTCAGTCCCTCAAACACACCCCTACGCACCCCTAACATGGCCGCTTTCGCTACCACTCGTACTGATGACGTCACCAATGACGTCACAGATGACGTGGACATTCCTCAATTCGTAGTCTACACCACGAGAGCTTCAATTTGACACCCTACATGGCCTATTAGGACAACGGATGGTTCATCGCTACCCCAAAAAGTCCATTCTAATGCCCTTTTTACTGCGCATGAGCAGAATGACATCAGTTCCACCCCATACCCATCCTTCAGTTTTGGTAATTGCAGTATTTGTTTTTATATGTTTGTTCTTCTGCTCTAATAGAATCAGAAATTAAATGAATCAGAATATACATAAGCGTCACAGATGGCTGTATGTCAGAAAATCGTGTTTTGGGCGGCCATCTTTGATACGCCATTTTTGGTCCTTAATGACAAAAGATATCTTGGTAACAGCGATTTTCGAATTCAGCATATCCGAATTGTGTTAGATAGATTATTAGTTTACTTGTACTAAAGAATGCCTCAGTGTGTTAGAATTCCTGAAATCTCCACCTGTCTACAAGAGTTTGGACCCTGTATATATGTGTAGGATATTATATGTTAATATATTTTAACTCATTAACAAACATATAAACTAAAAGAGAACGTGTTTCACGTAATGTCTACATTAATCTGGTGGGAAATAATAGAACGAATTCAGTTATTTGCATGATCAAATCCCAGTAGTTGCCGGTTGATTGTGGGCGGCCAAATTTGACCACGAATATTCTCTTTTACAGACTGAAACCACTGATGTCATTGATAGAATCGAAAAATAATTAGATATTGCTTTGCAGTATCTTGAGTCGATACTTGGAGCAAAAACCTTATATCTCCACTTCCAAGAGGGGTTGGACCCCAATCTTTGCTATATTATATATTCTCTGCAATATCTACAAGATAACCTCATCATATTCGCCTACGACGCCAGGGGAAGGGGGTGGGGGTGGGAGGCGGTGAGAGACTGTTCTGAATAACAGACTGGCTAATTTATATACAACTCAGGTTTGTTGAGACTCCATCTTGAGCAATCAACTCATCTCAGCAAGACCTACCAGATGACGTCATCTTTTAGGATGAGTTGATTTGTAACCATTGGGGAGCAAACTCCTCTTATTACTCTTTGATTTAACCAAACTGTTATTCAGTCTTTTATTCAGAAGTGCATCAGGGAGCGGAACTGGAGATGTCATCTCGTAGGCCTAGATAAGATGAGTTGATATACAAAAGATCGAGTCCCAATTCCTCTTTGTGGTCACCAGAGTAGCCGGTCTGTTAATTCTATCTGGTATCCAGAACAGCGCCCCTTGCGTGCAAAACGGAACTGTCGGCGCCATCTTGTAGTGCTTGCTAATATGTATTGACAGACAAAAGATTTTAGTACCAACTTATTATTTCAGTCTCTAAATTAGCCTATTATTCAGTCTGCTATTCAGAACGGATCCCCCTGGCATTGCGGAGCTCTTGTAGGTCTTGATTGTTGACAGACGAAAGATGGCGTTCCAACAACTCCAGTTATCTCTAAATTAGCCAGTCTGTTATTTTTTCTGTTATTCAGAGCAGCGTCCCCTGACGTCGCAGAGTGAAACTTATTCTCAGACTTGCTGAGATAAGACGATATATTAAAGATGGGGTCCCAAACCCTCTTACTAGTCTCTCAATCAGCTCGTCTGCATGTTCTTCCGTCTGGCGTCGAGGAGCGGACTAATTCATGCCAAACTGCTGGGATGAGCTGACATACCAAGGATGGTCTCCAAGCTAGCCAGTCTGTTAGTCAATCTCTCCCAACACCTCTATTGGTTTCTAAATTAGGTGTCACAACTCCTAATCTGTTATTTGGTGTGTTGTTAAGAATTGTGCCTCCTGGAGTCGCGGTGACTTCATATTGTATGCCGTGGTGAGATGGGTTGATAGAGCAAAGATGGAGTACCAACTCCTCTTAGGAGTCTAATTTTAGCCAGTCTATTATACAGTTTGTTATTCAGAACAGCGCAGCCTGACGTCGGGGAGTGGACCATTTCACGTCATCTTGGAGTCCTTGCTGCGATGAGGTGATATACAAAAGATGGAGTCCCAACTCCTCTTGATAGTCTCTAAATTAGCCAATCTCTTAGACATTCTGCTATTCATACTACGTATAGATATATCGCTTGGTAGCATTTGCAAGATCATGCGCAGGCGATTTTATTCAACACCATGTAATATCACCGCAGAAACTTTTCAACTGGGTTGTATTACCAAATGTCACCATTCAAATCTTCTCAAATTCTGGGATAACTAAACTGAAGGCAAATATTATCGTAGCGTGCAAGATATCTGGCGCTAAATTTCGTAAAACCACTTTCCGCATAACCCTAGGCTTGGGGCCGTTCGAAATTTATATCTCCATATCTCCATACTCTGGAAAACTATTTGGAAATTCATATGAATATAACAAAAATAATGGTCCGTTATTAGGATTTTATGTAAAGTATTTCATGATGTCTTGCTAACATCGTGGAAACTGCTGATCGCTTCTCTTTTGTGAGGAAGTTTTTTTTAAAATTTTATTTATTTATTTTTATTTTATTTCATACAAGTTACGAAATAGGTTTTCGATTATCGACACGAAAATTTAATATTCCGCCGTCGACCATAAAATAATTTTTGCGTCAAAACTTGAAAGAATATATCGTATGACAGTTAACACCATTCCCAAATGAAACACACAATGGTTACTTACAAGAGAGAAGCGATCAGCAGCTTTGAATGGTATCCACAAGACAGATATTCTTTACAAAGAATCCTAATCACCGACCATAATTCTTTGTCTAATGAATTTCCAATTGAATTGAATTTATTCACCATATATGTACAGCAGTATAGTATAAGAATAGTGATATCTTATAGAGTTGATGGCCGCATATGTGGCGGGAATAAAACCCCAGAGGGCTTAATCTATCCCGAATGAGTACGTGAATATATACATATGTAAAACGGCATAAATAGTAAGAATAAGTAAGAAGTATAATTACATGTAGATGCTAAGAATGGTCTAGAATGGTTTTCCAGAATATTAATCTCAGTCACGATAAAGGATGTTGATATACCGAAGGTGGGTTCCAACTCCTTTCAACTGATGACTTCATCTTGTAGGTCAGGTTTAGAAAAGTTCATTTACTGAAGATGGAGTATCACTTTTCAGCAGTCTCTAAATTAGCCAATCTGTCATTCGGTCCGTTATTCAGAACAGTGACAACCACCCCCCCCCGCATTGGGATGCAAAACTGATGACGCCGTTTTGTAAACCGTGCTGAGATTGTTCCATCTCCCAAAGATGGAATCCCAACTCCTTCTGGAAGCAGAGATATTGTTATTGTGTAGTTCGTAGGCAAATAATTTACTGCTTTCTTTCAACAACGTCAAAATATGGTCATTCGATATCGACAGGTTCAGTTTAGACATGTTGGGTATTTGTTCGATGTTCTTCTTCAGTTTCTCTATGGAATGAAACTCCTGACTATTCTATAGATCAGCACTTTGAGAATTGACAGACAAATTACATCGCTAACGACTACGTCAATGTGACCAAACTGACCTACGGATTTAGTACTTCGTCGCCGTATAGTAAAGCCAAGAGACCCTAAATATTGTTACAGTATCAAGTTACATTTTCCCAATTTAGGCCTGATTATGAGATATGAGACGGTGGCTCTCGTGATATCATGAATGTTCACCCACCCAGCTACATTGCAAACATTGCAGTTGACTACAACTTTACGGTTTCCGTGGTTGGTTATCTGGCTATACGCTTAATACATTTGAGGCAATTCGATGTTTCTAAACTGGCGGAAAATCGACGATGATAAAAATCCCGTATGAAGGACCATTGGTCCATATATTTCCCAATATTAATTTGCAAGAAAAGTTACAGAATATCAGACCCGGATATTTACAGTCGAATAAACCGTACGGTAATACAAAGCACCTATTGCACCTAGATAGGTTTAATTTCAACACGTAGATTGAAATAACCATTGCTTTATTCAGCAGTAGTTAACTCTGCACTGAGTGGGTGGAATTATACCCAGGACGTCTGGTTCTAATCTCAGCCTTATCTCGACCATTCCTTTTGCCATATGCTTGATTCTGAAGGATAAAAAGGTAGCCCGTGTTCTAAATCCTTCCATTTCGACAACAACCTAGGTAGGTGCGAACAATATCGCTTATTATCATGCCTATTGGCAAATGCCTGGTGCTTAAAGTCGTCATAGCGGATAGGGTGCAATGAAAGGCAATGGAAGGGGGGGGGGGATTTGGTTTAATATCACACTCAAGGTTATTTCACTCATATGGTGACAGTCAGTTTGAATGGTGGAGAAAGCCAGAAAGCCGGAGAGAACCACCGCCCTGAGAGGCCATGGTTACTCACTGCAAAAATGAGAGGCGTCAGAATTTCTGGCTCAGTAATAGAATGAAACTTGTCATTGTTACACTAGCTAGAAACCAATCAGACCTGGATAACAAACCATTGGACTAAACCCAAGATAGGTTATTGTTAAGACGTTTATGTGCGAATCTAGTATGATTAGGGATCTTCTATGGCTCATGTTTACAACATCAACAACTTTCTACAGCGTTAACTAAAGTTGACATTTTTATATCACTCTTAAATGCTAGGGTTAGATTTAACATCTAAAGTGTTGGAGGAGGGAAAGCACTTAGAAAGTGTTGTATTCACCACTTTTAAGAGTTGGATACAACAGATTGAAATGTTGCGCTTAACACTTATATGTGATAAATACAACACTTTCTAAATGCTTTCCCTCCCCAACACTTTAGATGTTCGATGTAACATTAGCGTTTTAAGAGTATATATTGTTCTGCAAACGAAGAGTTTCTGGAAGAGTGATAACAATATTTTGACCACTACGACCGCATTACATTCTTGGCTTGAGGGTGTCGCTATTAGTGAATATACACCCTCTGTATAACTAAATGGAAAATGTTGACAAAATATGGCAGCTATTAGGCCATATGGTAAATTAAGTATCACTTTAATGAATATTTACTGATACTCTCGCATCTGGTGCATTCTACAGAGAGACGATATTGAGGCACGATATTGAAACTGGGTCAGATAAATAGAGTAAAGCGGAGGAATAATTTCAAATAATCTTTCCTATTGATATGTTCTCCTGGCTAACTGAAAACACTTAACGATCTGGATGTTTAGAACGTTCTTTCAACGGAGGTTCAAATGGTGAAATACCGACAGCCGGATCAAATGTTGAAATAATGATATCACGGTATTGAAAACAATTCTGAACAAATAAAGTGAAGAACCGAGGGATATGACCGTGGTATGGACTTGATAATTATTTAGTTTGGACCAATTTGGGGATTTTATCTTTCTAGGCAATAACGATGATACTGTTGGTTGTTTTATCACTTGCTGTGTCGGGGGCGTTCGCCCAGCCAGATCACGGGCATGGACACCCTCAGGCGGTTGCCGGGTAAGTTGTTCTCTCAAACGATAACGACTGTGAACCATGCACACAGAGGCAATATTTCACACCTGCTAGTATTTACTAACTGTGACTGTAATCCAATTTAAAAAAAAAGGAACTGACCCTTAGATGGTCAGTTCTCATGAAGAAATAAATCCATCATCTCTTAACTTTACGTAATAAATCATTTCCATAAATCGATGTATTTTTCGGCCCGATAACCCGTACGCAAGTACCCATGGAAGTACCCATGGAAGTCCAAAATGCTGATATTCATATTCAATATTAGACCCAATATCTACTCCGGTTTCGTGGGTTTTTGCAATCTTTCAGTGCGCGTTTTGGTTATACCTTGCATGTTCTAATCATCAGTGTGATAGGTATACCCGGCTGGCCTGAAAACCCAATCTCTCTTGTTAATGGAAATAACTGTTGGATATGGTGGATACATAAGAAAACTTTGAAAGTAATATTTTGAAAGTAATATTTTGTACGAGTTTGCATAACAGTTGATCATATTCGTCGGGAATTTGAAAGCTCATATAAATACATAATATGTCATTGATTTATCATGATCTATAAAAAAAACAGATTTGGCCAAAAGCCAATAAATGAAGACAAACATTTCCTGGATGCACTTCTTTTACAAGGAGTACACTGTCATAAGTTTTGGATATAGACGTGACGTACCCAAAATAGTTGGGTCAAAAGGACCCAAATTTTTTGGGTCAAAATGGAATTTGACCCAAACTCTTTGTGTCCGTCATGTCTATACCCCCAAAGTATCATTTCAATTTGACCCAATCCTTCTGACAATGTACTTCAATAATTTGATTGTATTTGAGGGCGGGGTGTTGGGCGGGGTGTTGGGTGGGGAGACAGCAATTCTATTTTTATGGAGATAAGTTGCGAACCCGTTTAAGAGTTGATAGAATTAAACCGGAGTCTGTCAGATTTCAAATGATTTTCTGACGAGCATTCTGTCAAACCTTAGATTAACGAACATCATTGAAAGTTATCAATCTTCTAATCCTAATTATAAAGATATAAGACCCCATCAATCAGATGGACTTAATTTCTATTTGTATTATTATTTCTACTGAATCCTGCGTATGATAGTTAAAATTTCCATTCGCTTTCTTCTCAGATTTACACGTGAAATTTAACAGTCAAATTACAGAGTATATAGATAACCAAATTTTTTTACAAGGTGTAACACCTTAACGATGTGAAATTGTCCAAAGTAAGTTATTATTACATGCCATTCGAGACATGACCTATTATTTTCAGTCGTAATTTGATATATTTCCAAGAATTGACCTGCGGCCGTACAACTTTACCGCTGCCTTGATATTCGTGGGCAATGATCTCAACAACGACAGTGTTCTCACCAGGGCGGAGTTCGACAAAGTTTTTGAACAGTATGATTTTAACGGTTAGTCAATTAATTATTATCGTACAAAGATTTGTGAATATGAGCTACAAGTTTCATCATACAATAAACACTCTCGGCCATAATTGTTAGCCCATCGTCCAAATTCCAAAGCCTCGACAAATCTAGCATTCATGATCAGAAATTCTTACAAATGGCCCTGTTATTTTTCCAACTGTTCGGAGGATTTCCGGAGGATTTCTTCAAGTTAAATAAGAGGGGCTAGTTATGCAGCTGTGTTCCTATTTCGTTGAGCTTTGGTCGACAATCATCCCGCAAAGGAACGGGAGATGACCTATCACAATTTATTTGCCATGAGATCTTATTCATCTTTATGAAAACAGGATTCCGTGTAGAATAATGATAGGATATTTGAAATGGTTCACAGTTCGAATTCCAATACAGGTATATAGACTGTCGACAAAAGCTCAACAAAACAGAACAGCATTTTACGAAGTACTAACAACTAAGAACAAAACTAATTCAATTAACCAAATCTGCTTATTTTCTGTCAAGGTTGAAAATTTGTTCGATGTACCAACCATTATGGCAGAGAATGTATATATACATGAGAATGCCGACCACGGTACAAACAGGAACCCCGTAAAAACCGATCAGAATGTTCGGTCCATTTTTCTGTTCGCTAATATGGCAAATCCTGACAAAAGTGACACACTGGCAAAAGCCGCACTTTCATCCCGTCCCGTTAATCGATGTTCCCCACATTTCAAAGTATCTAAGAATATATCCACATTGACTTTCTAAGTTTGTTTCCCATTCCCATGTGTATTTCGGCGTAACTTGTCAGAAGTTGTCTCTCGAAATATCTCTTGATTATCGTGGAACAGAAGATCACAACTGCTTCCATGAGACAATGTATGGGTGAATGATATCGAAGGTTTTGCTTCTACATTCGATTATATGGCTTTCATCACAGCTCCCGAGCTAGCGTATCTAAATCCGCTTAAGCCGGTGTGATGGATAAGAATGTCCTGATGATTAGTGTCCCTTTTCATATCCTTTTATATTGCAACCAAGGACGGACACTTGTCCCTTATGTGGAGAAATGTGTCCTAGCTGAGTTAGAAGATAGGGGACGGACACTCTTATCCACCGGACATTCTTAGCCTCCACACCGGTTCTAGGGGCCGTGTGGATACTTCATAGTCTCCACATGAACAGACGCAATAAAAGCGCCGCTGAGATACTAAGGCTACGTTCGAGAATCCACCGTATTATCGGGCCTGGATGTTAGGTGCCGATGGATGCTTTCCGTTAGACTCATATGGTTGCTTTTTAGCCGCCAGACGTCGTAAATTTTTCTCACCTCTTACATATCGCTCCAATTTCAGAAAGGCGGCGGACATGCTCACTCAAACTAAAATATGCTTCATGAAATCTAAAAGATTTCACGGCCTTCTTCAGCCATGAATTCTGCTGAACTCCATTGTCTTATCCCCAGATCCGAATGTTTCTTTTGAAAAAGTTTCTCTGCAAATCTTTCGAAATTTCAAGTTTCACGTTATTGGTATTTCTGTGAACTTTTCGAACGAGACATTCGATTTTCTGACCGATTTTCATCGCTATCCAGTTAGCTTGCATCGAAATTACGAGCGTCTAGTCCGTCATTCATAATCCAGCCGTCGTCCATTAGAGAATATCCGCGTCCATAATCCAAAGACCTATTCTATTTTCCACATAACAGTATTAGCACCAAATTCAAAAAGACATATGGTTTGCACATCATCAGATACGCTGGGAGCAGATTTGCGCCATAAGACGTCAGAGCGTTTGCAAACATCACCCAACGAATATTGACAGTAAAGTTCGCCGAATTCAACAATTATCCAAACATGTTATTTTGTCTTTCGGGAGAAGCGGGTGGCGTTGGGAAGGGTAGGAATTCTGGAAATAATTCAACTCACAATTATTTTACATCTGCCTTTCTCATCTTTCGCAACAGGTGACAAGGTGATAGAGCGTCACGAATACGTTTGTTACATTACTGCTGACGACGAAGCTATGGCATTCCTTGCGCATGCGCTGTTCGACGTATACGATGTGAACCACGATCACCACCTGAGAGTTGAAGATTTTGATGCCTTTTTCAAGAAAATGGACACAGATGGTAAATATTAGCTACAGTTCAAACGTTCGGATATACGTGTATAGCCGTTTCCTTCCCAGTTGACTATAGACCTTTCTGAATGATAACAGTGATCAGTGTTCTGACTAAATATAATCTGTTTCTATCTTTCGCCGATAATTATGACATTCCATCACGTTTTGTTCTGAGTACTACATGCGCTTGTAATCAAAATAGCATAAGGAATTCCGAACTTTTTCTCGCAGTCGAGAAGTGGTTGACAGTTTGTAATGATATCGGCAAACCGTTCTGTTATCAGAACCTGAAAAGGGCAGTTTGTAATGATATCGGCAAACCATTCTGTTACCAGAACCTGAAAAAGGCAGTTTGTAATGATATCGGCAAACCGTTCTGTTATCAGAACGTGAAAAAGGCAGTTTGTAATGATATCGGCAAACCTTTCTGTTACCAGAACCTGAAAAAGGCAGTTTGTAATGATATCGGCAAACTGTTCTGTTACCAGAACCTGAAAAGGGACCTAGTATGTTATATCAAACATAGCACATTTCTTAATCTCAAGAGACATATTCATCACATCCCATGTACCGTGTGTACTGACTATAAATGTATTTTATTCTGGACGATTTTGTTTAATTCAGCAAACGGTAGCGTATCCGACGTGGAATTCGTCCGTTACTGGACAAAGGTGAGTTACATGGACTATTTCTGTTGCCACGTAGCGATCACGTGCAACATCAGTGAACGATGACCGCAAACATGTTGGAAGCAAATTTATACGGGGGATTGACGAACGATTGATGGGGCAACGCGACTGAGTTTGGGGAGGGACTGAGAAAGGTTACCCCTTTTCAGTGCGAGAAGATGTTTCTCACGAATTTCAATCCCTCTGGTCAGATTTTCACACAACCCCTGGCATTTGTCTCTTTATTATGAGAACCTGTGATCATACACATATTATTAGAAATCTTACTTTTCGGGATTACTAACAGGCGTATATTGACCGTGATATCGATATCTCAGGATAGAAGCGCTCTAAACCAATCGACCACCTCAGCTTCTAATATGGGGAATATGAGGTCGCCGATTGGTTTACAGCGCTTGCCTGTACTTGCTGCCAAATCTGAGGAGCGGACTCGAGTCTCTCTGGCCGGTCCATTCAGCACAAGTATTTGCGCTTTACCAAGAAAGTTTCATCCTTGTAATTGGATATAAATGTTACATACTTTCTAAAAGGCATTAGTATACACAAAGATAAGTATGAATTATATCCCACACCTGGTGAAATATTAGTATCCTAAAAGGGATAGTTAGCTAGCAAACCTGTAACTCGGAACAACTATTCTCCCGTAGAACGTTGTTCGTTTTCTTCATTATCATGACGATATCGACCCAAATATAAGTGTTTGCATTTACTTCGATACTTTACCATCATGAACGGAGAAAGAGCTAAGAAACAGTTGTTTAGGTCAGCACGTCATTTAACGTATGCAGTTCGGTACCAATTGTTTTATCACTGATGGAATATTCTCATTACAGCTTCTTCAAGACACAGAAGAACACTCACTCCATGGACATCCTCATCCACTGCATCATGATAAATACTGCGATGAACACATGCTGACCACAGGAGCGCCTGCCCAAACAACAATGCCTCCTATGATGACCACTACAGCATAATAGAAATACTGCCACAAATACGAGCCCGATATCCATGTCAACATTTTGAAACTAATGAAATGTTTTGTAGAAATACACATATCACACGTGTTTATTTGTTTTAGCTGGTCAAAGTTCGTTTACTCTTAATTGCGGAGTCTCATCCATCCGTACCTGACAAGATTGATTTCGGGTACGGCATCATTCTTTCACGAGTTGATTATTCTGTGAAAGAGAAATGGTCCACAGTTCTGCATTGGCGAAAAAACTGAATCATCATCTCAAACTGTTCGCAGTCATTGCCAGTGTTGACGCCACTGAACGTGATTTACTATTGATCAAAGAATAAAATTAAACGTAACATCAAAAGGGTGGTGGAAACAGATGCCGGCGTAGTATCAAGAAGTCCTATGACCCTACAGACAAACTTGCAGACTACATATTTCTAAAAACACCAAAAGAACCAAAAGGGATCCTTGTGATGATTTGTACCCAGCCACATTTTTAGCCCGTGGGCTCTTCAAATCGCTTTTTGTCAGTGGTCCGTCGTCAGTCGTCCGTCGTCCGTCAGTCGTCCGTCCGTAAACAGTTCTTGTTATCGCGATTTCTCAGGAACTACTACATGGATCTTTCTGAAATTTGGTACACAGGTTCCCCTTGGGGTCTAGTTTTGCAACATACCTTTTCTGGTCCAATCGAAAATCCAATATGGCCACCAGACAGCCATCTTTGATTTTCCCATGAAACTTTGTTATCGTGATTTCTCAGGAAGTACTGCATGGATCTTTCTCAAATTTAGTACACAGGTTCACCTTGGGGTCTAGTTGTGCAAGATACCTTTTTCGGTCCGATTCGAAAATCCAATATGGCCACCAGGCGACCATCTTGGATTTCTCCATGAAACTTTGTTATCGTGATTTCTCCGGAACTACTGCATGGATCTTTCTCAAATTTGGTACACAGGTTTTCCTTGGGGTCTAGTTGTGCAAGATACCTTTTCTGGTCTGATTCGAAAATCCAATATGGCCATCAGGCGGCCATCTTGGATTTCCCCATGAACCGTTATCGTGATTTCTCAGGAAGTACTGCATGGATCTTTCTCAAATTTGATACACAGGTTCCCCTTGTGGTCCAGTTGTGCAAGATACCTTTCTTGATCCGATTCGCAAATCCATTATGACCGCCAGGTGGCCATCTTGAATTTCTTCTTGAAACATTGTTATTGAGAATTCTCATGAACTACTTCATGGATCTTTCTGAAATTTGGTACACAGGTCCCACATGGGCCTAGTTGTGCAAAATACCTTTTTTGGTCCAATTCAAAAGTCCAAGTTACCCTTCAAATTAATATGGTATTTCTGAGTTGTGACGTTGCATCGCAAGAGTCGGCGGATCAAACAGTGGGGCATATTCTATATATTGACTATAGAGAATATCCATACCCTCACCTTCTATATCAAGGAGTTCAAATGATTCTGAATTAAAATGTATTTCTTCAAATTTTAAATCAGTTTACTTTAGTCCATGCCATTGCAAGTGAACTGCCCCACCGTTTCATCTGCTGACGGGTTGGCTACACAAAGGGATGTCGCTCTTGGGACACAATGTCACAACTTGACAACTGTAGACTACTGCGTTTTGATCCAAGGGAGATAATCGGAATGCAGACACTTTCAAAGTTTCAACATTACTGGACGGACCGGATCCCTTCAGTATTAAGTTTTCTACCATCTTACTATTTTCGAGCATGGTATCATAAAAGAGATATCTCAAACTAGCACAGTAAAACAGAACAGAATTAGCATTCGTTCCTACTTATACAATCTTAAGTAGGATTCATAGCTCATGCCAAAGTATCAAAGAGATTTGTTTTCGCTTCCAGTACCCAATGATCACACGTGCAAAAAAGATACTACAAAACGAAGATGAAGGATCCTCCGGACATTCACTTTCAGACTAACTTTGTTCATTTCACTTGTATTATAACAACCAACATCAGGCACAGTTTCTAGCAATTTTGAAACTCCTGAAACTTTGAAAGATAATATCTTGGTGTTTTCCAGTGTCCCTTTTTCAGTCTTTTTCGCTCAAATTCAAAATTCTGCAAACAAAATTACAAATCAATCGTTTGTTCTTAGTAACAATGAACAAAAAGATCCTCTTGTCATTAGCTTATTATTATCGGACAATGGTGGGCGCCAAGATCCTTCAGGATCTCTCGTTATTTTAGCTGTTCATGTGGACATATTGAATAACATTATTACACGGCTCCTAGCACCGGATTGATCAGTATTAGATACAAATATTTCTGAGCGGCGATGTAATAGCCCTATCAAGTCATCTGTTGGAAAATGACGAACTATGTGACGGCGAGATAGTGAAAAACGGCCCAAGCCGATAACCGATACTATAATCGACTGCGCCAGAACCCTCCCAAAATACAGTTTATATAACGTCGACGTGTATGAATCGATAATTAAAAACTATTGTCGATTTATTTTTCTAATTGGATGAGTAGTAAAAGGTGTAGTAGCCTATAAACCTTTAAATACCTTAGCGTGTGATATTAGACAACTTCAATCGAGTGCATTATTTGTAATATAGCTTGGCGGCATTGAAATTCCCTACGGTTGGAGCCACAGACCGACACATGTATGTAGGAAGTGATGTGATGTTTTTAAGGGGGATAATGGGTTTTTGGTTTTGTCAGGTATTTTGTTCATCATATGTGCTTGGGTTGCCACATTCGTCCTTTGTTACGATGAATACTTGTGTTTCTACTTGTGATCTATGGATTCAGGCTTCTGTAACAAAGGAGAATCGAGGTTTACCAGACTTGCCGCATTTACTGCTCTTACTTTTTTGGTTCAATGATATTGTTAAATGTACTTTTTGGTTATTGTACATGTATTTGAATTCATCTTTGCGCATATTAAACTGTAGATATAGATTTTATTGCAGTAGGCCAACTGGCCCTTGAGCATATATACATACATAATATACAAAAACATCGATGGCGGCAAGGACTGACAACAGTTTTCAGATATAAAAAAAAAATCCATCGGTTAGTTATTATACAGAGTCTTATCTCGAATGACAGTTGCTTTTTGTATAAATATAGCTAATCTTTTTAATATAGCAATGGAGTCTTAATTAATAAGATTTAGAAACTTGATCACGCTTGGATGATTACAGTAATACTGCGGTATGTATATTTTACGGATATCACGATATCTTGGGCATATTATAATAAAATGATATTCGTCTTCTACTAATTCACAGAGCGTACATAACCTATCTTCCACATTAGTTTTAACTGGTTTAGTCCAGCGACCGGTTTCAATTTGTAGCCTATGGGAGGAAGTGCGAATCCTTGTAAACGCCATTCTAAACTTTTTCTCTGTAATATGGTCTAAATAAGGTTGAAATACAAAATTACAAAATCTAACATAGAATCTAGCTCTACTCGAGGCATTCAGGCGAGCACTCCAATTCTGAATAAACTGGTCGTTTAATCGCTGTTTAACTAACGATAGAAATACTGTATGATCCCCTACCGTCTGTGCCTGCCATGCGTAGAATAAACCTAATCTTGCAAGAAGCTCCTTTAGAAGTATAACCCAAGACTTTTTGTTTGGGTATGCTAAGCTATCTTCAAAAAGTACGTTATAGATTTTTTTAATGTACCTCCGATCATCGCAACTAATTATTTTTAACCAATATTTAATAATAATATATAATCTTTTTGTAATCAATGAGCTTCTTCCCAGTTCACCGTAGATGAAATCATTTTGTGTACATTTTTTAACCCCTAAAACGATTTTGCAATATTGCAAATGCATCCGCTCTATCGAATCTGCATTCGCAAATCCCCAAACTTCTGAGCCGTAATTCAGAACGGGTAAGACTAGTTTGTCAAACAATTCTAATCTATGTAGAGGTTGAATGTCAGAAAATTTATACAATAATTTTTGAAGACTAAATACTGCTTTTTGTGCTTGTCCCGCTAGGGTATTATGTGCATTTGCAAAGGAACCTCCGCTCGTAAAAACAATTCCTAAATATGTAAATTTATCTACAATGTTGATAATTTGTGTTCCGTAGTTAAAATTTAAACTTCTTGACAGACGGCCACCCTTTCTGAATACCATAATTTTTGATTTACCAATATTAACAGAGAGTTTCCATTTCTGGCAATAATTGTACAATATATCTAGGGCATTCTGTAAACCTGTTGAATTATCTGAAAACAGCACAATATCATCTGCATACAGGAGTAGAAACAATTTTAAATGTCCCATGTTAAGCCCTTCGGCCCCCTTTAAATAAAATTCATCCTCTATATCATTAAGGTACATTGCAAACAGAAAGGGTGATAAACACTCTCCTTGCCTTACACCAGTACAACACTCAAAGCCCTGACTAAGCGAATTATTAAATTTAACTTTCGACTTCACGGATTTATACACTGAAGATATCATATTCAAAAAATTTCCCCTAACACCTATTTTCAAAAGTTTAAACCATAGGTTGTCACGTACTACATAATCAAAAGCCTTTGTAAAGTCAACAAAGGCACAGAACAATTTCTTACCAGAATTCAAAATGTGCGAAATGATGCCATGAATAACAAAAATATTGTCTACTGTACTCATATCAACACGGAAACCGGCCTGTGCCTCAATGTAAACATAGTAATCTTCGGCCCATGCTGTCAAACGGTTATTTAATATTCTAGTGAGAAGTTTTCCCATGCTACTTAATAGAGTGATACCCCTATAATTTTCTACGTCATTTCGGCTTCCTTTTTTATGCAGTGGTATGACATATCCTTCAGACCAGACAGGCGGGAAATAACCAGTTGAAAAAATACAATTAAAAAGTCCATAAAGGACAGGGGTGAGAGTGCTAGCCCCATGAATGAAAAACTCATTAATCAGTCTATCAGGTCCTCCAGATTTATTACTATTCAATTGGCTAATAGCTGTATTTATTTCTTGGATGGAAATATCCGCGTCCAATTCACTGAACATAACTTGTATTTCACCCTTAATATATCGGTCGTATATAAAAATAGCGTCTTCATCGGGACTGAAGAAGGGATCGTTCGGATTAGTCACTGCCCTAAAATATCTTGCAAAATTATTAACCGGAATATTAGCTTCAACAATTTGTGAAGCTCCTTTTAACAATTTCCAGTATTCTTTCGCATTTGCATATTTAAGTCTCTCGAGTTCCTTTGTTTGATGAATATCATACTCCGTTCGAGCTTTCCTATAGCACTGCTTTATATTCAGACCTAGCAAATACCATTTCTATCCTATTATTATCTGATTTGTTTCCTCTATATACATTTAATTTTTCAAAAAAATACTTCTTCTTTTCGTCACAACTATTATTATACCATGGGGAATCCTTCGTTCTAGTATTTTTATTATTGGGAGATTTCCTAGTTCTGCCCATAGTGGAACCACATTCTTCTATGATATATGACAGTTTTTCTACAATATTATCTATTTTATTTGTTTCTGTAAGTGATATCTAATAAATCATTCTGAAGATGCGTTAAAGCTGAAATAACATCTTCTGATTCTAAATTACTGAGATATTGATTAACTTTACAATCATCCGAAACATATTTGCAATTCATCACATCACTGACATCCTCAAAACATTCTTCATTCATTTGTTCAGTACGAACTTCATCCTTATCAACAGTAACGTTGAATGAAATCAAACAATGGTCAGTTAATATATTCGGTTCATATATAGGCACACACACAGCGAAAAGAAAAATGTCATTGTATGAGAAACTCAACTTTACAATCAATTGTCACATAGATAAACTTCTCAACTTTATATTGAGTCTTAAGTACGTGTAAACAAAAATTATCTCTCTCCATTGAATGGCATCTGACGTAAAAATAACAATAGGCTCCGTTAATTGCAGATGATTAAACAACAAACAAAAACGAAATGATGTATTCAGTCATTTACGGGATCTAAATTTCTCAATTTATTGTTTACAAGACGTTCATTTTACCTCGAAAATGCAGAAATTAGTAACGTCTGAATGGGGGTATAAACATATATTTGCCCGTTTGCCAGTAACTCGAGAGGCGTAGCGGTATTATTCAATAACAATTTTGATTTTGAGATTGTAAAGATGAAGAAAGATATCAAACATGGCAATTATTTACTGCTAGAAATAAAAACTCCGGAGTCAACTTTTACATTAGTTTCAATATATGCTCCTAATGATGATGATCCAAGCTTTTTCGAGCACATTCAAACATTGATAGATGAATGGAAAAGTAAACATGTGATAATATGTGGTGATTGGAACTTGGTACAAGACCCGGCCAAAGATTCTTTCAATTACTCGAAAGTTAATCACCCAAACTGTAGAGAAAGAGTTACTGAATGTAAGGAACTATTAGATTTGGTTGACCCATGAAGGGAATTCAATCCGCAGGTTAGAAGGTATACTTGGCGACAGCCTACCCCAATCAAACAAGCGCGATTGTACTTCTTTCTAATATCTCGGGATATATTACATTGCGTATTAGTATATCTCTAAAATTTAAAAAATTTCAAAGGGGCAGGGCTATTGGAAATTTAACAATTCATTACTTAAAGATCCAGATTATGTAAAAATGGCAAAGACAGTGATAGAGGAAACCGCGCAAGGATATACTACTGCAGATGGTAATGGATATACTATTAAGGATCAATTACTCTTTGAAACTATACTTCTAAAAATAAGGGATAGAACGATAGCCTATTCAACCTACAAAAAAGACAATTAAATCAAAGAGAAACTGAATTATCCGACGAACTACGTGTATTAGAACAAAAGTTAGACGGCCACAATAATGTTGACGCGAAAACCGTTATATTAGGTCAAATTAAAAATGCTAACGAAAAATTAGAAGAAATAAATAATCATAAGGTAGAGGGTATAATTACTCGAACGAAAGCTAAATGCACCGAATATGGCGAGAAACCTACAAAATATTTCCTAACATTAGAGCACCAAAATTATATAAAAAAAATGATAACAAGGATGGAAAAAGTTGATGGAGAAATTGTTACTGTTCAGAAAACAATTCTCGAAGAGACGAAATTTTATTATAAAGAACTTTACAGCAGAAAGGAAACTAGCCCAGTTAATTTGAATGATTTAATTGAAAGAGCGGTTCCGAAATTGAAAACTGAACAATCTAATGAATTGGAAGGACAATTAACAAAAGAAGAAATTTTGCAAGCTCTCAAGAATATGAGAAATGAGAAAAGCCCCGGATCAGATGGGTATACGGTGGAATTCTACAAAAAAAAATTGGTCGGATTTGAACTGATATTTATTAAAATCTTTGAATTATGCATATGAAAATGATTCGCTATCCATAACTCAGAGGAGGGAAATCATTACCTGTTTCCCCGAAAGACGGAAAACCAAAACAATTTCTAAAAAACTGGAGGCCAATTTCGCTATTAAATGTCTCCTATAAAATTTGGGCGGCAGCAATTGTGAAAAGAATAAAAAAAATATTTACCAGATCTTATAAATGCAGATCAGAAAGGATTTATTTCGGAAGATATATTGGGGAGAATACAAGATTAACATATGATATAATGCAATATACAGAAGATCATCATTTATCAGGGTTGCTACTATTGTTGGATTTTGAAAAAGCATTCGATTAAATTGATTGGACTTTTTTGCATCAAACCGTATCCTTCTTCAATTTTGGCCCTTCCATTCAAAAATGGATGAAATTACTGTATCAGGATGCACAGTCATGCGTTATCGATACGGATTTGATATTTTTGGAACATCATGATGTCTTGCCGGCATCATTGAAAACTGTTGACCGCTTCTCTCTTGCAGGAAACAAGCCTATGTTTATGTATACTATGATTGTCTTTTTGAATTTGGTGCTAATACTGTTATATGGAATATGGAATAGGTCTTTGGATTATCGATGCGGATATTCTCTAATGGATGACGGCTGAATTATGAATGACGGACTAGACGCTTGTAATTCATCTAGTTTTTTTCTCGAGGCTGTCGCCAAGGGGACCCCTCTCATCATATATTTTCCTGCTATGCGCCGAGATTCTCGCAATCATGCTACGAAACAATCAAAATATTCATGGAATTAAGGTAGGCGATTTCGAGTATATTTTGTCGCAAAATGTGGACGATACAACAATATTTTTTGATGGATCACAGCGGAGTCTATATGCATCCCTGGGTACCTTTGAGAAATGTTCAGGATTAAGAATGAATGCGGACAAAACCAAAGTGATTTGGATAGGTTCAAGCAAACATTTATTAGTTGTATACAAAACAAAGTGGCACCTAGACTGGACAAAGAATGATTTCAAAATGCTAGGACTTATTTTTACATTAAATTTGGTAGAAATGGCGGAGAGAAATTATAAAAACAAACTAGAAGAAATAGAAATGATTATAAAAATTTGGGCTCAACGATATTTGACACCACTAGTAAGGGTTGTTATTTTGAAGAGCCTATTGATATCTAAACGGAACCATCGTTTTTCGTCGCTTCCGAATCCACCAACCCCAATGGTCGAGAAACTTTAAAAGGACCTATTTTCATCTATATGGGACTCAAAACCTGACAAAATCTCGCGCATGGTTGCAAAACTGCCAACAAAGTTAGGGGAATGAATGTACCTGATATTTATTGCACTATGCAAGCACAAAAACTGTCATGGCTTAGACGGACTCAAATTAGCAAACTGAAGTGAAGTAAAATATTACATAGATACATTCCTGAAAATATAAGTATTATACAGTCTGGCCATACAGTATTGAAAGATATTGTAATCCCTTTGTTGAATAATGACTTTTGGAAAGATGTAATCTCAGCATATGCGGATTTTCAATACAAATATGTTCATAGTAACTCGGATATGTTTTCTATAGTGAATTAATATGGCCTAATGATAAATTTATTATAAAGGGAAGACCATTTTATTATGAGCATTGAGATAAAGGCGGTGTGCGATTTGTAGACGATCTATTGGATGAGTATGGCAATTTTTTGTCAGTTAAAGATTTTAACAGAATATTCAGTATCAAAAATAAATACATTAAAAAACAAAACCACTTATACCAATACATTAAAAAACAAAACCACTTATACCACCACACATTTTCAAACTCCAAAAAGAAAAAAAGGATGTAGAATTTACTATGACATATTATTATCGTCATCTTTTCACAAACGAAATGCTAATTTAAAATGGGAGACAATTTTTGGCAAAATTTACAGCAACAGAGAGTGACAAACAATTAATCTTCTTCAAAAGAACTATAGAGAGGAAAAATATAAGTGGCTACATTATAAAAGTATTAATGGCATATTAACAACGAATATTAGTGCCAATAGATTAGATGCTAGTGTCAGTAAAACATGTACCTTTTGCAAGGAGTTTTCAGAAACGGTAATTCATCTATTCTGGGAATGTAAAGTAATAAAATCAATATGGGGAGAAGTGGAAGATTGGTTGAAAAATGCTGGAATAAAAATACAGTTTACTCCAGAGAAGGTAATATTGGGATTAGTCGGTCAAAATAATAAACCATTAGATTATCTACTCATAGTTATAAAATACTATATTTATAAAATGAAAGCCTGTAATCAGATTCCACATATACATAGCATATTTAAACAATTAAAATATACTTACAATACTGATAGATTCATTAGATATAAAAATGGAGAGCAAAGAATATTTGACAAATATTGGTCCACTCTCCCCCTTTCTTGGGAGATAACTGAATTTTTAGCAATACAAGCGTCTAGTCCGTCATTCATAATTCAGCCGTCGTCCATTACAGAATATCCGCGTCCATAATCCAAAGACCTATTCCATATCCATATAACAGTATTAGCATCAAATTCAAAAAAGACAATCATAGTATACATAAACATAGGCTAGTTTCCTGCAAGAGAGAAGCGGTCAACAGTTTTCAACGATGCCGACAAGACATCATGATGTTTCAAAAATATAAAATCCGTATCGCTGATCAGTATTCTTAATCCATAATAATCGTTCTAAAGTCGTTATCTAGAGAATGGTGTATCTCAGTCACGCTTTGATTGTGACTGCTCATATGAGCACCATGAGGATCTTGAAGTACATGGGATCATACGGCCCCTAGCCCCGAGTTAAGCGGAATTAGACACAAGTTACGAAACGTAACGCCATAGATCTTGCGCGCTACGTTCGTATTTTGCTATCAGCATGCGATATGCATCGCCAAATTTGAGAAACTTTGAGTGGAAGCGCTTGGAGGAATAGCCCTATTTTATAAGTTTCTGCAACAATGTTTTGCGACCTTGATTGAAATCGTCTCAATTAACACAGGATCTAGCAAATGCTACTAGGCGAGATATGTATACGCCATATGCAGGTCCCACTGGAATATTACTGTCCAGAAAGGGATAGTTTACGATGTCGAAATTGTAATAATTTCTTTTGTCATAAAGTCGACGAGAGAGAATGCCCACTTCATTTTTGTAGAGATATAGATCTAAATATGATGTGCCTGTAGGGCTATCTGTAGTTTCCTTCAAATCCAGTGAAGGTGGATATATATCCTTCACTGCGTCATTTATATAGCGATTATCCGCAGCGAGAAGATCGTCTATATAGCGTTTGGTGAATGAGAAGGAACGGGCTTTGAATGGATCGGTTTTTGAAAGCGCCTGCATATAGTCATATTCATAAGAGAACAGATACAGGTCAGCCAGCAGGGGTGCGCAATTAGTACCCATTGGAATACAATACTCTGTATCTCTGTTATTCATTATGAGAAGAACAAAGGATGCGCTTCGTCCTCGGACATTTATTATTGTGTGAGAAAAAGGAAAAGCTTATATTTGTGACATATGATTGTAACATATATTGTATTTGAGTTTGTTTTCCTATGTGTGTGTGTGTGTGTGCAAGAAAAATCAATAAAGTATAAAAAAAATAATTGAGAACTATTGAACGCTTCTCTCTTGCAGCAGGAAACTATCTTGTATATTTTCAATTTTCATTTTATGCATATTTCGATTATTGATGCGGAGTTGTTTTGCAGACGACGGCTGATTATTGCATTTCGGCCTGACACCTATACATGTAAATTGTATGCTCACAGCTTTATTCGGCTGTCGTTAGCACAGGAAATCATTCTGAGTGGGCGCGATAATCACCATGACATGTGGTTCTAATCTCCACCTGATCTTGATAAAAGATTGTGATAATAGGTAACACGGGTTCGAAAAACGTCGATAGCGGAGAAAACCTGGTATAGGTGCGAACATTTCCTATCACGCACTATCGCCAAGTCTACAGATATGTAAATGCAGACGTGTGGTACAGACTTATATATGATTCGAAGATAATATATGAAACATGAATTGCAAGCACCAAAAAGGTGCGCTGACCCCTCAGCCCGATTTTTTTCTGGTCATGTAGGATATGGTTTGCGTGATAATTACATGTATGTACCATACATATAATAGACTTGAGTTGCATAACGCGAGCGCTGCGGCGGGATTACAGCATGCATGAAAGTAGCTTGATCAGTGGCAAGAAAGATCATGCATGAGCAAGTATGATAACAGGTTATTGGCATAGAAACACATTAACATATGCCCACCATTATCATTATTATTTTGGGGGCCTAGGCTATTTTGGGAGGGGAAATAGGCTATCTTGACCTAGTTTTAAATAATTTCATAGGTACCGTAATATGTTCGGTGAAGAAAGTAAAAACATGATGTTGTACCAGTAACAAATAATTGCGAAATTTGACTGCTCAGAATGAAACAGTCGTGACACTCACAAATTATGCCCATCTTTGGTAATCGCCTAAAACAGTAATAAAAAGAAAAAATTTTGACAGCGTGAAATTGTGAAAGTGAAAGCTGTGAAATGCATCTAATCTTTCAAATATTAGTTAGTTGTGGACAGTATTGCATGAAAACAGCCGGAATCTCTGGTGCAACTCAAATCTCTCATTGCTCATTCACTACAGTGCTGCTTGCTCTCCTTTGCTCGATAAAATTATGTAAGTTGGCAGTGGGCAGAAGGGACCCGTAAGTTCACCAGAAAACTACTAACAATAACAACCTGACTGCATAGTCCCATAGAAGACTGCAACACACAAAATATAGATTTTCTTCCACATACCTGCTAGTGTATTGTTTCATTTTCAACAGTTTCATTTTTATCCGGCTCAACTGCCCGAGACACATGCATGAGTGGTGCTATTAAACCACCAGAATGAAATTTAATAGGCACCTCAATTATCACGTTGGTTGGTTGTTAACTGTCAAAAACAGGTCCCAAACTGTTTTTGCCAACCGTTTACTTGTTGCACATCATAAGCGCATCAAAGGCCATCTAAAAAATTGGTTATAGTTTCTCTAATCCGTATCCAGACATGCCGCCCATACATCACAATAATGTGTGAATTGAGAAGCAACTGGGAATCACGTTTTCAATAAAAGTCCCATAGAAGACTGCAACACACAAAATATAGATTTTCTTCCACATACCTGCTAGTGTATTGTTTCATTTTCAACAGTTTCATTTTTATCCGGCTCAACTGCCCGAGACACATGCATGAGTGGTGCTATTAAACCACCAGAATGAAATTTAATAGGCACCTCAATTATCACGTTGGTTGGTTGTTAACTGTCAAAAACAGGTCCCAAACTGTTTTTGCCAACCGTTTACTTGTTGCACATCATAAGCGCATCAAAGGCCATCTAAAAAATTGGTTATAGTTTCTCTAATCCGTATCCAGACATGCCGCCCATATATCACAATAATGTGTGAATTGAGAAGCAACTGGGAATCACGTTTTCAATAAAGAAGCAGCAAAAAAGTTTGTTTTCAAATTAAAGATATTCTTGAATACAGGCCTAAAATAATTAGATGCCACTGTCCCTGTCACATCAAGAATCTGCTAAACCTCCTGAAACTTTACTGGCCTACTTGCTGAGGAATTAAAGTACCAGAGCCTGCAGTAACAAGTTTTGTGAATTAATTTAAAGCCTTGAGGTTCCATCCAATGATAACCATTCTCAGATGGTGTGAATCTCGAATGGACCGCAACACAGGTCTTCATGGAATCAGGGAACCTTCACAAGTCAAAATGCAACATACAACCAAGGGTTCCCAATGGGCATATGTCAGATGGTCTGAATCTCGAATGGACCGCTACACAGGGCTTCGTGCAATCCGGGAACCCTCAAGAGTCAAAATGCAACATACAACCTAGGGTTCCCGATGGGCATATCTCCAGATGGTCTAAATCTCGAATGGACCGCTACACAGAGCTTTTTGGAATCAGGGAACCCTCAAGAGTCACAATGCAACATACAACCAAGGGTTCCTGATGGGCATAGATAGCAGTGCACAAGGTGAGCATCAATAAACAATAAAAAATAATTAAAAATCATAAAATCATCATAGCCATCTGAAAACCTAATCATTTCATCAGTCACCATAGAGGAAGCTCTCACCAAAGTTTGGTCAGGCCCGACATAATGATCTGCAGATTTTCAGCGGACAAGAACACATGTTGACGGACGGACGGACGGACGGACATGGCAACGGCAAGACTCCGCAGCCCTATGGGCTGACGGGTAATTATCCGCCTTGGTCCAAATATTCTTTAAATTTACCCATGGAGTTGCCCTATTTACAATGGGTAATATAATACATTGTTTTCTGTTGTCAAATGCATGTTGCATAATCTTTACAGAGTATTGGGTACCGTTGATGAGGGGGCAAATGGTTATCCACTCCGAAACGGGCGTCAGATTCTACAGTATGCAACAGTGGTCAATATAAAAGTGGACATTGCTCATTGACTATAGCTGACTGCTGAGTGTCGAATTTCACATCAGCATAGAGACTTTCTGGTTCAGTAATCGAGCTACCTTTAATGAATGAAACTTTTAGAGCAGCCAGATACACGGTCTAGTCAGTCATTCAATACTCAGCTGTCGTCCATTTAAGAATTTTCGCGTTCATAATCCAAAGACCTAATTCATATAACAAAATTAGCGCATAAAACTATCAATACATACGTAAACATAGGAAGAGTAAGGCGATCATCAGTTTTCATTGATGACGACAACATGATGTTCCAAACATATCAAATCAGTATCGCTGATCAACATGCTTACTACACATATTGCATCAGTGTTAACTTTCAGCCGAGAGCCATTGTGTATTTGACTCATTGTAGCTGTGATTATTTCTACCCAGCAATGGTTTGTTTAGTCTAAGACAGCAATGACAAAAACTGCCAAGCATCTATTTTAAAACAATGTTCATTTCCCTACCACCTGTTTTCTTTGATCATTGTTTTGAAACATGGCCATAGAGTGGTTTCTACCAGGGCTGATTTGGTCTGAGTCAAACCATTGGTGGATAGAAATAAACACTGCTACAATGTGTCAAATAGTCAAGGACCCTCAGTTGAAAGTCTAAAGCAAGAAGCGTAGTAATCGAAATGATATTCGTTGTAAATCTAGAGAATGATGTATCTCAGTCACGTTTTGATTGTGACTGTTCATATGAACACCATAAGAAATCTTGGAAGTAGATTGATACGACCCCTAGTCCCGGGTTAAGCCGAATTAGGCGCAAGTTACGAAACGTAACGCCGCATATCTTACACGCTACGCTCGTAGTTTGCTATCAGCATGCGAATTGTATCACCAATTTTGAGAAGTTGGAGTGGAGGCGCTTGGTGGTATAGCCCTGTTTTACAAGTTCCTGCAAGACTGATTTGTGCCATTGATTAAAACCATAACATTTTACACAAGATTTACTATGAGAATCCAAGTAGGCTTGAAAAATGGAACGAGGAATAAACATTAAGTAGTTACTTGTTAAGAGAAATTCTGTCGACAGTCCCGATAAAAAAGGAGTGTGTGCGGATCCGGTGTGTAAAAAACATTGTATAGTTGTTTGCACAATGCGGAAGCTTTTGAAAGTTGAAAATTTTACGATATATTGAGCTGCAAACCAAGAGTTTCTGGAGAAGTGAAAACAATATCGTCTGCGACTATGGTTGCATTACAGTTTTGGCTTAAGGTTGGCCCTGACAGGGTTTTAGAAAATATACATCTTCCGGAAAGTTGAGCGAGAACTTTATCGGTGAAATATGACGGATATTAGCCCAAATTCTTGAAGCTAAACTAATTTGAATTTTAGCGCAGCACAGAAGCAATGTGGATTTATGCCCCTACCTCCCTCTTCCAGTCTGCGGGGTAAAATATGGCAGTTCACAATTACATAATGCTAATCATCCCCCAAGTAGTTAGGATGTTACAGTCCAGACAATAGTGTTACATTATACAGTAAATACTGATGTTGACGAGAAACAGACATATCCATGGGGGATTCATTGAAACGGGTAACACACTCGCCAATGCACACAAGCATCTACTATGAAAATTTCAAATTTCTTCGTCAGTTAATAGAGGAGACACAGCCTTGACAAGAAAGTACAATAACATACACTGATGTCGATAAAGGGCCATAATTCAGTGGAAAACAACCGAAAGGCTAATAAAAATCCAACAGTGCACATCTGCAAGGTCATAAGTATCTTCCATGTAAGTTTCGAAGTGATCCATGAAATAGTAACCGAGATATGGACAAGACAAGCGTATGTTGTTCTCGAAGATAAAGGGCCATAGCTTTGGGGTAAAATCAGCAAAATGGGCCAAAAGCCTGACAGTACACATCTGTACAGTACTAAATATATGTCTTGTATTTTTTCGCAATTGTTTATTAAACTACAAGGGAGATACAACCCGGACAAAAATGTACTATATCAAACATTGATATCGTCCATGAAGGGTCATATCTCTGGAAAAAACCGGGCTGTGCACATATGCAAGGTGCGAAGTGTCTTCCATGTAAAAATATAACTGGGATATGGAACGGACAGGCATATATTGACATTGACGAGAAAGGGTCTTAACTCTGGAAGAAAATCATCGAAAGAGACAAAACGTGACGGAGCACATATACAAGTTAGTGCCGAAGGTGTTGATGAAATAGTAGCCGAGACATCGTCTGGGTTAGTTGGGCCATACAAACTAACAAAGTGATTTCTATAAGCCCCATCTAGTTAAAGGGTGAGCATAATTAACATCAAAAGTCTCTGTCACATCTTGTCCATTCTCAGCTTCCATGGTCCATGAATGAGAGACGATATTAAAGCTGGGTCAGATAAAGGGCAAATAGCTTCAAGAAATGTTCGGATGAAATGCACTTCTTCAAATATACCCTGACCCTGATCTCATTGTAATTTTTGACAATGGACTAGTCTTTTGTGTTAAATGCAGTCATTTTCATCTGATAGTCAGATGGCCAGGGTGGTAAAATGACGTTCCCGTAACCATTTTCCCCTGAATATCTACAACCTATTTTAATATATCAAGGACAGCTATGTACACTTGTTCTGACCGGTTGTCAGTTCCTAGTTGTGCGCATTGGATTTTTATGGCAATAAACATACAAATCTCAACAGAAAATACTCAGATTTAGAAAATATTTTTAACTCTAATATTTTTCACTGAAAATCCACAAACAATGCATCGAATTATGCATATTTACCACAGGTAACACCCCAATGCCGAATGGTTCGTCAAGGGTGTTCGAGTATGCACCAATAACATATCGAAAACCGACCAAAAATCACATTTTTCATTATTTGTATTGGAACATTATTGGTGAACCTGTCACGACTATTATACTCAGATACATAAAACAGATATTAATATTTACCTCAATTATTAAATTTCACAATGAAGTATTTTCCATTCATATAACCTATCTAATGTCTGAGCAATTAGACAAAAAATTACCCCACCCCCCTAAATCAGATTCTCTCACCAAATTCAGCATATTTACTGTTAATCACTGACGCACTTTGCTTTCGAACAATTTTGTCCGAAGTGTTGAAACGCATATAATTTTGTCTTCAGCTACGAAAATCAGCGTAACATTTAATTCGAGCACAAAAGTTTTTCTGGAATTAGCTCGACAAATAATTCGAAAGTAACCAATTTTTGGAGTTGCGAGTTTCATCACTGCATCGCGAATTCTTAGGGAAATTACCGTAAGTCTGTTTGGTCAGTGTGCTGTAAATTTTTATGACACCACAGCGAAGTGTATTCTCATCGTAGGGATATATCAGCAGATAAATTGACATATTATCTTTCAAACTACCATACTAATAAACCTTCATTGACAATGTGCGTCTTAACGCCTCGGTCTTTGGGCAAAACTATACCCCGACCCCCAAGTTTCAATTGCACACCCATATTAGTGTCGTTACAGTTTATAGCGGACAGTCTCTTCCCATGAACCATTTTCTCGAGAATCTTGTAACACTGATAAATTTGTCCTTGAGTAAGGTCGTTTGAATTTTACAGTAAATGTTTTCTTGGCATCACAGCCAAATAGGGATACATTAGTATATACATGGAAAATTCCACTATAACATATTTGACATGCAGACATATATGCATGAATAAAAATACAACAGAAACGATCGTTCTTGATACTCCAAGAAAGAACGCGCAACACTGATTCAAAAGTGTTTCAAAGAACCTGTATTGTGTCTGCAACAACAAAGACTAAGTAAGCTATGGAAATGTTTTTGAGATGTATGATTGAAAAGAATTTATTTATCAGTAGGCAGTTGAGAGTTAAAAAGAATGCGCTCAGAGTAATTCCCCAAATTGTCTTACAAGCACCTGGTATCAGGTTTCAAGGCGGCACCGCTTGGTGATGGAGGTGTACCTCCGGGTGCTGTACTGGCAGGACTGATCAGTTTCCAGGATAATAGGAACTGTGGACACTCGTGTTCTGGCACATGTAGGCACCGTCATGACCCGACTGAAAAAATGTTGAAAACGACGTTAAAACCTACTCACTCGCCCATCCCGGACTCTGGCTTGGCGAAATCTACACAGCTTTGCACTGTCTTTCATTTAGGCTGACCTCAATTGTTATTGCCTTTGACAGTTACGTGGACATAGTAAAATACATGGCAGTGTGACTAACGTCACCGGACCCACGAAGTAGGGTAGGCATTAGAACTCCGACGCGCACTGAACTCTTGGAAATCCCCCGGTCAGAGTCACCAGTGTTTTTCATCAAAAATCATCAGAAATTTTCATCAAAAGTACGTCAGCTCAGAACTTGCTGGAACAGTCCTCTAATGCACCTTCATGCAAAAATCAAGGTTCTAATGACAAACGTTCTCCTTATTTTGCCGACGAAAGCATTCGGATGGACTGACTGACTGACTCACTCACTCACTCATTACCGGACAATTTGCGATCTGTATCCTACTTCGTAGGAATATCCAAGCATAATACTTTCAATAACACTCTTTCCTATATAAGACTGGCAAATAATTGCTAGTATACCAGCCCCTTAACATTTCATCTTTTGCTCCGTGTGCTCAATAGACAAAGTGCAAGAAATCGTAGTGATGGTTAACACGTATACACAACTTGTACAATACATATGATTCAATATTGAGACATAATTTTGCGTTTCATATTTCCAAAAATGCAAAATATTATAAAGCAAAGTTATGGACTAAATATATCATATGAATTGTATGTGTTCTGTACATCTTGAATATAATTACGATTTCTTGTACTTTTGTGTTTCTTTAGCACTTGAACCAAAAATATGGAAAGTTAAGGCTGAAATACTGGCCGATTGATATGAGCACTATCTGCCCAGTTGCCCAGATACTGGCTAATGAAGGGGAAACATGAATTCCTTTTCAACAGATTCCTTCTTTGACTTCTGCTGGCAGTCATTAGAACAATTGGGGTTTTTTGTGAGTTTTTATACAGCCGGTAGCTTTAGCTGCGGGAAGCTCGTTATAGGGATCTAAACGATTTTTGTGGATGTGTGTGTACCTGTCCCTTTCCGAAAAAAGTTGTTAAAGTTTTGGACTTTGTTAGATTTTTCCTGTCCACAGCCTATGTTTCTTGAACTAAGCCCCGTCCCCCGAACCCTGATATAGTCTGGAAGCTTACCCATGCTGCATTTATTCAACCCATCCACTACCCTCAGGACCATGTCCCCTCTCCGGGGTACCAAGCTCCGCCCGCTATCTCCTAAATTAAACTTCGCTCGACCCCATACCCTCCTATATTCCGGAAGCTTCACTTGTTCAACCCATGCACTAACCCCGGAAGCAAGATTCCACCCCTGGGGCACGGAGCCCTAGCCTCTATTTCCTAAAGTAAGCTTCACCCGACCCATACCCTAGTATATTCAGGAAGCTTGCATCATGATACACTTATAGAACCCATCCTCTATCCTCGGGGAGCATGCACCCTACCCTATATCTTCGAAACTAAGCTTTGCACGCCTCGTACCATCATATATTCCAGAAGCTTACATCATCCTACACTTATTCAAACCATCCGTTACCCCCCGGGAGCATGTCGCCAATCCGGGGGCACCGAGCCCCGCCCTCTATCTCCTAAACTAAGCTTCGCCCGACCCCATACCCTCGTATATTCCGAGAGCTTACACCCTGCTACAATTAGATATGCTACAAAGAAGGAGCGAGCACGAAAGTAAATGTGTTTACAGAACTGAGATCCACTTTTAAATCTTTTCGTGATTGCAAATATACGGAATACATTTCACAAATTGAGCGTGAACTGAACAACGACAGCAAGCGGTTTTGGTCATTTGTCAAACATACAACTCTGCTGCCGAACAGTGCTAATTTCGAATTTACCTACAAAGGCAAACAAAAGTAATATATTGAGTATTAGTCTATACATTAAGTACACTGACGTTGTGAATTTAGTACTTACTACATTCTAGGGTATCGTATACAAATTAGCCAATAATGCTACATTTATGTCAGGTAAATGAAGTTTAGCAGCTTTTCTATGAGAAACACTAATGTTTCAATACATTAGAATGATTAGCGTTCATCATCTATCACATTCATGGCAAATATTTTGTTCCGTTCTGCCTCTTTCACAAAAAGCTCAAATTTAGCCAATTTCATGAAAATGGGGGGTGGGGTAATATTCTCAGTCATTGCTCGGTTACACGAACCTATTGTCCGATCATTCCTATTTTGAGGGGAAGCGCACTTGTTTGCGCAAATTTAGATATCCTGATAAGGTAGTTTGGTTGCATAGAGAACATACTGTAATAAATTTACTAAAATTTGAAAAATCAAACATGCAGTAAAAATCTCCATTTTCTGAACGTTTTCTTACATTGCATCCAGTAGATACATTAGAACACTCTGAACTGTTCACACCTTTTAACCACGCCTAGTGGCTATAAAAATGCGTCACATGCGTCACAGTTATGAATGATTTTGTGAAACTAGTAGTTTTTTGGCCTATTTCTCGAAATCCCCGCACCGATAACTCATGCACACACCTGCAAGCTGACAACCGGTCAGAAAAGATACACAGTGATCCTCTTTATGCAATAGAAATGGTTGTACGTATGCAGGAGAAAATGTTACGGGGAACTAAACTAAGCCACTTGTTCACATTGGGCCATCTGACTATGACGATGATACAGCTCACCAATCCCCAGTGTACGAGTCGTCACAGCGACACAGCTCACCAATTACCAATATACGAGTTGTTAGAGCCTTTCCATCATAGCTCTCTAGATTTGTATCTAATACCGCTCATGCCGGTGCTAGGGGCCGTGTGGTCATGTCATCCAAGTTGCCACATGCACTTTCCGTAACTGGAAACTTGACCATTTCACGCAGTGTATAACCGAACGTTCACAACTGACTCATGGATATTTAATAAGTGATGAAGAGGCTCCAATGTGTATTCATGCAATGCCATACTCACAGTTTGAATTAGCTGTATAGATTTTGCGATTGTCTTTTTATCGACCACTTTCCTATCCTTTCCCTGTGTCTAGTCAGTCTCTCAGATCCCTATAGCTATCCTGAAAATGTTTGACAGCCTTTTGACCCAAAACAAGATTGCGGGTCGCTATTTTCACGCTTGGTACTCCCACAGCTATCCTGACAAAGTCTCATGAACATTCGACCAAAGTTGTGACCATTCAGTGGCAATATATGGATTAGAACATGTTGCATGGTCCCGATCCCCATTGATTTCTTCTTGGTTTTAGAGCGTGTTCTCTGACCATATCGATCTGTTAGCTATCCTGACCTAATTCCACGGTCTTCCAGAAAAAAATCCCCGCCTTCAACAGGGGTAAGATGCCCTTTTTGGGATTCAGATGAAGTTCCATTCTGCCCAAACATTGGCTGTATACAGCGGCCACAAATAAAAAAACACAGAGACGTGTAGTCTCCGACCCATTTAACACTTGTTAATTCAGCTTTTCTGTACATGCCACTCGCCCTCTGTACATGTCACTCGACCAATGTATGTAGGTTTACTGTTTTGGTGAAAAATTTAAGTCTTCCGACGTCGGGCATTGCAGGTTAGTTTCTCTGGGTATTCTTACCAGGTTACCCCATGTTGAGGCGTTTACTCCATAAGACGTCCACGATGCTCATCCATTAACATCAGATGAGTTGTTCGAGCTGATCTGTCATCACAGCTCTCGAGCTAGCGTATCTAATTCCAATTAAGCCGATGCTTAGGGTCGTGTGGATACTCCATAGTCTCCACATGAACAACTGCAATAAAAGCGCGGCTGAGAATACTAAGGCTACGCCCGAGAATCCACCGTATTCTGCGGTCTGAATGTTAGGTGCCAAGGGATGCTTTCCTGTAGAGTCATGTGGTTGCTTTTTAGTCGTCAATTTTTGCCACCTCTTGCATATCGCTCCAATTTCATCTCTCAAGCTTGAAAGTAGAAAGATTGTAAAGCTCAACACTGCTCCCGTATTCCAGTTTTCGTCTTGCAAAATTGAAAGTAGGAAGATTTACAGCTTGCACAACTCCTGTATTCCTGCTTACATCTGGCAATATTGAGAATTAAAGATGGAATGTTTGACGTCGCTCCCATATGTCAGCTTTTCAACTCGCAAAATCAAAATTGAGAAGCACTTCACAGCTTCCATATTTTGTATTTTAAAATTTCTCACACTATTCAGCCTCTGCTTTTTACGACATCATATGCGGTTTAATTGTGAGCCTGGTACCAGTGTGATACAAGAGTTTTATGGAAGAAGACTGTTAATTTCAAACAGATGAATGTAATGGAAAAATTAAACAGTATAAATTTTGAAAAATGGGGCTAGGTCCGTCGCCTAAGTAAAGTATCGCTCTCGTATTGACATATACTCCCCCCATGCAAACCTTGGATCTGCATACATAGTATAATTGCTGTATAACATAAATATATTTCGAAATACAAAACATGAAAACGAGGTCGAGATTTGCATCTTCCTTTTCTAAATTTTTGGTAGATGGAAAGTAGGAATACGGGATCGCTGAGAGCTTTTCATCTATCATGCTTCCATCTTTTAAATAGATAGGTATAATGCGGGATGAGTCTTGGGCATTTCATCTTATTTTCCATTTTACGAAATGGGAATCTGAGTTGTCAAGTTTTACATGGATAAGGGACGATTGTTTCCTTTTACACAGGCGATTATATAAACCCAATTGGTATAGGTTGTTTCAGCCCCTCACCCTTGCCTTCCCAGAGAACTTTTCCCTGGTGCTCCAAAAGAAAGAAACGTTGAGAGCTATAACTTAGTGCAGTTATATTTTATTCATGATATTGGGGTTATTTTGAACCTGTCGCGTAATACTCGGAGCAGAGCATCATGAGTAAATTTAAAATGATAACATTATTGTGTAACTGGGAAGTTTTCGTCATATTCATTCAAAATTAATGTGTTTTTCTTCGTAAAAGTGCTCAAAAGTATTTTATCTCAAATAAGATGATTATTTACTAATTCACCAGACAGTTTCAGTGAAGAAAATTGCACAAATAAAAAATTGGAAAAATCGGTCCAAATGTGCACCAGTGTATTGGTGTGGATACAACAATGAGGTAATTTATTTAGATTGTCTATTTATTTATTTATACAATCCACATGCTTTTGAAGATATGGTCAGAAAAGTGTTTGTATTTATTATTTTTAGCACATGTGAAACATGTGTGCTTGTGTTAATTTGTTGTCGACCCAACTTATAATCCAATTAATTTTACATATACAGGGTGAGTCCAAAAACTGTCCACCTGTGGTTTTGTTAATTTTTCATATGAAGATATAATTTATTGTGCATATGAATATAACACAACGAAGGGTACTCCCTCTCCGTGCTATATCCACCCATTGTATGTTTAGGTGATAAATTTACTAAAACAATGGTGCATTAATACTGTTGTGTCGACGATCAACATTTAACATATGACTTATCTTTACTATTATTAAATTGCGTGGGTTTTATGTCTGAATGCTTTTTTTCATCTCCCAGTTCGTTTTGGACATCGAAGCTGGAAATGGTTACCGAGGTTTACCCTTGACATCACCTTTCGTGGACAAAAAGTAGTACGCGATACACCTCCGAATTTTCATAATCTCATGATCCACTTTCATAATCTGCAAGTGCAAACAAATTAGGTGATATTTACAAACAAATGAAATGTTTTTCTGGGATCTTTCGGAACATTTCTTCTTCACTTATCCTCAACATTACCAGGTTGAAATATTAGGGAAAATAAAAGAATAAAACTGGGGTTTTTTTCCGTTAACTTCTGAAGAAATAGACCTGTCACAAAAAGCCCAAAAGAATCCTACGCATAGGACAGTTATGGACGAATCATCGCTAAGTAAATTGCGATCCGCAACTGTTGATGGTCTAAAACTGTCGCACACACTGTAGGCCTAAACTGAAGAGATAATTGAAAACATCACCTATACTTTTGACATTTGTCAGATGAGGCTCCAACGCCTATCGATCATTAAATGCTAAATTGGGCTTATAAAGCTCCATCGAGCTACAATGGAATTGTGAATAAGTAACTACACCTCGGTCGTCTAGATCATTTGGTTCGTGTCGCATTAGCAAATTGACGGTGAAATGTCCCCAACACCTAAGTAATGACGACTAAAATACTACCGATCACCATCTACGATTTATCGAGTTATTGATTTTCAAATTTGAGCATTGTGTACTACATATCATCGTTCTCTTACCTCCTGATTCCACGAGACATATCGATTTGATCGCCATTAATGACGTCACATCTACCTCCATTGCACGTGATCTCATAAGAGATCGAATATTTATAAAAACACAAGTATGGGGTGTCAGTGGGGATCAAAAACGCACAATTCGTAAAATGATAATAATTTATATTTTGTAGATAATATTTATTTCAAATTCCTCTGACAGATGAGTGTGTGATTGACCAACAATGGTAAGCAATTCTGATGGTACCCTTAACTATACCTATTTATACATTTCGCATTTAATTATCTTTGTATTCACAGGTAAACGATTCATTTCCTAATTTACTTACCGGAATTAATTAATGTACAGATATTGTGGTGCGTAGATAAGAACTTACTAGTAGTAATTTTCCGTTTCGTCATCAGACAAAGATCTATCTACAGCGTAGACAGAAAAGAAGGATTCAGACTGAAAGAATATTTTATTGTATAAGAGAGATATGTAATTATTATTGGATATTGATTTGCAGCACACATTTCAACCATATATTCTGTAAGGGAAGAACAATCCAGGCAAAAATGTTAAGGGTCAGCCACAAAGGCAAAAAAACACACCACACGGCCCCCATTTTTCTAAAATTTATAGAGGACCCTGTAAAACGACATGAATGTGTGAATAAGAGAGTACCTGGCCTTCTGAAAAAGGTAATGAACATAATTACATTGTTAAAATGCCTTTTTATAATAGGTATACCTAGTACAAAGATTATTTGTTTAAAGTTATAGTCCGGGTAGGACGGCAAAGTCCACATGATATATGCCAGTGATGAGCATAAAATGCTGGAATAAGCCAACAATATATGTCTGCAATAATGGTGACCCTTACCCTCATGATCGCACGCTTCAACATCGTCAACTTCGTCACACACATGCCGGTAAAATTCCATGTAAACATCCTTCTTGCCTGTTTTGATGTCTTTATTCCATTGGCGCTGTAATGCATTGGCAATATCCATGGACCGTGTCTGGCGGATAGTGGTGATTCTGTCACGGATGTATTTCACAATTTGTTCTTTTCACCTAGATGATATATTTTGGAACTTTGCGAGGTCGTCTGGGGTCACGAATATGGCGATCAGATGCTGTTCCTTTCCCGGTTCCTTTCCGTTGGCGATGTCATTAAGATAGATTTTCCGATTTCCTTTACAAAAGGTATGGAAATCGTTCAGGTCACTGTCGAGGCTTAGTCCATTTAGTAATACTTGTGGACAGCTTAGCATTGGATTGTTGAAGTAACTTATACTACGAAATTTGACCCTCCATTGTACGGTTTCTTTACGGAGATCTGGGTGATACATGTTCTCTATAGAGAACAGCTATAGAAATTCCCAGTATTTTCTCTATATTTTCTCTGACCTGCAAAAGCATCACAATAGTTAAGTTAGTTACTTAACGTTTGTTGAAATGACGTTATACGCCTCAACTGTTGCCATATGTCATGTCTTTGTTCCTTCCCAAAGATTGATACATCACTCGAACGCCTGGCATGATCATAGGCAGACACTTCTGCTCATCTTAAGTGAAACATGAAATGCCCTCAGGAAGGCCAGATAGCTCAATGCTTATCGGTGTATTTTTGCAGACTTTGGAGTTATATATTCTGACTCACACAGACGCCATCATTTGCCTGAAAACACTGAACAGACGAATTAAGGAGCAAAAAAGGATATGCTTATTCAATGTACAAGTACTACCAACTACTGTCAGGCATAGAGAGGAGACTCCCGCCATTGATGTGAGTTTAGATAGGTATATACGTACAAATTCTGCCATAAATATACAAGTATTAGAAACTGACTTTATAAAGAAATATGCAAAAAAGGAATGTCTTCAACGGTCTTATATCAACATTATTATTTCCAACAGATATTGACTCCGACGAACAACCCACTACCGGTTCTCAACCACCAATCCCACGGGAAGATAACTAAGAACCTAGAGTGGTAGAAGTACAATCAGCAGAGAACCCGAGATGCTCACAGCCTGTGGTTGAGAAGGAAACCAGGACCGATACAGAGGAGAGGGTTCGCTTCCCCTCGCCTCCATCAAAGATTCGGCTCTTGGGCTCTTTGCCTCGGCCCGATCCTCTGCCACCAACAGGAGCGGAGCCTTTCGCCGGGCCGGGGAGCTAGAGAGGCGGGAGTAAGACGAGGAGAAGTAGTCAGGCTCGAAAGACTTACATGCATGTATGTGGCGTGTATGGTGCACCGTATGGCGTTAAAAGAGAAAAGAAAGGAAATATGGGTAGGGTGTTCGCACACAGGTTGGGAATACTGGTCAGAGTCCTCTTGTTTTGGTTATTTTTGTAACAAAGAGAATGCCCTTTCGTCGGTAACATTTTACTGCCTAATACATCGAGGAATGCATAAAAAATAAATGTTCAAGTTGAATTCAAGAAAAAAGAATAACGAAAAAACATTACTTGAATTCAGAATATACATGTAAATCTCCCACATCCATCTCATTTGCTCGTTTCTTCATTTTGAGCCGTTCATGATGGTATCAGAAATGTAATGATGATAACCACAAAAAGGTCTGTTTATTAAATGAGAATTTAGATTCCCTACAGAAAATTCTTCCTTGCCCAAATCGTGAAGAAGTATCGGCTCTGAGGTTTGTTTAAAAAAATACTGAATATCAATCTTCTGCTTTTTGATGACCACTCGCATTCCTAGATGCATGCCACTTGTGCCCTGATAGATGTGTACCCAGGCATCTAGGCCAAATCTGACCGACAGACATCTCACAGCAACTTCACCATGTTAATTTCATAATGTCCGGGTCCCGGTTGTAGAAGGTTATTTTGAAGATCTGCCTCCTGTTGCATCAGTCGGGAACATAGCAGATAAGGCATCCCGTCTGATTTTATCACAGTCCATTGAAGTTGTTGCCCAACATTTGCAGCTTGCATGGTACTGCAGAGATGTGCGCAATGATGGATACGAGCACGGATTTGTGAAACATGGGTCACCCAGACTTACCTCTGGGGACTCCTTCGCATGGTGATGCTACATGAAAGCATACTCGTCGACATTGGTCTTACCTGATCCAAATTTTGTGTTTGGTTCCTTACATACCCTATCAACAATTTCAGCATTAGTGGAATTACGATGACTGCTCCTTGTATATTGCTTCCAATCGGTTTGAAATGAAATCCTTTTTCATGTCAAACAGTGTGTCAGATTCTTCGGTGAGGTCATTTATCATATGTATGATCTGCTGAGTGGTGTACTTTGACCTTATAGCCAGGATGAAGGGGACAGTTCGGGAATGTTTAGTAGGTTTGGACATGAGGGAATATGTTATGTGTTGGTCACAACACTGATGACAGGGAGACACTGGAGAGTTCTGTACAGCGCGAAACTATTTTGTGATTATTGTGATTAAGAGATAACGCCCTTAACAGGAGGAAACACATTTGGAATTAGAGACGGTCTCTCCAACCACCTCTGCAGGGTTGTGTAATTCCCACAACGGCGGACTTCTGTATTTCAAGATCCTCATGTTACTCCTATAAACAGTCACAATCAAAGCGTGACTGAGATACATCATTCTTTAGATGACGACTTTACAACGAATATTATGGATTAAGAATACTGATCAGCGATACGGATTTGATATTTGTGGAACATCATGATGTTGCCGGCATCATTGAAAACTGTTGACCGCTTCTCTCTTGCAGGAAACAAGCATTTGTTTATGTATACTATGATTGTCTTTTTGAATTCGGTGCTAATACTGCTATATGGAATATGGAATAGGTCTTTGGATTATGGACGCGGATATTCTCTAATGGGCGACGGCTGAAGTATGAATGACCGATCAGCCGCTTGTAATTTCGAATTGACATTGAAACTTGTCTTGGACCCTGTAATGTTATAGCTTAATAGCTGTGCTGAAAAGGGCAGAGGTGTAACCAGATTCACATAACATGCTTAATATAAGCAGTCAACAGACATGATTAGTGCTGTAAGAGGCGACGCCTCTCCTGAATGATTTTGTAACTTTATTTCTGTGCCTTAGCCACTCCACTGTGTCAAAGTTTTCTAGATCCTCATATGATGTACCCATATTAATGGTTTCTGCCTTTCGTTAAATTTCTTCATTCTGGGATTTTCCTATTGCTTCGGTCAATGCTTTCAAAACTTCATCATCCAGATCGCCATTCCCTATCTGATATTAGCAACGTTGTCTTTTGTTTTTGAACATTATGATTTCAACGTTTAGTGAAACTAATCCACAATGAACAAGTTTCATCATAGAAAAGCATACACTCTCTGTTAGTGCATCGTCCAAATTTCAAAACCTCGACAAGTAGAAACAGTCCTTGGACTTCTCGGGAATGCCGCGGGTATCTTTCAACAATATCCAGAACCAAATTAAGGTGGTATTTATGTTAAGTATGTTTCTGTCTTGAGTAAATGTTGGTAATGACATAAGGTGATGGCCCTGGTGATAGCTATCACCTGTTTTGTTTTTCTGGCTGCGCGGTTAATCTTAACACTTTATTCACCCAGATGTTCCTACAATTTCACATGGAATACTGATAGTTTTTATAATTTGTCTACAAAGTTTAACAAAACGGAAAATCCTTTCCGACATTCACGAGATGTTCAAAACTGAAAAAAGATCTAAGAACAAAAGAATTCTTTTAATTCGCCAAATCTGTTTTATTCTGACAAATGCCGAAGACGGTGTATCATCCATTATGACAGAGACTGTATACATATTCTAACGATTCCTAAATTAATTTCGCTCACAATTAAATTAAATATATAAATCTGCGTTTCACGGGATGTGACAAGGCGATAGAGGGCCACGAATATGTTTCTTACATAACTGCTTACGACGAGGATATGACATTTCTTGCACATGCGCTGTTCGACGTATACGATATTAATCACACTCACCACCTGAGAGCTGAAGATTTTGATGCCTTTTTCAAGAAAATGGACACGGATGGTAATTATTAGCTATAAACCAAACTCGAGGCTCTACGTGTATAGCATTGTCATTTTAATTGACAGGTGTTGATGAATGGTAATATTGGCCCGTGTTCTGAGCACAAATGCCCTTTTGATAGAAAGATAATAAGAAATCCTAGCTATTTCTTGCTAGCCAGAAGTGATGATATCGACAAGATACCATCACCTTCCTATTGCGAAACCCGTTCTGTACGGAATAAAACGGTATTACATTATTGATGATACTTTCTATTCAGGTCGCGGTACTGTGGCCTCTTACGCAATGGTTTGTAGAAATACACGTTTTAGACCATCACAAACGTGTTCATTTGTTTTCACTTGTTAAATCTCCAGTAGCCCTAATTGGGAAATCTCATCAAATACTACCTGATTTCCTCCGCAGTATACATCAAACACTGCGTAAGGGAAATCATGATGTCTTGCTGGCATCATTGAAAACTGTTGACCGCTTCTCTCTTGCAGGAAATTAGCCTAGTTGTATGTATACTATAATTTATCCTTTTTTGGTGCTAATTTTATTATATGAATTCTTTAATGGACGACGGCTGAATATTGAATGCCGGACTAGACGCTTGTATTGTAGAAATGCACATAGTATCCATTACACACCTGTGCATTCTTACTGGTCAAATCTTCTGTACTCATAAATGGAGAGTATCATTCAACTGTACGACCAGGATGATTTGGGAGACGGCATCACTCTTCCTACTCTGTACAGCTGCGTACACGCACTTGTTTTTCATCTGCGAATGAGCAATGGCCAACCAATCTGGATGATATATAATCGGCATGGAGAAATTCTTGCAAAAAATGAATCATAAACTCAAAAAGCTCATCATAACTATCAACATTGTCGCAATTGAACGTGATTTACTATTGACCAAGGAACCAATATTGGTTCTGATATGCAGACGAACCCACACATTAAGGACTCCAACCGCCAGGCAACACGGAATGATTGCAACCGCTTGGCCCCACAGAAAGACTGCAACCGCCTGGCCAAGCTGAACCGGTAAGGTAAACGAATAACGTCGTTATTATACCTACTTACTACATGTGTGCACTATTTTCTTTGGCATATTTCTGAACAGAATATTCATATTCATCTCTAATCTTCCTGAGGTACTAGAAACCGAATGGAACGGAATTATATTTGTACGCGATTTCACGATTCCCGTGGTTGGCTATGCGAATACGTCCTCAATATAGGGCAAGTTTTGAAGTGGCTAAATTGACCGAAATTCGGCAAATACAAATATCCTATTGAAGATCCATTGATTCACCTGCCAATTTGCAAAGAAATGTGGCAGAAAATCTATTCCGGATATCTACTGCGGAATGACTAGTAACACACTGTCATCACTGGAAACTGGTGACCGCTTCTCTCTTGCTGGAAACCGCAGCTCCTGAACAAAGAAGATAAAGAGAACAAGAGAGCTGAGACTTTTTCGCGAATCATTTTGAGACCAATACTAATAGGTGCTAAGGATCATGGAAACATGTAAAATGGTTCCACGTGTTGTCCTCAGAATGCCGTATTTTGGTCTTTTCTGTCGATTTGTCGCATTTTTTCTTGCATAAGATGGCATACACGTAATTTATTTTGCCAAAACTGATGTTCTCTATCATATCAGTTTATGAGGGAAAATATCGAAAAATAAAAACAATTCTGAAAATTGACTCAAAAATGGGAGAAAAAAAATGGCTTCCGACAAGTTCATGTCATGTGGCGGCCATCTTCGTTTTTTTTAACATTCTCTTGTACAGCTTGACCCAAATATATAGTTTGGAAAGTTTCAGTCCTGTACACCAAGGCGTAACGAAAATAAATACATGGGGGTGAGGAAGGCGAGATTGCACCTCCACAGGCTGGGACAGATCTCAAATCGGCCAGGCCTGGTAGGGTTCATTATCATTTCCTACATTATTTGGAATTGATGCTCACTGTCGTTTGAAAATGTTTTTCGATTATTGACGCAGAAATTCGGTTGTGGACGAAGGGTGACTATTCAACGTAGGATCTGACACCTATACATCTTGATAGAAAGGCAATAGCTTTATTCAGCAGTTCTTAACTCAGAAAACAATTTTTAGTGGGTAGGATATACCAGGACGTCTGGTTCTAATCTCCACCTTATCATGATCAGTCCGCCTGCCATATGGTTGATTCTGAAGGTTTAAAGATAATACAGGTTCGAAATCCGTCCACTTCGACGAGATCCAGGTAGGTGGGAACACTTACTATCATGCACAATCACCAAGTCTACAGGTGTATGACACCAGACAAACGATTTGAAGGACAGATATAGACGTACACATCTTGGTCCTTATATTCTGTAAACAAACCCTTTCTACGACGGGTGCCGGATCTGTCGCTAGTATAGAGAGTCAGTAATCGAACGCCCTTTATTGAAGTCCACTATTATAGCAGCCAGAATCCAAGCAGACACGAAAACTGAAGTCGAAATAAATACAGACTAGATTCTTGCAAAGACATATTATGCCGACTTTTCCAGTCAAAAAGAAAAACATTATATGCGAATCCAATGTGTATAAGAACATTATATGGACCTTGCCTACAGGATGCGTTACCTAATTTAATTGTTTTCAGTATGTTGTCTGGAACTGGTACAGAGGGACTCGACACTTCAATGACATCGTCAGAGAATCACTGTGTCGGCGGATTCCGTTCTCATGGTCATTAGCCAATATATTTCTCGACTAAGAGTGGGTTACATTCTTGGATTAAGAGTGGGACTTATAGGATATTAACAAATAGAAACTTGAATGAGGAATCTGACGACTACAAAATATGGCGAATATGAGCCCATATACACTGAATTAACCAGTATTTTAATGAATACCAAAATCCTCTATCTGGTGAAATCCTCAGAGAGACGATTAGAAGCTGGGACAGAAAGAGAGAATATAGTAGTGCAAATGCACTTCTTCAAATAATTTTAGTAAAATATTACCTCCTTATCTTTGCAAAGACCTTAATACAAGTTTAATATTGATATCTTTTCGCTACAAGCTGTTAAACACTGAACGACCCGAGCAAGAAACAAATTGCTGATTTGGCAGCATGACGGAGATCTCAAATAAAGATAACACAGCTTTGCTAAAAATTGTAAAAGTGGACAACAGAAGGATATGGAGGTGATATGGACTTGGTGATTATTTAGTTTGGACCGATTTGGTGATTTTCTTTTACCAGGCAATAACGATGATACTGTTAGTGGTTCTATCGCTTGCTGTTTCTGGAGCGTTGGCCCAGCCAGATCAAGGACACGGACATGGTCACCCTGAAGTTCACATCCCGGGGTGAGTAGTCGCCATACGATAAGGTCTGTGAACTCCAATTGTGTAAATAAATTGTATTTGTTTTTGCTTCGTATAAATCACGTGATATTACGATTAATCGTTGTATTCTGTGACCCGGTTACTCCAGATGGGCATAACAGTGAGCACGAGCGGGAGTCCAAAAGCCTGCATGATATTCATAGCCAATATCATATCCAATCTCTTCTCCGGATTGAGGATTTTTTCCAATCTCCCATGATGTATTTTTACCTTTCAGTATATTTTAGTCATCAATGCAAAAGGTCTACACCTTACAGAGCCCCTCTTCATAGCTAATAAAATAATTAATAAATACAATAGAAATATAAGCAAAAACAATGAAACATGAATGGTATTATTCATGAGTTTGCATAACGATTTCTGTTGGAACTTAGAGACTCCATATAAATACATAATATTTCATCGATTTTATCATATGAATAGTACCTCCGATTTTTATTAAAAATAACGAGATGCAGACGGAACATTTTTTGGATACGCTGTGTTACAGGAAGTAGTTTATTATTTGCTTGCTGAGAAAAAGGAAGAGTGGGTTACCGGCGATTATTTTAAAGATGAAATGATGCATTCAGAGTTGAATAACATCAGTTCCTAAGATTTTATTTTGTTTCTATCAAATCTTAATATCAAGTTTAATATCAGCAAACAATAAGTTATATCCTAAAATTCGAGCGTTGGATATTTGAAGAATGGGTAAAAAGCAGACTGCAAGGTATTCACCACTTACCTGTCACACCCCGATCTGTCATCGTGACATGCCATTAAATTTGAATTCTAGTTTTGAGTATTTAGTTTCTAGTATCAAGTAACACTTGATGGAAAAGAACATTTCCAAAGGCGTTTTAAATGTTGAAGGCGGTTCAGTGAACACCGTAACTTAAGATGATCATTTTTATCGACTCAAAATATCCATTCTTACGAATGACAGTTAATAATTCCGTTCGTTTTTTCTCAGATCTATACAATATACTTGACGGACAAATATAAGTTATGGTCACATTACACAGATCACGCAATTTCATGCAAGACTGACGATTTGATATATTATCTTACAGATATGAAATAGTGAAAAGTATGTTATAATTCATGATAATATGAGCACATTACGCATTTACACATATACAGGTAATTATTTACCCAGGAAAAATCTATACGTGAGTTGTGTATCGAAATTAAATCGAAATATAGGAAAAAATAATACGATTACCTTTCATTTGAGACATTGACCTGTTATTTTCCAGTCGTAATTTTACATATTTTATTTTTATAGAATTGATCTGCGACCGTACAATATGACCGCCGCCCTGATATTTGTGGGTAATGATCTGAACAACGACAGTATGCTCACCAGAGAGGAGTTCGACCACGTTTTTGCACAGTATGATTTCAACGGTTAGTAATTTAATTAGTATGATACTTTTCGCTGCAAAAAAGAACAAGTTTCCTCCTACAAATACCGGTCATAATGGTAAGTGCATCGTCCAAACCATGACAAGCCACGGCAGTTCCTAGATTTTTCGCTATCACATCTGCTTATTTTTAACAGTTCGTGGATATTCGATAGTGGACCACATTGCGGGGCAGTTACTTCACTTTTTTTAGAACAACTGAACCAAGAGAAATACTTCAACATCAGAGCACGGCAACTTTACAACCTTGTTCAGAATTTGTATAATTCCATTCCAAAAACCGGCGATAAGTCGCTCTATCCGAATTTAGTATGGGATTGAATGGGCTAAATACCTTAATTTTATAACAGTCTAGGGTATAATGCCCAGATTCCTCCCAAATTTGACATTTGTTTCCAGCTCCGTGAATATTAATTAGGTGTAATTACTCAGTTAGCCTGAAATGGCCTATATCCTGTGTCTAATGCTTGAATTGATCCCTTCCAAACTTGGGATACCTATTGTATACGCTTTCGAGACAAATAGTTATTTTCGACGTTGCAGAAGTTCGCCCGCTCAGGATTGTTTTGTCTTTATTAGCTATATTTACGTCCTGATTCTTTGGAAATAATTCCCTGATTTCTGCTAACCTTGGTATACATATTATGCAGCATAGCCAGACGGGAAAGTACAGAATCATTACATTTCACGAATATTAATTAAGTATTAATTAGCTAATAAGCTGGAAATGTCCAATATCTGATGTTAAAGTCCGATTCTTTGGCAAAACATGTACATGTAATGTCGTGATACCTCTCAGATTTGACATACATGTAGATGTTTTACGGCATGGCCCGAGTGGGGTGGTGTTTTACGGCATGATCAAACTGGGGTGGTGCTTTACGACATGGCCAGAGTGGGGTGGTGTTTTACGGTGTGGCCAAACTGGGGTGGTGTTTTACAGCATGGTCAGACTGTCGTGATGTTTTACGGCATGGCCAAACTGGGGTGGTGTTTTACGGCATGGTCAGAGTGGGGATGTGTTTTACGGTATGGTCAGAGTGAGGTGGTGTTTTACGGCATGGTCAGAGTGGGGTGGTGTTTTACGGCATGGTCAGAGTAGGGTGGCGTTTTACGGCATGGTCAGACTGGGGTGGTGTTTTACGGCGTGGTCAGACTGTGGTGGTGTTTTACGGCATGGGCAGACTGGGGCGGTGTTTTACGGCGTTTTCAGACTGGGGTGGTGTTTTACGGCATGGTCAGACTGGGGTGGTGTTTTAAGGCATGGTCAGACTGGGGTGGTGTTTTACGGTGTGGTCAGATTGGGGTGGTGTTTTACGGCATGCTCAGACTGGGGCGGTGTTTTACGGCGTGGTCAGACTGAGGTGGTGTTTTACGGCATAGTCAGACTGGGGTTGTGTTTTGCGGCATGGCCAGACTGAGGTGGTGTGGAATTGTTTCTCGTCTGCATATTAATTAGGTTTTACTTACATTAAATACTGAATTGTCCAATATAATGTGTTATGCTCGTTCGTTTGAACATGACATATGGCGAAATGTTGAAAGGTGGTCAATAGACATTTCCCACGATAATGGAGAGATAGTTATTTTTCTTCAAAATCACACCAATAATTTGCACATAGACACATACGATTTGCACATCATTCACGTTGGATGCAGATTTGTGCCAAAACAACACGCCAATGTGTTAGGCTATTAACAGTAATGCTAATTGACTTCAAACATGTTATTTGGTCTACGGGAATAGCGGGGTCTGGGAATAAGACATACTTTTAGCTCACAATTACTTTACATCTGCGTTTAACACTTTTCATTGCAGGTGACAAGGTGATAGAGCGCCACGAATACGTTTGCTACATTACTAGTAACGACGGTGCTGTGGCATTCCTTGCGCATGCGCTGTTTGACGACTACGATGTTAATCACGATCACCACCTGCGAGTTGAAGATTTTGATGCCTTTTTCAAGAAAATGGACATGGATGGTAAATATTAGCTATAATTCAAACGTGTGGCTCTACATTTAAGGTGTTGTCTATTTTAACTTAACACAGGCCTTCATGAATGATTATGGTGATCAGTGTTCTGGCTTCAAATATAATTGTTTTCCCATTTCTCTGAACACATGTGACATAGGTCCACATGAACAGGTACAATAAATGCATGGCTGGGATACAAATCATCACATGGATCATTTTTGTGATGTTTCTAGAAATATTCAGTCAGTATATTTGTCTGTGGAGTCATATGGCTTCTTTTGAGTACGCCGGCATCGTTTTCCACCACCCTTTTAATATCGCGTTTAATTCCACCAGGTTCCATTGATATCTACAAGACATCAAAATGTTCCCATTGCCAAACCTGTACTGTTCACCAGAAGCCGAACAACAGATATGCTGTGAAAACCAATTCTACGCTAAATATCTTATTCTTAAGTGATACATTCATCATATCCCATGTATACTGTGTATAAAATATAAATATAATAAATTCTTGGCGATCTGTTCTATCCAGGTAGCGGTACTGTATCCGATGTGGAATTCATTCGTTACTGGACAAAGGTTAGTTACATAGATTATTTCTCAGCGATAATCTCATCATCATCAGTGAATAACGCCCACACTAATTCAATCATGCAACGGTATATGCTGTTCTCTCAGTTACGACAGAAGTAAATTCGTATGGGGGCTGAACGATCGAGGGAGCTAAGCGCCGAGTAGTGGAAGAGTCTGATAGAATAGTCGTGATAATCAGGGGTGAAATGAGGAGGTAGGGATGAAATGAGGAGAGTAACGAGAGATCCTGAAGGATCTTGGCGCCCACCATTATCCGATAATTGTAAGCTGATGACAAGAGGATCCTTATGTCCATTGTTACTAAGAACAAACGATTGATTTGTAATTTTGTTTGCAGAATTTCGAATTTGAGAGAAAAAGATTGAGAAAGGGACACTGGAAAACACCAAGATATAATCTTTCTAAAAGTTTCAGAAGTTTCAATATTTCCAGAAGATATAAAGAGAACGATCTATGGAAAGTCTGGCAAATTTAGGAGGCACAGAAATACTCGTCAGTCCCCTATTTCACATACCGGTAGTGGTTTGGTCATTTTTGTTCTTGACATGGTATACGCCCAAATAATTGTGGTCATCGCGAAGTTCGAAATGGTATTGTACACAATCTGGCTGATTTTACGTACATGACGGGGTCACCAAATAAGGAATTAAAGACTATGGGACAATTTTGATATAGGATTTATATGCGCAAGCAATTATACTGTTTATATTTTATGTCAGTTAAAAGTTAAACCAGTCCGTAAGGCCTACGTCCTTAACATTGCGATGTGAATGTTTTGTGAAACAATGATCTTTGAGAATGAAACATTTCATGTTAATGAAAGTTTACAGACGAATGTCTTCGAAAGAACTGTTTTAGTAGGGGAGACCGGGGTAATGCCGGACGTATAACTTCAACACATGCGACATCGATACTTCTTCGCTGCACTGCAATTTACTTCTGCAATGGCAAAGACAGAAACTAGGTCTGCTGTTACCCAACATATAAATAGGAACAATTTGTTGTTCAATATAGATTTATTAAGAAATGATAAAGTCGAGGTCACCCTGTCGGCAAATACGACGACATGAAATGTCCGGTAACAAGGTTTGACTGTGAAATTAAAGATGGCAGGTAAGTGGCCATAGTTCATAGTCGGTAGATTCTTTCTGTATCTAGGAGCATCTCCAATGCTAGGAGTGTTTTACATACATATATATATATAGAATTGAAAGATCATTAAGGCATATAAAAAATAAGTAGGATATGAGGGAAGGTGTTGAACCTCATTTGAAGCACTGCATGTGAAAGGTTACAGATGACATCACAGAGCGTTCAAGATTTCAGTTCTCTGCTAATGAAGAGTGTACAGGTATCGCCTGTGAATACCCATCACATTTGCGACATACCCAGGGTCGTTATGCAAGGGGTTATAACATCTGTACAGAATGTCAGGAAGACCCATTCCGTAGTTATGAAGATTTAAAGATACACGGTAAAAAGGGTTCAAGAGGAAATTTTTATCAGGAAATTGAAGATGGCCGCCTGGAGAGCATGTTTAATTTTCAAATCTGACCAAAAAAAAGGTATTTTGCACAACTATACTACAAGGGGGACCTTTATCAAATATGAGAATAAAGAATATATATGTAACTCCGAAGAATGATATCATGGTTAGAATGATCTATATTTCAACTTAATTCAAAGTCTTTGGCAAGATACAAATTGGAGCAAGTGAGAGATAGGATATATATACACTAACGACAGTGAACACTGTGCAGACTAAAACAATACTATACAATACGTGACAAAAACAATTAAACAGCTCATGGCGTTGGTATGAAGTTCATAGGGTCAATGCTGATTCAAGCTCATTATCTGAAGATTAAATATATATATCCTATCTCTCACTTGCTCCAATTTGTATCTTGAAAATGACTTTGAATTAAGTTGAAATATAGATCATTCTAACCATGATATCATTCTTCGGAGTTACATATATATTGTTATTCGTAAAACTCCTCTGTGGCACAAATGGATGAGAATAAAGATTAATACGAAAATTCAGGATGGCCTGAGAATTCATGATCACAAAGTTTCATGGGGAAATCCAAGATGGCGGCCTGGTTGAATTTTCGAATCGGGTCAAAAAAGTTATCTTGCACTTCCTGAGAAATCATGATAAAGCTTCATGTGGAAATCTAAGGTGGCCCCCTGGTGGCCATATTGGATTTTCGAATCGGACCGGAAAAGGTATCTTGCACAACTAGACCCCAAGGGGCACCTGTGTACCAAATTTGAGAAAGATCCATGAAGTAGTTCCTGAGAAATCTTGATAACAAGGTTTCATGGGGAAATCCAAGATGGCCGCCTTGTGGCCATATTGGATTTTTGAATCGGACCAGAAAAGGTATCTTACACATCTAGCCCCCAAGGGGAACCTGTGTACCAAATTTGAGAAAGATCCATGCAGTAGTTCCTGAGAAATCGCGATAACAAGGTTTCATGGGGAAATCCAAGATGGCTGCCTGGTGGCCATATTGGATTTTCGAATCGAACCAGAAAAGATCTCTTGCACAACCAGACCCCAAGAGGAACCTGTGTACCGAATTTGAGAAAGATCCATACAGTATTTACCGAGAAATCGCGATAACAAGGTTTCATGGGAAAATCCAAGATGGCCGCCTCGTGGACATATTGGATTTTCGAATCGGACCAGAAAAGGTATCTTGCACAACTAGACCCCAAGGGGTACCTGTGTACCAAATTTGAGAAAGATCCATGCAGTAGTTCCTGGGAAATCGCGATAACAAGATTTCATGGGGGAATCGAAGATGGCTGCCTGGTGGCCATATTGGATTCTCGAATCAGACCAGAAAAGGTATCTGGCACAACTAGACCCCAAGGGGAACCTGTGTACCGAATTTGAGAAAGATCCATGCAGTAATTACCGAGAAATCGCGATAACAAGGTTTCATGGGGAAATCCAACATGGCCGCCTTGTGGCCATATTTGAGTTTCGAATCGGACCGCACAACTAGACCCCAAGGGGAAACTGTGTACCAAATTTGAGAAAGATCCATGCAGTAGTTCCTGAGAAATAGCGATAACAAGGTTTCATGGGGAAATCCAAGATGGTCGCCTTCTGGCCATATTGGATTTTCGAATCGGATCATAAAAGGTACCAAATTTGAGACAGATCCATGCAGTAGTTCCTGAGAAATCGCGATAACAAGAATTGTTCACGGACGGACGGACTGACGGACCACGGACGAAAAGTGATTTGAACAGCCCATCATCTGGTGATGATGGGCTAAAAATGGGTGCTTCATGCCAGTTCAATTTCGTCTGCTTCGAGCCACCTTCGTTCGGTTCAGTATCAGGCTCAGTGACGTCATCATGATTTCAGGTGAAGTGAAGAACGAGCACAGTGTTAGTTCGGTTCGGGTTATGACCAGGCCCAGGTCCAGTGACTTGTCCAATGAGAATCACGTATAGGATCAACATGTTTGATGACGTGGGCATAATGACGTTGCCGTCATTTACCTCTGACGACGATACAGCTCATCAATCTCCAATGTACGAGTTGTCACAGCGAAACAGCTCACCAATTACCAGTATACGAGTTGTCAGAGCATTTCCATCATAGCTCTCTAGATTTGTATCTAATACCGCTTATGCCGGCGCTAGGGGCCGTGTGGTCATATCATCCAAGTTGCCACATGAACAGGTACAATAAAAGCGTAACTGAGATACAACACATATCACGAATCGTTAGATTCTTGGTATGTGCTTTAGAATAGGTTAACCAGAAGACTATTCTGTGAAGTCATGTGACGCAGTCAGTATGTCGGCACCTCTTCCCACTTCACTTATATGTGTTGTAATTTTTTCCTGTATATGGCGAGATTCTGCTGGTGGACGTTTCGTCCCCGAGGCCCGCCCCCTGTACAGACCTTTTGGTCTTTGATATATGTTGGCATTTGTGGGAAGTTGATGCTGGGTCGACATCGGGCCTTACAGACTAGTCTTTTGTGTTAATTGCCGTCATTTACATCTGACGACGATACAGCTCACCAATCTCCAATGTACGAGTTGTCACAGCGAAACAGCTCACCAATTACCAGTATACGAGTTGTCAGAGCATTTCCATCATAGCTCTCTAGATTTGTATCTAATACCGCTTATGCCGGTGCTAGGGGCCGTGTGGTCATATCATCCAAGTTGCCACATGAACAGGTACAATAAAAGCGTACCTGAGATACAACACATATCACGAATCGTTAGATTCTTGGTATGTGCTTTAGAATAGGTTTACCAGAAGACTATTCTGTGAAGTCATGTGACGCAGTCAGTATGTCGGCACGTCTTCCCACTTCCCTTATATGTGTTGTAATTTTTTCCTGTATATGGCGAGATTCTGCTGGTGGACGTTTCGTCCCCCAGGCCCGCCCCCTGTATAGACCTTTTGGTCTTTGATATATGTTGGCATTTGTGGGAAGTTGATGCTGGGTCGACATCGGGCCTTACAGACGTCTTTTGTGTTAATTGCCGTCATTTACATCTGACGACGATACAGCTCACCAATCCCCAATGTACGAGTTGTCACAGCGAAACAGCTCACCAATTACCAGTATACGAGTTGTCAGAGCATTTCCATCATAGATCTCTAGATTTGAATCTAATACCGCTTATGCCTGTGCTAGGGGCCGTGTGGTCATATCATCCAAGTTGCCACATGAACAGGTACAATAAAAGCGTACCTGAGATACAACACATATCACGAATCGTTAGATTCTTGGTATGTGCTTTAGAATAGGTTTACCAGAAGACTATTACGTGAAGTCATATGACGCAGTCAGTATGTCGGCACCTCTTCCCACTTCCCTTATATGTGTTGTAATTATAAAGAATATGATCGCCTGATTGTTGCTGGGAATCTAATGATAGTTGCTGTTTAAACAAAGGTATACCCCCTAACTGCTCGCTCCATACCTAGATGTTTGATTAGCATTCCCCCAATCAGAATCACGTATATAACCATGTTTTATCACGTGACAGTTTACCTTATAGAGAGAATGATGTAGCATAATCTTTTCATACCAGGTCCGATGTATACTAGACAGCCTTGTATTTACATGTATAATGGTGGAAAGATAAGTATAAGTAACTATTTTAATTCTTCAGTTCTGCAATGCGCATGCGCGATTTAGCTCTATCATATTAAAGCGAAGGCGAAGACAACTAACTGAACACACTAGTGGTAAGGAGAGGTAACTCAATCTGATTTTGAAAATTACAACGCGTAGACCTAACTTGACTATATTATAACAAAACTTCAAAATAATCTATCCATCCTGTATGCACTCACACATCTAAACATTATTGGACCTCATAAAATACAATGTACCATTTTATTGCCACATGTAGAAGTGTTCTTCCCATGGTGGTGCTGGTGGTTGTAGTTGTGGTGATGACGATCTAACATATAGAAAATATTTACAAATACCTTATAATCATAACGAAATCTATTTTACCCTGCATGCATCTTTTTACATCTGTATACCAGCCTTCTATATATCTTCATCCACATTTCCACATCCACATCCACATATCGACTTCCACATATCCACATCTATATATCCACATCTATATCATATCCATACCTATATAGCCACTATAACTAACGTTTAATATACATATTATGTTAAGATCAAAGGAGAAGTAACTCTACAGGTGAGGCAAACGTATTAAAATCCGACTACTAAAGACCCTACTAAACCGATACCGTAGGTTTACATGGATGATGAATTTGAACATGAATCTTTTATTAAAGGATAGTCTACCATATACCTACATATATACATAAACATCTCTCATACTCGAGGTACCTCCGATTTCATTAAATAAATTTGTTGTATTATGTATATTCAATTTCACATTATATAAATATGGATGTTATAAAGATGAAGATATATAAATGTGAATATGTGAATAAAATGACGTGAATGAGGATATGAGAATATTATATGTATGGATATAGAGATGTGTATATGTGGAAATATAGCGTAAATACATGCAGAGAAACTGTCTTTTGTGTGTGGCAAATATAATATTGTGAAAAAATCATGACGAACTCAACTGAATTGATCTCTGGCTAACTAGTTTCACCGTGTCTCGACGGTTTATCAATGCTTCATTCTAGAAAATATAGATGTAGATGTGGATATCTGGAAGTCGATATGTGGTTGTCGGAATATGGATGTGAGTATATAGAAGTGAAGAGATACATGAAGGGTATAACAGACTTTATATTTATTACGTATATAAGGTAAACTTCTACATGTAGTAGAATTTCCTGGTTCTGTAGGTGACGTCGTCACCACCACCACCACTACATCCCTCACCACCACCGCAACCCTCACCACCACCACAACCCTCACCACCACCGCAACCCTCACCACCACCACAACCCTCACCACCACCGCAACCCTCACCACCACTGCAAGCACCAACTAAATGTTGAAATAAAACGCGACATTGTCATTCATGTCACCACCACCACCGCAACCCTCACCACCACCGCAACCCTCACCACCACCGCAACCCTCACCACCACTGCAAGCACCAACTAAATGTTGAAATAAAATGGGACATTGTATTATGTGGAAGCTATACGCGAGTGTGTGTATATATGATGGATAGCTGCGAAACGCATTGTAGCTTGTTTAAACAAATCAATTTACCTCCCTTTATCATTGGTGCGTTAAATCAGTCGTCTTTGGTTTAAGAGATTTTGATAGGATGGCTTGGGGGTCACAAACCACCACTGATATTTTGGGGTCCATCATTGTGATAAGAACCTGAATCTGGCAATCATTGATTGGTAATGATACATATCTGGACTAGCAGTGACTTGCTATATATTCCGAACTATTTCTATAATATTTAACTCTGAGAAATCTGAGCCAGTTTGGTTGCCCAGCTCCTAAATTCGCTGTTATTTTGTCTGATGGAATGACCTTATCTCTGCCCGCCTTATCTGAAAAAGGTGGCCAATGTATGCTGCATTTATTCTAAGCATGAGCGCATGCGCTTTGTATTCTTCAAAATTAAAATAGAGTGACCTAGCCTTATCCTTATCCTTCCAATATCATACATGTAAATACACTAATGTGTAGTATACAACTGCACAGGTATAGTGATTGGTGTGAAATGGTGATGCTACATTCGTCTCTCTATAGGCTAAACTGTCACGTGATAAAAACATGGCAGTCATACTGAATGGTCGACTGTTCACACGTTAATCAAACATCTAGTTTTGGAGGGAGAAGTAAAGGGGGGTTCCCTTGTTTAAAGGGTCGGTAGATTTCCTCTCAACATATGGATACGGTCTATACCCAAAGTATCAAGTAATCAAATTATTTACAAATTATGCCTACGTCATCAAACATGGCGGTCACATATTTAAATCTGATTGGTCCGGTTCTTGAACATCTAGGTATGGAGTGCGAAATTGGAGCTGGATTCCTTTGTTTAAACTACGAGGAGTCGGTAGACGTTTCTGAAACAATGGATACGGGTAAAACCCGATGTATCACGTGACCAAATTCTTTACAAATGATACATACGTCATCAGATATAGTGGTCCTGTAAATGATTTTGATTGGACGATTCCATAGACATAAACCATATCAAGATCATGACCCGAATCGAACCAGCTCCATTTCCGCCGTGATCATGATGACGTCACGAACCCTTATGCTGATATTGAACCGAACCTGAACCACACTGAACCGAACCGAACCGAACTAACACGAAACCCCTATTTTACATTCCTCATTTCACTACGACCTGATCGTTTCATCCCTGACCATGATGATATCATGAAAGCATATCCTCATCCCGAATAGAACTGACCCTAAGTACCCTTATTTATCCTACTTGAGAGGGGGCATTCCTCTGTCAGCGTATTCTTCTTTCAGCGTATTTCTAATGGGACTTCAACTTCAAGATCGTGGAGAGCATCGAAGAGAATTCAGTTATCAATTAGTCTTCTGGTTCTGTTTACTAGTTCTACCTACCTACTTGGTGGGATACTAGTATCCTACTATCCTAAAAAGGATAGTTGTCTGTCACATTCGTAGGCTAGAACCGTTCTTCTGTCCTAAAACCGTAGATAGAGTACGAATAAAGTTCGTAAAGATGCATGTACAAATATGATGTTTTAAAATGTCTTCAAAAGCATAACATCATGAGCAGAAGAAGATCTTAGAAAAATTGGTACAGATCATCACTTCACCATCTCATCTATCTACATTGTATGTAGTACGGTATCACTGTCACTGCTGTAATATTGTCATCACAGCTTCTTCAAGACACAGAAGATCTCCACCTCCATGGACATCCACACCCGCTGCACCATGACAAATACTGCGATGAACACATGCTGACAACTGCTGCGCCAGCCCAAACAACCGCAGCGCCGATGCCGACCACAACTGCAGCATAATAGAAATACTGTTGCAAGTCCTAGCCGAATTTGAAACTAATGTAATGTTTTGTAGAAATACAAGTATAACACCATTACACGCGTGTTCATTTATTTTCATTGGTAAGATCTGCTGTTCGCCTAATGGTGGGGCAGCTTAGCAGCACTTTGGGGTCGTATGCATGGCGACAGACAGGACAAAGACACCAAAAAAATTCCAGGCGTCCCCATAGGTCAACGTTTTGCTAGAGCAAACATCATATACTCCATGCTTTCGCTACTTCTGGTTGATGATCTTGCTAAACGGTCAAAACGTTAACATATTACACTCAGCAATAATAGCAGAGTTATTATCGAGATCTGTTTGGTATGGTATGGTCTGGTATGACCATATCCCAACTGCACAAAACATTATTGCAGAAACTTATAAAACAGGACTATATCACCAAGCGCCTCCACTCGAAGTTTCTCAAAGTTGGCGATACATATCGCATGCTGATAACAAAATACGAGCGTAGCGTGCAAGATCTATGGCGGTACGTTTCGTAACTAGTGTTTAATTGCGCTTAACCCGGGGCTAGGAGCCGCATAAACCAATGTATTTCAAGGTCCTCATGGTGATCATATGAACAGACACAATCAAAGCGTGACTAACATACGCCATTTTCTAGATGACGACTTTACAGCGAATATCATATGGATTAAAAATACTGATCAGCGATACGGATTTGATATTTTTGGAACATCATGATGTCTTGCTGGCATCATTGAAAACTGTTGACCACTTCTGTCTTGCCGGAAATTTGACTAGTTTTATTCATACTGTGATATATCCTACTAATTTGGTGCTAATATTATTATATGAATTAGGTCTTTGGCTCACGGATGCGGAAATTCTTTAATGGACAACGGCCGAATATTGAATGACGGACTAGTGGCTTGTATTTTATCAGAATATAATTTCAGCTGAAAAATTCTCCCTCGCTAAAGAAAGTTTTTCTCATTACTGATCCAATCCATTTTTGCATCGTCATATATTGCTTAGCATTATTCATGCGCGTTCTTTATTGCCAAAGTGGTAGCATGTAACCCAACCATATGAACGGTTTTGGGGTTGGATTCAAATTTCAACGAATAAAAACATACTTCCGTTCGAAAAAGCGGTACGAGAAATACAGCCATGTCTTCATTAATAAAGGTTTGTCTAAATATGTTACTCAGAACTATTATCAGAATATCAGTATTTGATGGCGTTTCAGCTGTATGACGTCGCCTGGAACCATATCCAATGTCACGTCGAAACATGGTCTCGTCCAACAACTGGTCATGGCTATACACTAGCAATGATGCAAACTGTGCGAAGGTTGCCGCAAATTATGCAGCATTAATGACAGAAATGTGTATTACTGATCATTGCTCTTGTATTCCGACCATATGATTCAAATCGGGGGTCGTTTTCAAATGCCAACTAAACAGAATTACAAGCGTCTAGTCCGTCATTCATAATCCAGCCGTCGTCCATTAGAGAATATCCGCGTCCATAATCCAAAGACCTATTCCATTTTCCGTATAACATATTTTCCATATTTTCGGATATTCTCCGACGAAAATAGGTGAAAGTTTGTGTAAATAAACAGACAATATTCTCTTGATGAATATTCCAATCTGTATCTTGAGCAAATTATAGGTTACCCAGCAACAGTGGCGCTTTGAATTATAGATAATGTTCCTGCTGTTAACTGTATAACGCAACTAGGCGCTTTACCCAAGTTTCAGTTGAAGTCACAAGCGTAGCCGTTTCCTCTGAACGATTATGAACGAGAATTACCGGTACTAAAGCTGTACCCTCCGTTGCAAACCGTATGCAATGCTGCCTGACTTAGCTGTAGGCCCTAGTATGGGCTATTCAGCCAATAATCACTTATTCGGAAGATCTGAATCGGGCGAAATGAGACCGTCTGGGTTGTACGCCGCCACCTCGTCACTCTGTCCAATCGAGGACGAAGGCTTAGGTAGAGGCAGCTATCAGCTGGAATAAAGACCAAGGCAATAATCATTCACATTGAGAGTACGTAGTTTGCCTGTCTGATGTACTATGTAGTAACGGGGAGATTATTGTCTGCGTTATGAAGTCAACGCCGGCTATCACACATTTGCAGGGGTTAATGTACCGCCGCTGCATAAATAAACAAACTGCTTATGGATAACAACTTCCAGTTTATTCAGGACGCCGTTTCGATACAGGTACTAGTATCGTTCTCAAGTCAATGACATCAATAAATAGATAAGCAGTATATATACAGTTCCTTGAGTAAATCTCGAGAGTATGCAGTCTGTGCGCTACAATTACTCCAGCGAATACCGTGGCTATCGTTACACAGCTTACGGCATAAGTAGTATGGCTATCAATAAAACAGTGGCATTGTGGATTTTCTAATCTTTTGGACGTGTTAGGATGACATTCCATATTGGTAAACACCCAGCTTAACTTTCAAGTATACCTCCAAGCTCATTCGTGTTTGCAAAATTTTCCCATCTGCACATCGTGCATAAGTTGCGTATGGTAAACACGAAGTATCATCTGAATTTGGGTTTTTCAAAAATCAGATCCAATTCGAGTTAATGTTTTCACCCAAAAAAGAACATATCCCTTGAATTTGGCAGTGGGAAATGTCTGAACGTAATGATAATGTAGAGTAAAATCGAAAACTCGAGATTTCTATACTTTCAAATCAAATCCAAAAGTCGCGAATTTACTCTAAATTAATCAAATGCCTTCACAGATATACCTCTCTTTCCTGCCTGTAATGTTAAACTCACCGCAGATTATTTGTGCCCAGTTCTGTTTTTAAAAGCGTTTGTTAGTTTAAACTTATTTTATTGTCTTATCAATGGGAATTGGGGACAAGTTTTAACAATTTAAATAAGCGTTGAACAAGGAAGCATGGTGTGTTTATGCTAGATTGTAACAAAATAAAAACATTTTCTATTGGAAATCAACGCAAGGCTTTTTCACAGAGATGTAAGAGACTATAAGACTGACCCAGGCCTAAACTGGTGAGGAAGTTAGATTTGTATATGAGTTCAGCAATATGTAACGCATTGGCGGGAAACGTAAACATGGGTATCTCATATATGTCTCCCTAACGCATGAATAATAGTATATTTCACCATGTATGGGAAAGGTTGATTTCGCTGTTCGAAATTTTGAAATTTGGAAGTAACCACCATCCGTTGCGCTGAAATGCGCATCAAATGAAGATTACTGACTGGAAAAGCTTGAATTCCATGGCTAAGCAATTTGTTCGGACAAGTAAATTTACGAAGGCCTGTAAAACACGCCGTCAGTTTATATAGTCTGTATCATATCGGTAATAGTTAGAGTAGACGTTTTTTTCGCTATAATTAGAGAATATTCACGAAGATAATTTTTGTCATTTAGAAAGTGAACGAAAGTGGCCGTCGTTATTTTGGGATTACGCTATCTTAGTAACGCACAGATTCTAGTGCTGTAAATTGGTCAAGCCTCATGCGGGATTCGAACCAGTGACCACCATAGGAAGGCACCCAAATGCCAGCACTAAATGTCGGCGATCTAAACCACTGGGCCAACGGGACTCCCACAAATAGGAGGCAGCAGACCGGTAGTCGTGGAAGCGAACATACAGTATACTAAGTCTTATCCCTAATCAACGCAAATACTGTAATGTTCAAGATTACGCAGGAACTAATTGCTGTTCGATTTGGGATTATATATCCATAAGTTTAATAACATATATCTTAAACTGTAATGTATTGTTTTTATCTAATTCCACTTAAACCGGTGATACAGGCTGTGTGGTAATTCCAGACAAGGTGATTACATAAACAGCTACAATAAAAGCCTGGCATGACAGGAATCACTCTTGACCATTCAACGTCTTTGGGATGGATGCAGTTATACACACCTAAGTTCCCTGTCGTTGAGAAACACTGTGTACCCAGCCGTATGGTACCATAGCGGCGACTACCTTTTCACCGTAACGGTACCAGAGTGGACACACAACCACGGACGGTCCGCTCTGGAACCGTACCAATATGGTACCGTTACGGTGCAACGGTAGTCAACGCTATGGTACCATACTCCTGTGTCCAGCTGTGTGAACACAATGTTTCACCAACGGATAGCTCGAGCTTTATCACATGAATCCATTTGCAAGATACGAAGCACGAACGTCAAGGACAGAAACATCTGCCATTTCCATCATGACTGTTGCTCTCTCCAAATTCTCACAGATGACGAGCATTGTTTTATCGGAGAAATTCTCAGACATTTCAAAGGTAAACGTATTAGGTGTAGCCAGTCTGCTATTGTATTGTTCATATGGAAACCATGTTTCTTACATGAAGCAAATTGAAAAACATCTCAACTGTTCCCTAATTCTTCATTTGATATATGCGACTCCTTCTAACGGAGTAAAAGCCAGCTAATGATGGGTTCATTTTCAGTTCAACTATTTTTATCATGGCCAGTGACGAAATAGTTCCAACTGTTATAAGGCCCTTTGGAAAGATGTACGTAGTCACCGCAATGGGCCGATTCCGCGATCATTTCATTTAACCTGTAACCCTGGACAATAAACATGATCTTGTTTAAGGTGATAAAGTAAGTATGATCAGTCAATAATAGCATGTAGACAAACTGCACGGATCTCATTCATGGAGATATTTGACCACAGGAGGTGACTGTTGGCCTTCCTCGCCAAGATTTACCGGTGATCTTTAGCCCAAGTGAGAGTGAGCTATATCAGTTTTTTGTCGATATCTTTTTATATACAGACGATAAAGTTATGAAGTACAGAATATGTTAGCAAACCTACTGAAACATTATACTTGCTTGATTTTTACAGCAAAATCTGTCCATCTGGTCTATCTAAATGCGTGTTAATAGTCAATAATACTGTCGCTTGATTCGTAGCATGGAAACTCAATTACTCCCCGTGAATTTAACATTGATCTCGGTGACAAAGGGTTACGACAGAAGGTAAGTAAGTTTTTATAGACGCTATTGCTTAGGAACACTGTATGTCAACGGGATTAGTGTAATTATAACCAGGAACAGGCCTATATTTGAAATTTGGCGGTAGCTAAAGGTAACGTCATTCCTTTGAGCCATAGATGTAAAAATAAAATAAAACTTAAAAGTACTTACCTGATGGATATGTACGATATATGACATTTCAAAGAGAACAAGGGTCATACCACTCGTTTTTGGTATTTGTTTTTCGCCCTAAAGGAAACAAGCTTAACACACACGAATTTTTTGTATCAACTGGTCAGAAATAGACGGCCTACGTTATTATGGAATTAAACAGAGAAGCTATTTTGCAACATCGTCATTGTGACGTTATCATCGAGGAAAGGCCCATCTTTCGTGGACTGAAGGAGGTAAAACTGTCACTATTTGAGAAACTCAAATGCAAGTGAAATTCAATAAATGAAACATAACGATGGCGGTTGTTATTGTGGCAATGCCTTGTGGTGCTAATTGTATCAAATTATTCAACTTTTGACGCTTCAAATATGATGAAGGGAAACAATTCGAGTTGGCCTGAAATCCCCCGTTCCCCTCGCCCAACTCACCGTTATATCGTGGCTAATTCGTCTGCCATATGGTTGATTTCCGCAAGATAAACGTAACACGAATCGGAGATAAGACCATTTCAACAGTAGGCAGGTAGGTGGGAAGATCATGAATGGAACCGACGGTGTGGCATTTAACAGAACACATTTTTCTAATGAATTTGCGTTTGAATACTTGTGGAGAGAGCAGGAGATACCGTTCTCAGAGCTCCGGTCTCCTGATGGTTTTGTTCTCCCTGTTCTTTTCACCCGTGCTGTCGGCTACGACCCTTGCTTCCTGGTCCCAGCTATTGTGTTTCCTGCTCTCACCGCTGGTCCTGTGCTTTCCAGCTTTTCCCCGGCTCCCACTCGCTCTGTTCGCGCATCCCGTGTGCCTTGCTATCCCGCTTTGAATGGACGGCGATTTCTTCACTAAATCTACTAATATGAACTTATTTCGCTTGCATATAACAGAGCAAAGGCTTGTAATGCAGTATATGACTGTCAGCGAACAACCAACTATCTCCCCACAATTTTGAAGACTATTATAAAGTGTAAAGCCGAACTAATGAAGTCAGGGTTAGTGTAGTTTTTGTCTGTTTTTCGAATAATATTTAAACTCGTCAAACTATATATTTATGCATCTATGTCTCTTATAATAATCCAATATCTCCAAAAATAACGTACGGTCGAGTCACAGAAAATGCAATGAATGGAACTCCAAATGTGGTGAATCTGATCATCGCCAAAACGTATGTGTTTTCATGTATGTAATTTTAATACTCGCTCGTTAAACTAGTTCCCCGTGGACTAACGTTGTATTGTTTCAAATATTGACGGATAAAAAAGTTTTCTTATCGTAAAATTTATCTTACCTACTGTGCAGTTCTGGATCTTGTGTCTAATTCCGCTTATTCCAGAGCTAGGGGCCGTATGAACCTATGTACTTCACGGTCCTCATGGTGTTCATATGAACCAGCGCAATCAAGGGGTGACAGATACATCATTTTCATTACAAGCGTCTAGTCCGTCATTCATAATTCAGCCGTCGTCCATTAAAGAATATCCGCGTTCATAAACCAAAGAGCTATTCCATATTCCAGATAACAGTATTAGCACCAAATTCAAAAAGAGAATCATAGTATACATAATCATAGGCTAGTTTCCTGCAATGATGTCGACAAGACATCATGATGTTCCAAAAATATAAAATCCGTATCGCTGATCAGTATTCTTAATCCATAATAATCGTTGTAAAGTCGTCATCTAGAGATTGATGTATCTCAGTCACGCTTTGATTGTGACTGTTCATATGAACACCATGAGGATCTGAAGTACATAGGTTCTTGGGTATATAGTATAACGACTTTACAACGAAAATGATGTGGATTAAGAATACTGATCAGCGATACTAATTTAATACTTTGGAACATCATGTCGGTTGCCGGCATCATTGAAAACTCTTGACAGCTTCTCTATTGCAGGAAACTAGCCTATGTTTATGTATACTATGATTGCTGTTGTGTTTACTGATATGTGATACTTTGGTACTGTTCAGTTTCCGATTAGTGACAGACGATAACTGAACAATACTGCTTGCGGGCCTTTCCTACCAGTACGGTTAAGTTCCCCACCATTCAGTAACCAATCAGTTACTGAGCGGTACTGCATACTAGCATCTTTTCTGTATAGATCGTAGAAACTTTCAAAAAAACAAAACAGTTAAGCTCCGATTTTAACACAGAAGAAATTGTAGAGGAAGTGTGCATTTAAGATTTTGCAGTCAATATCAAATCAATATTGTTGTATTTGACAGTTCCATATTCTAGTCACAGGACCTACGAAGTAGGGTTAATTTTGAGGTTTATAAGTCTTCACCTAAGTTTTCATCAAAAGTAGGTCAGCTCAGAACTTGCTGGTAGCAGTCACCAAATGCACGCTCATGCCAAAAATCAAGGTTTTAATGTCAACGGTTCTCCTTTTTTTGCCGGAGAAAGGATTCAGATGGACTGACTGACTCACCGTTCGTAGGGAAATGGGAGTAGTCAGATGGCTATACACTAGTTTCCGGGAAACATGATGAAGAACATTTGTGGCGAATAGAACCTCTAAATGTACATTAGTTTGCATACATTTATGTTGTTTCTGTAATGTTGAAAATTGGGTAAAAAAGTTGAATGCAATATTGGTACTCAATGGCGTCTTTCAGGCAGCAGGATGATACTGTTAGTGGTTCTAGCACTTGCCGCTTCGGGGGCAGTCGCCGCGAAGACTGGCCACATGTGAGTAGCAACTATATTTGTTACATAGATTACTACGTTATGTAATTTCTACAGATCTCGAGTCAGGATCTGTATTCAGATATATTTTATGTACTAGCTTTGGTCTCAGATTGGTAAAGACGCTCCATGCAGAGAAACGGTCTATTTGTTTCGATTTTATACAAAAAAAGACTTTTTAACGATTATGCAACTATTATAATAATTATCATCATCTCGATTAAGAATCAGAAATAATATCTGATGAATGTGTTGATGTTAAAAGTGTGATACCAAGTTAACCTGTTCAAGGGGGTTGGCAAATTTTTGTTACCCTATGGTGAGGTAATCATGCATTTTATGTGGTGGAAAAACCCCTTCAAAATGATGAAGTAACTTATATTCACGTGGGGATACCTGGATGAGGGAACCATGGTGATAAGATTATCATGGATGTTTACGACACGTTGCAATCAGGCAATGTTTTGTTCAGTTGAAACTTCAGTGGAAGTTTTGCTTCCCTATTCGATATTATTCATTGGCGGGGAAGTCTGTAATCCCAATCGGCAGGGGCTTTCTGGACAGACGGAGAAATATACAAATTTAGCAAATTTAGCCACACCTCTCTATCGCGAGTATGACACATTTCTGAAGAATATATTTCCATTAATAAAGAACGGAGAATAACAGATCCATCGATATAAAAGGGTGCCAAAAAGAACCCAAAGCTCACATGTCATTTGAAAATCAGGAACGTAACATTTTGCTTGTCGTATGCCCCACAATCAATCATCGCTTGGTCGAATCAGTTTTTACACTCAAATGGAAGCTTTGCGTTCTCGATCAATTGTAATTGTTGACTAGCGTGGATGGAACCTATTTACTATTAAACAATATCACAAATGGATGAATAAGTCAAGCGAAATTGGTGAAAAATCAAATGTAACAACGAGTATTCCGCAGCAGATATGCAATGTTTACAGTGCCGGCAGATATCGACTGTGCTCTGACTGGGTGGTAGCTAGAAACCACGCCTATATTTTTTTTATCATTTTAGTCAATCAAAGTGCTTGTTACAAATTTGATAAGCATTAAATATTAAATTTATATCCATCTGTTTATGCCTTGATCAGCATCAACGCAGAGAGAAAACAGGATTGTAAATTGCATATTTCTTTATGAAATATATAGACGTTTATAAAAATATTTGGCTTATTCGTGAATCGCTTCTATCCATCAGAGACGGTGGGTCAGATCCAGCAGCATTTACAAAATCAATTTCATGGCTCATAGATTATTTCATTCACGTACTTTCAAGACGCCAACTGGAAATTTCCACTGCAAGATGTTTTCTGATTTCTGTAAGACATGGTAACATGTTATCACACGTGTGGCATCTTTTTCTCATGTTTCACTGGATAGTTATACATTATTGACCATGGAAACTGGTTCTGCTGAAAGGCGGTCACATTCTCTGTAGGGAAATTTGGCCACATTTTCACATTGACCAGAATAAAACTCATAAAAACCATACAATAAACCACATCATTTGTACGTTCGCCTCAATCTGGACATTGTACATGAGAAGACATTGTGAAGTCGTTGTATATTCATTTTCAGCATTGATCTGCGCCCCTACAATTTGACAGCTACCGTATTATTTATGAATAACGATCTTAACAACGACAGTACACTTACCAGACAAGAATTCGACTCAGTTTTTGCACGGTATGATTTCAACCGTAAGTTCATTAGAAACGTAGGCTGATTTCGGCCACGCTATTCTGTGGATAATGAGTTTGATGTATTACCACTATTAGTGCTCACGAGATTCGATCCCTTGTTCGGGCCAACAGTAGATCGGGCCACCACATGAACTAAACTTATCTGTGGCCATTTACGTTTACATAATATTATTTCAGGCAAATATGATTGTTCTTATCTTTCATCTCAAATCCCAATTCATGCCAAGGCTCCTCGCTCTTTTGTATACCATATACAAGAATTAATTGAATTGAATTGAATTTTATTCACCAATGAATCTAAATTATAAGCTAGATATCAGTGGCTTCGATATAAAAGAACATTGTAATTCAAGAATAGTAAATAAGTTAGCCAGATGATCTAAATTGGCGGGATTAACCCCCCTTGGGGCTTGTTCTATCCCTGCGTGGTGTAAAGCAAACAGGAAAATAAGCATTCATCGGCGAAATGAGGAAGGAAGAATACACATAAAAGTTCTATGTACACATAATTATCCGTGCACAGATAGTGATGTAGGTCAGTTTTCGATCGGGTATGTTTTTAGTTTAGATTTGAATAATGATATTGATTTAATTGCTTTGAATGGAGGAGACAGTTTGTTCCACTCCCGAGGTCCAGTAGTTTTAAGTGTATAAAATGACAAATTAGATCTATAAAAAGGTCTATATTGATTACATTGTTGTCCTCGTGTTTGGTAGTGGTGAACATCTGATTGTGTAATAAAATAATCCTGAAAGCTTTCTGGTAGCAATTCAGGATGATGAATAAATTTGTGGGTGATTAGAAGACAAGAGTTAAGATAAATTTGTGTAATTGTAGCAATTTTAAATTTTTAAATAATGGGTCTGTGTGATCAAGTTTTTTTGATAAAGTTATCACCCTCAAAGCGCGTTTCTGAAGTAAAAGTAAGAGAAAATTAATCATAGAAAATTTTCTAATTTACCACCTGCTACACTGTTAAATAACAATTTTTACAGCGGACGCTGCAATAAACATTTTAATTTTACCACTGTCTTAGCCAAAACTCCTGTATCCCGATACTGTTATAATGCACACGGGCGATGATTGGTTTATGTTAATATCTTTGTGTTAAATTTACCTATTATATCAATAATAATTTATAACTGTACACTTATTTGTTTTATATATACCTATATTTTTCATGATAATTTATAACTAACTGTACATGTTAATCCAGCACGTACAATCATGTACTTTTACTAACTGCCTTGTATATATTGTGCTGTGGAACCTGTTTCTGGGAGTTGTACCTGTTGATTCTGTATATGAATTACTGACTAAATAAATTTGTTATTTTCTGGGGCCTTCACGTTTGATCTATTTCGTCACAAGGATAACACCTATGTAACTCAAAATTTTTCCAAAGATATTTTCAATATATCATGGGTTACTTTCACTCAGGTCTATCTCTTTTGTCACAGATGACAAGGACATTGAGCGCCACGAATACGTTTGCTACATCACCGCCAAGGAAGTAGCTTTGGGGTCCCTATCGCATGCGTTTTACGATATATACGATGTTAACCACGACCATCACCTAAGAGTGGAGGATTTTGATGCCTTCTTTCGGAAAATGGATACGGATGGTAACTATGAATGGTTATAGAGGAATAATCTAGTCGGGATGTGGGACAGGAAGATATACACTCTTCGCCAACATTGGTGTACCGGGGAAACTAAACTTGGGCAGAGATCAGCGTTTCTGGCGAAATAGACTGGGTTTGTGAATACCTATCTTGTTGAGCCTTGATTAGCAATCTGCCTGTAGCTGCATCGGAGCTCTTGCAATGTTCAAACTATGTTGCACTTCCCCATTTGACGTAGAACTTCGTCACATTGTTGCTAGTCTTTTGAATGCAGATCTCTTTTCAACTTTTTCGAAGTTGAAAAAAAGATGAGATAGAATTCCCGCTCACCTTTTGTTCACCGATATTTCGAAGGAAATCGAAATGACTCAGTTATTTGATCTTAATTTTGCATGTTCTTGTAGAGATATATCTGAAATGGACTAATTTTAGAGCTAACACTTCCCCCTTTCACTGCTTTAACATCGGTGAGAAACATACTTGTGATCAGAATAGCATGAAACACCGCCAATTGTATGGGTCTTTGCCGTCGTTGACATCTCTTCCCAATCGCTATGGCATACAATGATTGAAATGGGCATGAAGTGGTTCTGAGTAGGTGAAGTTGAAACCATCTTCCACCCCTCATGTAATCGACGATCGTTCCTGGTGGTTATGAAATCCCCTCCTTCCAAGCAGCTAGCGTTCCGCTCCCTTTGAATATAATTACCGGTGGATTTAGAGGAATAAAACTGTGAACATTATATTTATTTGTCAAATTCTGCGGGAAAACGTAAGAAAAATAACATTGTCACATTGACGTCATATAAAAAAAGACACCTGTCTTTCCATTCTGTTTGTAAATTTCCACAGAAAGCGGTTTAGTTCATTGGATTTTTTTGCATGTGAAATAAATTCATATTGGCCACTTTTACTAAAAAAAAGAAGAAAACTCGAAAAGCGCATTTTACTGGCACACTACTGGGCAATATTCCTCCTGCTGCTTTTTCGCGAGTAATGCCATTAGGCGAAAATATCCACAATACCACACCTTCTTGATTACTTGACCCTGGTAAAAAAGCATCATAGATAAATTCAAAATGGCGACCAGGAGAGTGCACTCCGGAATTTTTGTTTCAATTTTCTTTCAAATGTAAATATTTTCCGTGTAAAGTTGTCTGCAATAAATTTATTTTAGCGCGAAAAATTCAATTTACCGGGAAGTTGGAAACTCCTTGTGACAGGGGTTGAATAATTATGTAGTATTGCACTTTTACAGCGATACTTGATAGCTCAGCGAAAAGTAGTTCCTGCCATCAGACAGAAAACATTATGACCTCCTTATATTTGTTGGACATTGTATTTACAAATACATTTGGTGCCCGATCTGAGGGCAGAAAAAAGTCACACGATAACAGCAACAGATATTTCACCAAGCTGTTGTATCTGCTGGTTGGACATCAATGAAATGTTTAAGCATATTTCCATATGTTTGCAGTGTGTTTTAAGGAATAGCTAACCGTAAATCAGCCTCGTAGATCTGACTACAAATGTGATATATTTTATGATTCAAAGCACCAGTACACATGTTAGCAGGATTAGAAGCCAAATTTGGAGATTTATTTGTGTCCTACATTCTAAGGAACAATTGAAAACCTCGTTTTGGTGTGTTCTTATTAGAGACCTGGAAATATCTTACGGTGTTCTTGTGAGAGACCTGGAACTATTTTTCTGTGTTCTTATGAGAGACCTGGAACTATTTTTCTGTGTTCCTATGAGAAACCTGGAACTATTTAACTGTGTTCTTATGGGAGATATGGAACTATTCCACTGTGTTCTTATGCGAGACCTGGAACTTTTTTGTGTTCTTATGAGAGACCTGGAAGGATTTTACTGTGTTTTTATGAGAGACCTGGAACTTAGGATTAGTCGCTTGTGTTGGAAACTGCATCTTTTGTTGAAACTGAATCCAAGTCCAGCGTACAATCCCACCGATCATGTTGGCATGATTAAATAGAAACATGAAGTATAAAAAAATCTGATGAAAACAATTGCTTTGTTTGAAATGCACATTATTATATTTTTGTGTTATTCAGGGAATGGTAACGTGTCAAGCATGGAATTCGTTCATTACTGGACAAAGGTATTTTTATTTGCACTTCGCCACCTTCGACACTGCGATTATTTCCTGTGTCATTTCCTTCAAACACAACTAGTGACAGAGGACTCTTGACGAAAGGTTGTGTTTCTTATTCAAACAGATAAAAGATAAGATTTGAAATTGGCTCATTCCTTTTTGTTGGTTTATTTCGGTGATATAAAATGAGAGATAACATTCAATTCCAGCGTTCGTCTTTGGTCATATCTTGTAGGAATTGACAATCCTTACTATTGTCAGGCTGATTCTTTTTCTCACTGAAGAGCTATGATCAATTAAAGTCTTTCGACATTTGACAAATTATAATTCTGTTAAATTTTAATACAAAGCCCTTTACCTGATGGCCACTTGAATCTGTATAGGACAATGCAAGATCGTGGCTGTTGAAATCATGAATAAATGCTCACGTGTTTGTAAAAAAAATCCTGACAATGTGGTCTAATATAGATTTCTCTCTACTGCTTTTCCAAAAGCTTACGACGAAGCCCAATATATATTGAAGAAGGTATCTTTCATTACAGCTTCTCCAGGATACTGAACATTTATCACTCCATGGGAACCCGCACCCGTTGCACCACGATAAATACTGCGATCAGCGCCTTCTGACCACTGGGTTACCGGTCCAAACCACAGGGGCGCCAGTGTGTTATGTATATAACCTTGATTATTCTTTTTGTCCCACAGTAAAACTGCAATAAATAACGCTTCCATCTAGATATGGTTTCATGTTTTACTGGCACTGGGGGGATTTTTTTTATAGCAGTCAACTGCCTCAGAATGGTTTGGTGCAGAATTCAGACGGAATAGCAATATCCTCTGTGTAGGATATTGTTACTCTGACAGTTCTTCAATCCATTTTTAGTTTGACTCCGAGTAAATGTAATTGCAACTGTGAAACATTGACAGTTCTTGTAGGACATTCGTGCTGGTGGAAACTCAATAGTTTACAGCTATTGTAAAACAAATCCTGAAAACTAAATGCCACCTAAAGACAAATGACACAATGATCCCGGACTCAGAAGTTATCTCAGCTGTATTGATTTAAGGATGTCCGCTGGTGGTAAATCAAAGTAATTAACTTTTTGAATAATGTGTGTTGTTGCATTCATAATTGTGTAATATGAGGGGGAAAAAAGAAAAACATATAGGTTGGTGTGCGTTTTTTAGCTGTAGGCAACGTTAAGTGGACTGACCCATGCTCAATTTGATAACCCAGAAAGCATAGGGAATAGCCCTAGTTTTGAAGCATATTCATAAAAAATTCATATAAATAGTATTTAACTTTTCCTTATATTCTAACTGTTTGCACATAATCACAATGTCTATCAAAATTTAGGAAATCGGATGGATGTTGGTGTGCAAAATTCTCGGCTAGAAGGCTTTTAATGGAAATCCCCATCTCTTAACCTAGGGAAGGGAGATAACCCAATAGTAAAACAGGCAAAATGGCTGCCAAAGTCAAAAACCATCAGCGGACATCCTTAAGACAATGTAATAGGTTTGAGATAATTCAATTTTTTCAATACATCTGTCAGCTGTCAAGTCGTGTACAACCCAATCTTGATCCATGTTTGAGCAATACAGTTAACATATGATAATACTTGCCATGTGGGGCATCGATACCTTCCGCTTTTTGAGAGAGAGAGAGAAACTCGATATTTCCAAAAAAATGACTTAATGGGCAAAATAACATATGGAACACTGGAAAATGAATAGTGAACCTCGTAGGTGCCTCAAACTTCCCATAATAGCTATTTTTCAGCTATTTGACGGAAAATATCCGATCTGCGCTTTATAGTGGATTCTACTTAACCTTTGGATTTTAGGTGTTCTCATCGATTCCAAAACTGTTTCATGTAAAACCCGGAGAGTTCATGAGAATTTGGAAAATAGAATTCTATTTTAATTGTATTTCGACAATGTAATCCCACCTTCGGGGTCCAAATTTATGAGGAAAAATTATTAAGTAGTAACTTAACATTCAGTAAGAACTATATCGATTCTTTATCTGGGTGAGATCGTTTTGGTGAATAATTGTTTCATTAGTTGAAATTTTAGACTTTAAAATCTTATTGTGCATGGCAAAATTTTCGTCCGATTGAGCGTCTGCCACATTAAGCTTACCATTCACACTTGTGGCGGACAGTAAGTGCGGTAAGCATTGTTATCAGTTAATAGCCTCTAATATATTTATCGCTTTAATTCCACGACTTGATTTCTCGGATTTTATAAAGATTATTACTGGAGAACTATTTATCACAATAATTTGTAATTTAGCATGACCGTTACAAAGTAGGTCGTGAAAATAGAGGTGCCTCATTTTTGTCCACCGCTGGAGGCCAGAGAGGGATTTGGATTCAGAGCGTCCTTCATTCCGTAAAAACATTGTTGTTATGGCAATATCTTTTGGGGTACATCGGCTGATTTGAAATTTGGGAGTGGTTTCTTATAGGTGAGAGAAAGTTTGGTGTTGCCTTTTGCCGAGATGCGTCAACCAATATGGCCACTGCCGCCATCTTGGATTTCTCATACTTGCATATCCATGGGATATTGAGTAGCCGGATAATATCGTTTGATAGAATATATCGATTCTAAATTTGGGTAGTGGTTGCATAAAGAGGAGAGCAGAGTTGGTATTGCTTTTCACAGAGGTATGTGGTTGAATGTGGCCGCTGCCACCATCTTGGATTTTTCATACGTGCACCTGGAATATTTTTTCTCAAGGCAATATCTTTTGACAAGATGTATCAAACGGCTGAACAGATTTTTTTAACATTTTCTATACATGTATGCATACCTTGCCACCAGATGCCGCTGCGGATTGTGTTTCGTCCAAATATGCCCATATATTGAGCCATCTTGGGGCTAACTATTGATTTAGTTTTCGGTCAATACATTGAGAACGATTAAATGGAATCTCTTAAAATTACATAAGAATTAGAATTAGAATTGCATATCAGCCACAAACGTCTGTGGCGCAAAATTTAGATATTTTTCCGGACAATAACATGAGGACGACTCAACTGATTCTTTTCAAATTTTGTTGAGTGAATAAGGTGATACAGGTGAAAAGACGTAACTATAAGCATCTAGTCCGTCATCCGATATTCAGCCGTCGTCCATTAAAGAATTTCCGCATCGATAATCTAAACTCTAAACATAGGCTAGTTCCTGCAAGACAGCAGCCGGCAACAATTTTCAATTATGAAGGTGTGATGGATAAGAATGTCCCGGTGATAAGTGTCCCTTTTCATATCCTTTTCTATTCAACCAAGGAAGGACACTTGACCCCGATGTGGTGAAAAGTGTCCTAGCTGGGTTAGAAGATAGAGTCCGGACACTCTTAGCCAGCGGACATTCTTAGCCTCCACACCGGCATGACAATATGATGTATCTTGCTTCCAAACGATTTTCGTTAAAAAGTCATATTCTAGAGAATAATGTTTGATTGCATTGTTCATATGAACGCCATGTAGATCTTGAAGAACATGGGGTTCATATGGATCCTATGCCCGGATAACCAGAGTTAGATACAAGTTGCGAAACGTAAAGATCATAAGGCTACGACGCCAAAGTTGTCCCTATAATGCCTTATGACGTTGATCTAGCAAAACCTAGTATGTGAGATATGTATACCAAATATGCAGGTTCCTCTGGAATATTATTGTCCGGAAAGTTTATGATGTCGAAAAGTCGAAGAGAGAAAAGCCTGCTTCAGTTTTGCAGAGAGATATGTCTAAATATGATGTACTATTATGACCATTTTTTTTATAATGGATAATTTTTTTTATTTCAAAATTTTTTCTCAAGTACACAATGACAAACTTAAAATCAGAAAAAGACATACCGCCCACTTTTACGCATTAATGATGTACCAACTTTGTGTATATATACAATTTTTGCCACATAGCCGACTCTTTTTCAAATTAGAGAAAAACACAAATTAATCTCATTGATGGTCTAGATCATCACGATACCGATTATGACCATTTGTTGTTTCCTTTGATTCCAGTGAAGGTGGAGCGAGAAAATCGTCTATATAGCCTTTCAGGGCATTCTCGTCTCGCGAGACTCCCTACTGCGAGAAAGAGTCTCACGCGTAAATGGGAGCCATCCCCCAAAAATTTGGGGGGTGAGTAGGCGGCGTATGATTATCTGGCTTGTCACTGACCTGCTGACTCCGCCGAGTTAGAAGCGAATTGCTAAACATAACGTGGGCTATATAATTGGGAAATGACTCTTTCCGTTTCGGAGCATATCAATCGCGAACAAATTATTGTCGGTATGTATACTTGGCCGTGAAAGCGGGTTATCTAATACAGGAAGTAGTTCGCGGGTAGACACGGTTCGCTTTGAAAATGATGTCATGATGCCTCGCTTTGAGATTGGAGATTCAAAAATGTCACCAGTTTACATGAGAGTCGCTTTGGTCTCCCGCGGGTAGACACGGCTCTCTTTGAGAATGCTTTCAGGGATGAGAAGGAATGGACTTTTGAAATTGTCGGTTTTTATATAGCTTCTGCATATACTCATATTCATAAAAGAACATATGTAGGTCATTTAAACAGGGTTCACAATTAGTACCATTGGAATACGTATTTGCTGTTGATTTATTGTGTTGCCAAATTTCACACAGATATTATGGTATGTGCTTTTTTCGAATCAAGTTCTTCCGTATAAAGACACGCAGACCTGTTTTGAACTCCGATCTTTGTGCTTCCCAACGTTCCATGTTCAATTAACAATACAAGGCCTCAATGCCTCCTGATCTTTTCATTGAACAGAGTTTAATTGCCTGTGTGGCAGACATGGATTTCAACACCAGAGTGTTTGGAAACAGAGTGGCAATATCTTTCCCAGAATGTTACCTCCTGAATGACCCTCGTCAACAAAGTTGAAAGATGGTTGGCAGTACAGCGTCTAGAACCTCTTTCCTTGTGAAACGATTTGTGGCGGTTGAATAAATATTTCAGAGTTGAGGAGTAAATAGACGTGTCAATTCCCTAACCAGTAGAGATTTGCGAAGTGAGTCTTGTTTTTGCCTATGTTGATTGTCTTTTTGAATTTGGTGCTAATACTGCTATATGGAAACTGGAATAGGTCTTTGGATTATGAACGCGGATATTCTCTAATGGACGACGGCTGGATTATGAATGACGGACTAGACGCTTGTAATTTTTTGCTTGGGGAAGGGTACTTCAGTCAATATGGTAGACTGTTTCAACTTTGCTCTTTGTAAGGCCAAGCTAATCACTGGGTACTGCAGGTTCAAATTTTTTATCTCCTTTTTCTGTAAAATATATAGGTGAATAATATGATAGATGAGTGAATGAATACTTGCGTCTAGTCCCTCATTCAAGATTCATCTGTCGTCCATTTAAGAATTTTCACGTACATAATGCAAAGATCTAATTCGCAGAACAGCATTAAAAATAATCATATTATTAATTATTAATATCCCTCATGAGTGGAGCGATATATTAGTGCATGGAACGACAGATGAGTGAATAGCTCGCACATAGTGTCTGTTAATACATATGAATACAGGCATGAATCCTATAACTTGACTGGACATCCTCTGATGAGTACATTACCATCCTTGCCTCGGCCCGTGTGAAACAAATTACCCTTATCACGCCTTATCAGCTCTCTTCAACAACCGATCGTACAAACTACGGACCATGATGGGATAGCGTCAACCTGATATTGCAAGCAGGCTGGGGCAGCCACATTACTTTTCTTCGACGGTCGATCTTTTTATTTCACGGCAGTCGGCAAGATGAGGTGAAAAAACAACAAAATTTGAATTGAGATTTCAAGGCGTCATAATATTTTCGCAAATTTAAATTAACCGAGTATACACACCAACTACATGTGTATACTACATTTTTTTAAGAAATCAAGCCAGATATATGATAAAACTTTTTCGACAGTTTGATCTGACTTGCAAGCCATTATACTGTATTTTTCCCCGAGTTAGTATGGGAAAATCTCCATCAAATATCCCAAAAATGGTTTTATATTTTCGCAAAACGTGCCGTGTTCGGTAATAATACAACCACAATCCAATGAAGAAAACAACAAACCACAGGAAATAATAAATTATGAACGATGTCCCATGCATGCGTTCTGCAATTAAATGAAACGGAAATACGGCTCAATTTGTTTCCAGTCGAACTCAACAACAGCAAGGTACAGAACTGTGTTCGCAGGGCAAAATAAGACATATCTCTGAAAAATCATCAAGGTATCAGATAGTATCTGTGATATTTTGAATAAGAAAATGTCTGAAATGCTGTTCTTCTATGAGATTTCAAGTAAAATTATTTGAGAAATTCAGATGCACACTATTTTGCGGGATAAAATATGGTCGCAGTCGGGTTGACGTTACAGTGCCCGCGTCGAGCATAGTATTTTGGGGCGGGTTTAGAATGGGATTAATCTTTGAAGTAAAGCCGCTTTTTTCTCGTCCAGTCAATGACACAGATAAGATAGAATGGAACCATAGATTATTATATATTTCTCATCGAGTACCTGTTGATCTCAATACAGTTGAATATAGTTAAGATTGAGGACGAGTTGAACGATGAATTAGTTAATAACTTTCCTGAAGTTCTTGTGGATCCAGATAACTACAACAATAAGAATAACAATTCCAGTAACCAATGCCTGTGGTTTCCGATACAGGTGAATACAGCTATATCAGATAAAACTTTGGCACGTGTATGTAGGACCTGAAGTCACTGAATTAGCAATTTTACATGCATATGTGGTCCGGCGCTCCAGCTTTAGCGATTCTATGCCTATGTGCACAAAGGATCCGATGATTATCGATTTTATCTGATTCTGCTGGAAAGTTTAGAATGGGAATCCGCATGATATATATACTGTTTTGCGATATTTACTTGCTTGGAGAATTATATACGCCTATGTATTCGCGAAGACGTAGTGGGTAGCGCGTGCTTAGTTAGGTTGTCGTTTTGATTGTGCTCAACCAGCCAGACGTCCATGGTATCTCGCGGATTTAGACAGCACATTACAACAAAAAGTAACTGAAAAGAAACAAGCAGCCAGAGGATGCTAGGTCCCCCGCCGAAATGGCAGCAATATTTTTTAGCATTGTTGGTCTCAGGTGATATACATGAGGGAGGCAACTGCTGCTTCATAGGCGTTGGATGTGGAAGGGTCTTTCTGCCTTCCCAAGTTTTAAGATCAACGATCAACTCAGAACGATTGACTGAAAGTTGATTGCTTCTGTAATATAGTTTCCATGCAGTGAAGCACCGAGAAGCAACCCCAAGTGACATCTCAAGGCATTATCTGCAACCCAAATTTGACGAGAAGCTGAAGGTATCCTCAACCCATTGCCCGGAAACCAAATTTTAAATTTGCCACCAGGTGTCGCCACCTGTAGGTGTAGGTGCAAGTGGGCGAAATGCAATCCCAGGCATCATCTCATGGCATGGTACATGTATTAGCCTATAGTATCTTCTACAGAGGGCCAATGATCGGCTGATGCAGCAACAACATTTTCCAAGTTAGACGGCAGATTTTGAAATCAAAAACGAGGCCGAGCTATGTCATCAGTCAACTGAGACAGTCACGTGGTTGTGTATGAAGATTGGGGTGAGTCTTATGAATAGTGATGCAATGAAAATGCTCGTATTAGCTTAAAATAGCGGGGTCGAATGACCAATCACTGAAGCGGAGACAGCTGGAACAGTACGTTGACACTGTCTGTTAATACAGGGGCGTCGGAAGCAAATTCAAAGTGGTACGGCCACTATCATTGCACTTTAAGCGAGGGTGAACAGTGTCAGAGATAGAGATCATTAATGATTTTGCATAAATTAAAGATGGTTGCCCATATCCTTCCCGTCACTCAGAGGAACTAATGTGGTTATTCATTAATGCAAGTCTCTTCATACATCGATGTTGTAAATCAAGTTTCGTATAGAAGATTTAAATGGTATCAGAGATAAACATCATTAAAGATTTTGAATAAATTGAAGATGGTCGCCAAGATTTCCGCCCAATCAGAGAAAGCAGATCTGTCATTCATCGTAAGTCTCTTGATGCATCAATGATGTATACCAAATTTTACACTGAGCACTCCAACGAAATCAGAGATAGGGATCATTAATGATTTTGCATAAATTAAAGATGGCCACCAAGGTTTTCGGTCAATCAGGTCCCGATTCAAAGTATCTGGATGTATCGATGATGTATACCAACCTTCATATAAAACAATTGAATGATAACCGAGATATGTATCATTATCGATTTCGCATAAATTAAAGATGGCCTCCAGGGTTCTCAGCTAATCAGAAAAGCCTGTTTGGTAATTCGCTGAAAGTTGCTTGATGTATCGATGATGTATATCAAATTTTGTATCAAACAGTTGAATGGTTTCCGAGATATGGATCATTATTCATTTTGCATGAAATTAAAGATGGCTGCTAAGGTTCCTAACCAATCAGGTCCCAATTATATAGGCTCCTGGTCCCTGACTAGGTAAATAAGCATACCAAATTTGGAATTCATCAGCGGAACATTTTTCCGGCTATCTCGCTCACGAACGGACGTATGGACAAGACGATGACAATACCCCATGGCCAAAATTGGCCGAGGGGTAAAAACATGGGTCTGTGCCTGATAAATTGAAGCTCAGCAAGGTTGAATTCAGTTCAATTCAGGAAATTGATCATATGCACAGTGTGCACCCAAACATTAGGAACACAGTTGTAATTAATATAGTAATATACATGTGTGGACACAAATGATTCGTGCAGAAGCTTTAGGGTAAATCATATGATGTGGAATACAATTATTTGTCAGCAAAATTGAAGGAAATGTTGCCCTTCGTTTAAGATGACACGGAATTAAAAAAAAACACGGATTCAGTAATGCGGGGATTTCCCCACCAGTTATTTCATATCATACTTCTGAAATAAAATATGGTTCATGCAAAAGCTTTAGGGTAAATCATATGATGTGGAATAGAATGATATAGCAAAATTGAAGGTCCATTTTCACTGGAACGGACAAGAAGAGAAACACAGTGGCGCCATCTTCAGGCAGATGTTGCTGAAATGCAATACTGGCGTCTTGTTGCAAGGAATGCGTATTCCAAATTTCGGAAGAATCCAACAAAGTGTTAGGAAGTTATCGATTCGAACAGACATGCACGGACGCATACACGGAAAAAAAGATCCATTTTGACCCAGTGGCGCCACCTTCAGGCAGATGTTGCTGAAATGCAATACGGACTGGAATCTTGTCGCAAGGAATGCGAATGCTGAATTTCAGAAGAATCAAACAAAGCGTTAGGAAGTTATCGCTTCGAACAGACATGCACGGACGTACACGAACATCGACGTACACAAAGAAGCAAGAACCAGTGGCGCTACCTTCGGCAGATGTTGTTGAAATGTAGTACAGACTGGCGTCTTGTCGCAAGGAATGCATATTCCGAATTTCGGAAGAATTTAACAAAGCATCAGGAAGTTATCACTTCGAACAGACATGCACGGACGTACACGGACATCCACGGACGCAAAGGAGCAAGAACTAGTGGCGCCACGTTCAGACTGATGTTGCCGGAATGCATTCGAACAGACATGCACGGACGTACACGGACATCCACGAACGCAAAGAAGCAAGAACTAGTGGCGCCACCTTCAAGCAGATGTTGCTGAAATGCAACACAGACTGGCGTCTTGTCGCAACGATTGCGTATGCCGAATTTCGGAAGAATCCAACAAAGCGTTAGGAAGTTATCGCTTCGAACAGACATGGACGGACGTACACGGACAGCCACGGACACAAAGAAGCAAGAACCATTTTAAAGTCCCCGGCCGCGTTGCGGCGGGGGACAAAAAATAGCAAAGTTTCACGGAGTAATCGCTAGTCATTCTCGTGACATCGGATTGTAGACCGCCTACTCTTAAAGAACCTCTGATTACATTGGGTTAAAATACGGTGTGCATCTTTTGTTGGCATTGCTCACAGTTAATGGGCATCGTGCATTACTAAATGGAGCGGAGTGGTCTTTGAATGTGACAGCTAAACAAGACGCTGTTCCGTGAGCTCTTGTCAAATACTTAAACATCTAACGTATTTATTTTTGCATCAGATATACTGAAGGTTTCCATCTTTCTTCCATACAGATACATGCTTACTGTGCGCCATGTCCTATTCGTCCCAATACAGTCAGTGTGTCATACCGAAATTTTAGGAGGCTACAAAAGCTATGGGAGAATGACGAGATTCTGGTAGACAAACTAGGCCTACTTACAGAGTCGGTCGATACTTTCCTACTTGTACATATTTCCGAAGGCTTGGTTTATTAAGGTCAAGATACTTATCAAAATTATCACCTCACACTATCCCATATAATACCTTAGATAATCGGTCAATTCTCACGATTATATTATCCGTAACGGCCATAGGTGTATCAGAACAGAAGGAAACAGAAAACGCTACAGAAAGGAGCCCAGCATATTGGTAACGGCAAGGTAAGTCAGAAGCTGATCAAATACGTTCTGGTTTCAGCCACAAACAACGAACCGGCAAAGATGATGCAATGCAAACCTGCTCACGGAAATAGAGTGAGTGAGTGAATATGATTTAACGTCGCTTTCAACTATATTTCAGTCATATCACGACGTTGAGTCCTATTCCTTTTAACACCCTTAAACCCCACGAGTACCTGAGTTAGTCGTCTCTTACCCGACGGAAATATATACTACTCGGGAATTATGTTCAGATGAAGTCAAACAACCAAATATAAATTATATCTAAATGATGTATTTCCAGGTTATTTAGTTTTGTGACGAGAACTTGAGACGACAAGAAACAATCTGAATACATACAAATTCTATGTTATGCAAATGGAAACAACTACATATATGTTGAATCTTACAGGTACAATACAAGTGAAATGATGCTATTCGTTGCTTTAGCGATCGCTGTTTCTGGTGCGGCTGCCCAGGGGTAAGCTCAACAAGCCAAGAGTAATATTCAGATAACATTATCACTGCCAGTGTGAAAGAAAAAGATGTCCGACAGGAAAGAATGTCCGGGCCCAATCTTTAACCTAGCTAACATATTTCTCCTAACTCGCAACTCAGATAAGATATATTTTCATGAAGAAAATATGAAAAGGGACATTGTTTCCTGCGACGTTCTTTCCTTCCACACCAGTGTGATGGCTAAGAATGTGCGGTAGATAAAAGTGTCTGGCACTTATCTTCTATCATAGCTAGGACATTGTTCCCCACATTTGAAACTAAGGACGGACATTTATCCCTGAAGAAAAGTGTATGAGAATGGCCATCCTGGTTTCAAAACAATATTCGACACTAACTGTCATACGAAATAGGTCTTACAGTTTTTGACGCGGAAAAATATTTTATGGACGTTATCTCTGATAATGGCATTAATAGACAATCGGGATTTCTCAAACTGTAGAGAAACAGCTCAAGAAAAGCTATACCGGTAGCTGGTGTTCGTGGGAGGATATTCCGATGTTTAATATTATTTATGTTATGGTTCAAATGGGTCAATGTCCCCACCATGGATTCGTAAACGAAAGATCATATCCCACGAAGTTCACTGCTAATTGTATTCACTTCCCGAACTTGATTGACCATGTTTATTATCTCCATTATTCAAGTTTAATTTATTGGTGTGCTAAACAAGTAACTGTGAGTGATAGTAAAGGCAGCTGGCTAGGATAACATTCGCAACCTTTGCGGCCCACGGTGCGTATAACTTGAAATTGAAAGTTGATTTTGAGATCCCAATACCTATTGTTTTCAGGGTTGATATGCGGCCATACAACGTGACAGCTGAAGGAATGTATGCAACTCAGGATAAACATAACGTCGGCTTTATCACACTGACACAGTTCATAGATGTGAATGTACTGGACTGGGATTTTAACCGTGAGTGTCTTAAAATTATCTTGCGCAAAACAGATATTTTATTTCTGGTCCAAACTCCCGTTGTTTGGTCTCAAATATAGTACAGCTAGTGGTCGGAAGGGACCAAGAACATGAGGCAGACTGAACCAGCCAGGCCAAAATATTTCACATCATCCTGAAGAATTCTATTCAATTTGTTTACTGGAGAAAATCTTTTATAGCACTAATCACATGGTACCTGTAGTATGTGATGCATGTACATATCTTATTTCTGTAGATGACAAAGTTATAGAGCGTCATGAGTACGTGTGTTCCCTGGCGGCACAAGATCCGAGATTAGCCAGTGTTGCACATGCCCTCTATGATGAATACGATTCAAACCATAATCACCGACTCGAGTTGAATGACTTCGAGCTGTTCTTTAAAAAGATGGACACAAACGGTAAGAAATGTTTATATATCTCAAATAATGACAATTGTTTTACAGTGTACCTCTCCTGATCAGTTACTTACATCCAACACAAATGTATACTGTTATATAGAGATTATACTTTCAGATACCTTAAGACGTATGACCTCTCCCACAGATTCCGTCATAACACCAGAAAGACAGGAAATAGCAGAATTTTATGAATTCATCATATTAAGGTTACTGTATCGGGTACCAGTTGCGTACATGTACATATCACAATTTTGCTTAATTACGGAGCAGTGCTTTTTTATATCCATACAAACTATACACTTTCTGGAAGCCATTGATTCAAGGAATTTAGATAAATAAATAATTTTCTCGAACTTATTACAAGAATCGATTTATTTAAAGATAAATAATGTCATTTAGGAAAGGATAGTCCTCAAAATCACGTGCTAATAACTCGCTCAGTTTTTATCAAAAAGACTTGCTTTTTTGGAATAATGAACTCTACCATTTGAATAAAAATAGGTTGCCTCACTTTTTTTAGTTAGGGCCCAGAAGTTATTTTATCTTCGTGCAAAGTTGAAAGATTGAAACAATCTACAAAAACTCGACTCTTCTCCACTAAATCATAAATTATTCTTGAACAGGGCCGAACTTATAAAATTTGAAGCAACCTTTTGAAGATCTACATGATTGGAATATTGTGTCCAAATTTCATGTTTGTACATCAAATAACGAGAGAGAATTTAGAACGGGAAAAAACACTTTTTGGCAAAAAAAACTAAACGGAGAAAAGGGCCAAAAACCAATCAGTACCTACTGCACCACGAATGGCTTGCGTTTTAAAAAGTTACGTTTTTTTTACTACAATGCACTAATTTCATAATTTCTTATTCCCCAACTTGTAGGTTTGGCTGTGTACTCTGGTATAAGACAAAAAAACACAGAAATCGAGATATTGAAGCTTCAACCCGATACAGTAACCTTAAGTTTATTCGGAGCATATTTGCATAATCCTTGGTGCAACGGAACATGAGTATTGTAAAGGGATAGTAAAAATTAAATGAATCAACTTTCCATTGGGCGGTTAAACAATAGGTTACGGATAATGTTAAATACAAACAGTTTTTCAGTGAAGAGATAGTTCCCTTCCGGCCACTCATACCGATATACAGAAGGTATACTGGACTCTCAAATACATAAAACACCATACAAATCCAGATTGATACTACAAAGCTTCTGCCCACTCTATTACCAAGAGGAAGAAAACTTTATGTTGGGAGATTTTATTGTGCTGCCATTTGATTAAAATTCAGATGGTGAATAAGTCTTACGGAAGAAGCAGATGGCAAAGGACGCATACCGTACATGCATGTATCAACTTGGGATTTCTCGACTCTCTACTATTATTTTTCGCATCAGGCCCTTATTTAATATCGGTGTTCATTGAAACTGGTCACGGGTATGTTAAAAAGCTTAAACCGTTTTTAATGCGCACAAAGGATAGAATTATTGAGGTGTTCCTTTCGGTGTGACATTCGGTAACACCTTATATCAACTGCGTATAGGTATCTCGTGCAAGATCTATGGCGTTACGTTTCGTAACTTGTGTCTAATTCCGCTTAACCTGGGCCTAGGGGCCGTATGAACCTTTGTACTTCAATATCCTCATGGTGCTCATATGTACAGTCACAATCAAAGCGTGTCTGAGATACATCATTCTCTAGATGACGAATTTACAACGAATATTATGGATTAAGAATACTGATCAGCGATACGGATTTGATATTTTTGGAACATCATGATGTCTTGCCGGCATCATAGAAAACTGTTGACCGATTCTCTCTTGCAGGAAACCAGCCTATATTTATGTATACTATGATTGTCTTTTTGAATTTGGTGCTAATACTGCTATATGGAATATGGAATAGATCTTTGGATTATGGACGCGGATATTCTTTAATGGACAACGACTGAATTATGAATGACGGAGCAGACGCTTGTAGAGAGAGAGAAAGAGAGAGAATTAAGGTTTAACGTCGCATTCAACAATATTTCAGCTATATGGCGACCATATAACGAATCAAAAAGTCTTCGAATGCTTTGTCCTGTAGGATTGATGACCAGAAATATCACCCATGTGTTGAAATAACACACATAATTTTAACGATTAGGTATACCTATTTTGTCCTGAATACTTTAAACCCATACATGGATACATGAAGAAGCACAAACTATACATATATTACTGATTGTTAAACAACTGGAGCGATATGCAAGAAGTGGGAAAAATTGATAACGTCTGGCGACTAAAAAGCAACCATATGACTCTACTGGAAAGCATTCGTTCACACCTAACATTCAGACCCGAGAATACGGCGGATTCTTGGATGTAGCCTTGGTATCTCAGCCGCGTTTTTAATAATACACAGATAATACAATGTACAAATAAGATTACCACAATCGCCAGGCAAACATGCACATATCCTACTTATTTAATTTCCCCTCGGTAATGTTAAACAATATCGAAGAAAAACCAAATGAAACAGGCCCAGCCATATATTCCAGCTATGAGGTCAGCTACAGGAACACTATTAGTATAAGTAGACATCATATATTGCCTATCGTTCTTGATTAACCTGTACCCTTCTTTGTATCTCGATGTGAATCCCTTTGATTATTAGGATTATTCATATTAGTTTAACGGCATGAACATTTTCTTTTCCAGGAGATGGTCATGTAACGAAAGAGGAATTTATTAATTATATGGCAAAGGTCAGTATTTGGATTAGTTCACCTACATCAAAGTTGAGTTCAAATTATAGGTCTTTCATGGTATGCATAAACATGAAGTATCCAAAACCGACAATTGCAGAGGCCTGATGTAGGCGTGATTTATTCGGACTTCTCCAAATTCACGATAATCGGACCTTTCTCTAATGAATTGCGAATAAATTGAAGACGTGGATTCTAATTCCGCCTGTCGCTGTGTCAGAATAACCAGCATTCAATGGACATGGAGCGAATGGGGTCTAAGGATTGTTGAACACAGTATCTTAAAGTAGTGTACGTGTGTCAAGTAATTCATTTTAAGGGGAAAACCGCGCTTTTCCTCTCTGTAAACATATGAATCTAGTCCAGAACCAAAACCGCTTTTGGAAAACATCTAGCTATTCACGCAACGATATTTCGATATAAAGTTTATTTTTGATTCTGGGCTGGCGTCACATGTTTACATGAAGAAATTTCTACTGTTGAAAAAACTACATAGACAGTCTGAGAAAACCTCAAACCTGTTATATCTGAATTATTACGTAACAAGAATCAATAAGTCATACGGGTCAAATATGTCGTTTCAGCTCCTATTGAAGACAGAACAGTACTCCCTCCATGGTCACGCTCACCCTCTCCACTACGAACATTACTGCCAAGATCACGGCTTCCATGGTCACCCACAGTAAACTCCCAACTGAACTGAGCAAGAAACACGGACACTTCAGAAAATCATTAGACTACATGGTATCTTTGAATTTCATCGACTGTCACAAGTGTCACGATGTAGACCATTCTCCGGAGCTTGAAATCAGGGCTAACAATTTTTGTTAATAAACTGAAAATTGAATACAACACAGTGTGATATTTTATTAGCCCACCATCACCAGATGGTGGGCTGTTCAAATCACTTTTCGTCCGTGGGCCGTCGTCCGTCCGTCCGTCCGTCAGTCCGTCCATAAACAATTCTTGTTATCGCGATTTCTCAGGAACTACTTTATGGATCCTTATCAAGATACGTTTTCTGGTTCGATTCGAAAATCCAATATGGCCACCAGGCAGCCATCTTGGATTTCCCCATGAAACCTTGTTATCGCGATTTCTCAGGATCTACTGCATGGATCTTTCTCAAATTTGGCACACAGGTTCTCCTTGGGGTCTAGTTGTGCAAGATACCTTTTCTGGTCCGATTCGAAAATCCAATATGGCTACCAGGCAGCCATCTTGGATTTCCCCATGAAACCTTGTTATCGCGATTTCTCAGGAACTACTGCATGGATCTTTCTCAAATTTGGTACACAGGTTCCCCTTGGGGTCTAGTTGTGCAAGATACCTTTTCTGGTCCGATTCGATAATCCAATATGGCCATCAGGCAGCCATCTTGGATTTCCCCATGAAACCTTGTTATCGCGATTTCTCAGGAACTACTGCATGGATCTTTCTCAAATTTGGTACACAGGTTCCCCTTGGGGTCTAATTGTGCAAAGAAACCTTTTTTGGTCCGATTCGAAAATCCAATATGGCCGCCAGGCAGCCATCTTGGATTTCCCCATGAAACCTTGTTATCGCGATTTCTCAGGAACTACTGCATGGATCTTTCTCAAATTTGGTACACAGGTTCCTCTTGGGTTCTAGTTGTGCAACATACCTTTTCTGGTCCGATTCGAAAATCCAATATGGCCACCAGGCAGCCATCTTGGATTTCCCCATGAAACCTTGTTATCGCGATTTCTCAGGAACTACTGCATGGATCTTTCTCAAATTTGGTACACAAGTTCCCCTTGGGGTCTAGTTGTGCAAGATACCTTTTCTGGTCCGATTCGAAAATCCAATATGGCCACCAGGCAGCCATCTTGGATTTCCCCATGAAACCTTGTTATCACGATTTCTCAGGAACTACTGCATGGATCTTTCTCAAATTTGGTACACAGGTTCCCCTTGGGGTCTAGTTGTGCAAGCTACCTTTCTGGCCCGATTCGAAAATCCAATATGGCCATCAGGCAGCCATCTTGGATTTCCCCATGAAACATTGTTATCGTCATTTCTCAGGAAGTACTGCATGGATCTTTCTTAAATTTGGTACACAGGTTCCCTTGGGGTCTAATTGTGCAAGATGCCTTTTCTGGTTCGATTCGAAAATCCAATATGGCCACCAGGCAGCCATCTTGGATTTCCCCATTAAACCTTGTTATCCCGATTTCCCAGGAACTACTTCATGGATCTTTCTCAAATTTGGTACACAGGTTCCCCTTGGGGTCTAGTTGTGCAACATACCTTTTTTCGGTCCGAATCGAAAATCCAGTATGGCCACAAGGCGGCCACCTTGGATTTCCCCATGAAACCTTGTTATCGCGATATCTCAGGAACTACTGCATGGATCTTTCTCAAATTTGGTACACAAGTGCCCCTTTGGGTCTAGTTGTGCAAGATACCTTTTCTGGTCCGAATCGAAAATCAAATATGGTCACCAGGCAGCTATCTTGGATTTCCCCATGAAACCTTGTTATCGCGATTTCTGAGAAATACTTCATGGATCTTTCTCAAATTTGGTACATGGCTTCCCCTTGGGGTCTAGTTGTGCAAGATACCTTTTCTGGTCCGATTCGAAAATCCAGTATGGCGACCAGGCAGCCATCTTGGATGAAACATTGTTATCGTCATTTCTCAGGAAGTACTGCATGGATCTTTCTCAAATTTGGTACACAGGTTCCCCTTGTGCAAAATACCTTTTTCGATCCGATTCGAAAATCCAATATAGCCATCAGGCGCCCATCTGGGATTTCCCCATAAAACTTTGCTATTGCGATTTCTCAGGAACTACTGCATGGATCTTTGTCATATTTGGTACACAGGTTCCCCTTGTCGTCTAGCTGTGCAAGATACCTTTTCCGATCCGATTCGAAAATCCAATATGGCCACCAGGCGGCCATCTTGGATTTCCCCATGCAACTTTGTTATCGGGATTCCTCAGGAAGTACTGCTGGGATCTTTCTCAAATTTGGTACATAGGTTTCCCTTGGGGTCTAGTTGTGCAAAATACCTTCTTCGATCCGATTCGAAAATCCAATATGGCCATCAGGCGCCCATCTTGGATTTCCCCATGAAACTTTGTTATCGTGATTTCTCAAGAAATACTGCATGGATCTTTCTGAAATTTGTTACACAGGTCCCACATGGGGCCTAGTAGTTCAAGATACCTTTTTTGTTACGCTTCAAGTTAGTACGGTATTCCCGAGTTGTGACGTTGCATCACAAGAGTCGGCAGATGAAATGGTGGGGCATATTCTATTTCACTCGACAACTGTAGACTACTGCATGTTTCGATCCAAGGGAGATCATCAGGATTCAGACACTTTCAAAGTTTCAAATTTACTGCGCGGACCGGATCCCTTCAGTATTAAGTATTGTACCATCTTACTATTTTCGATCATGGTATCTTAAAAGAGATATCTCAAACTAGCCCAATAAACAGAACAGAATTAGCATTCGTTCCTTATTATAAAATCTTAAATATGTTTCATAGCTCATGCCAAAATGTCAAAGAGATTTGTCTTCGCTTCCAGTAGCCAATGATGACACGTGCAAAAATAAAAAAAATAAAATAAAATACTACAAAACGAAGACAAAGGATCCTCCGTACATGTACATTCACTTTCAGACTAACTTTGCTCATTTCTCTTGTACTATAACAACCGACATAAGTACAGTTTCTAGAAATCTTGAAACTCCTGAAACTTAGAAAGATGATATCTTGGTGTTTTCCAGTGTCCCTTTTTCGATCTTTTTGGCTCAGATTCGAAATTCTGTAAACAAAATTACAAATCAATCATTTGTTCTTAGTAACAATGGACAAAAAGATCCTCTTGTCATTAGCTTACAATTATCGGACAATGGTGGGCGCCAAGATCCTTCAGGATCTCTCGTTTAATATTCCCTACGTACGCAGTCGATGTTATTCCTTTGGAGAGAAGCCTGTTTTTCACTGTTCAGAAGTTAAGGGAATTTATCACGTTCGAGTCTGTTCGCTTATGGAGCTATAACATGGAAAATTTTTAATTATTCAGAACAGGCGGAATTTTCTACAACAGTATCCAGACACGTCACAATAGGATAAAAGTAAACAACATATTTATATGTGTCACAACAGAACCATTTATGCCCATTGATATCCTCTCTAAACTGAAATATGTCTGACGAAATAGCAAGCCTGTCATATTCAATGATCGGGCGGCAAAGGGTGCTGCTTGCATATCGCTCCAGTTAGGCTAGGGATTATGCTTTTGGTCCACCGCCCCCTCCCGCTCAAATTCATACTAATTCAATTCAATTCCAGCATATAGACAGCCTTTCAAATGCCTTAGCAATGATCAGAAAGATTATTTAACCCCTTCCAGACCAATTCTCCACGCATATCCCCTCCTGTATATGGCTCCATGTATCTGAGAAACTGCTGACAATTAAAACAATTATGGTGATATATTTCGATAGAATGATACAAAATGATATACATTCTGTTTCATATTGTAAATAAAGAACAGGACTAGCGCCGGCATCGGGCCTCACAGATGTATGTTCTGAGTAATAATTTGCATTATGTTAATACTCCCTCGCTTGGGCCGTTTCTTCTATCTAGCCCTCACATAGTAAATTCTTTTCCATCAGATGACTGGGTAGTGCTATTACGTCATCGCTCTTAAATATTTCTATCAAATACCGCTCAAGCCGGTGCTGGGGCCGTGTGGTCGTGTCATTCTGGATGTCCACATGAACAACTGCAATAAAAGCGTGGCTGGGATACAAATCATCACAAGGATCAATTCTGGTTCTTGTGATGTTTTTAGAAATGTGCACTCAGTATATTTTCCTGTGGAATTTGACGTCTAGACCGTAAGCCGGCATATTTTTCACCACCCTTCTTATGATGAGCTTAATTTGGAAAATCAATCTAATGAGCTTTAAACATCAGACAATTTTCCTCTACTAATCCAATGATACAGGGTACATACACAAAGTACGCAATATTCATACAAATAATATGGTGACCGCCTGTTTTTATTTCACCATTTGTCTTATTTTGGCCTAACACGTTTAATAGTTATTACTGAAAGTTTAAGCACATTCTGACTTTTAAAAATGAAGTCAATCTACTCACTTATATCAGCGTCAAATCGTCGTTAATATTTCAATCATTTTCATGTTGATGCAGTTTTTCCATCAACCGTGATTTTAAGAATTCCGTCGAATGAAGTGATCTTGACGAAGAGAAGGAGTAGGTGAGATTTATAGACCCTATGTTTTACATCTCCGTGGTGTATAATTAAAAAATCGCAATCAGAGCGTGATTGAGGCGCAGCACACAAGAGAGCGATTAGGTAATTGATTTGGAAATCAGAATACTACTACTTATATATATATATGATTGGTGTTTGGCGTTGATATTGTCTTATAATTTAGACTTTATTAATATCCCTTTAACCTTATTAAACTTTATTATTAACCACTCCATATTGGATGTTGGATCTGGTTCTCTGGTTATCTCAATCATTGAATCAGCTCGATTCAGTATGTAACGCACATCAAACGATAGTAGTCAAGAACTCAGTGGCACTGGCGCCACTCTCATATAAGCCAATCTCACATATGAACCTTTATGCAAGGCACATCGTTTATGGATAATTATATTGCCAAACATACTACTGTAGGGCAATGGGATTTCCAGCTGGTTGCAAATGGGAGCACATTTTGTAACCCCTTGAACACCAGTGCCCTTTATCTCATTGAATTACAATACTTCCATTGGTGAATAGTCATATCCTGATATTAATTTCAATGTGATATATATAGGGCAATGGTGTTCCATTGGTTACAATATTTGCTCCCCTTTGTCACAAGTTGGAGAACCTCATATCAACTTCGTCTAATTTCGATGACATTGGCTCCGCACTACGATGGTCTAGTGGTCCACCCCGCAAGCGGGATGTCATGGGATCGATCACGAGGAGAGTAATGCCTCAGATCTAAAGAACGGATCTTATAGTTTGGTCACTGTGGCGCTCAGCATTAAGAGGATAGCTCAAGAAGTGGTTGTGAGAAGATAATGTGACTGGATGAAGCATCATATCTGTCTATATTCGACATGGTACTTCAGTGAGGGAGTAATATAAAATGGCGACATAGAGAGCGCTCAAATGTCGCATGTAGGAACACCATCATGACTGAAAATTGTTGGAAGCGACGAAAAATCACATTCACCCAATACTCACTGGTATGGAGGCAGGGACAGAGTGAGCACTATTTCTGTAAGATATCCATGATATTCAAATGAATAATCGCAAGTTGAAGCTTGGGCGGTGTCAACTCTAGATGCGGAAGTTAGACTATACATTTAGTATCCAGCTGGTATCAGAATTGGGTTGGGTAGGGGGTTCGATTACCGACGAGGAAATTGGAGCGCCGAAGGCGTGAAGGCCTTCTGAGGTCCGGCGCTACAACCACCCCGTCCAGACAAAAATAGGAAATTTTGATGTGAAATGACGAGACCCCATTAATATTGCTGGCGAAACTACTTCGACCTCGCTATGCCACGGTCAGCCGTTTTCAATGATGTCAGAAAGACATAAAATCTTGATCACTGATTATTATTCTTTATCCAAATGAAATTTCAAGTTGTTTTCCAGAGTATATCGTTTTATCAGTTACGCTTTGATTATGACTGTTCATTTGAACACGTAGGAGATGTAAACACGTGATATTCAAAAGGCCCCTGCGACTTACCCTCAATTCTTATGTTTTACACGTCATAGGAAATGGTATGTAAAAGCTCAAATGTAGTAGAGAGCTGCCTCAACGAAGCACCATGCTGCAGGCAGACATGCTACTTCAACTAGTCACATATCCTGACCGAGTGCCAACTACTCCTTCCTCACATTATCCTCGTAATGTTGAGCGTCAGGCGAGGAAGCAACTAGTTCCATTTATAATGTCTGGGGTATGAATCGGCCAGGGTTCGATCCCAGGAATTGCAGGAAAGATTGCCTATTGTAGATCTGCGCATCTTGGTACAGGAAAAGTAGTGGTCTGCTGAAAAAGTAAAAAAATCAAAATCATGTTCTGGTGGAGGCCTGATTATAATAATTGGCGTAAAGTTGACACATCTAGCGCATTTATGAAAGCTGGAAATAATGAGGTATCTGTGTCAGATAATTATCAGTTTAAGCTCACTTATATACACTCGTGTAATAATGCAGGCTTTCCAAATAACTATTCCATGGTACCAGTAATAAGATTTTTTTTGCAGTTGGACTACTGGCTGAAATCCAATAAAATATTCGCATCGACACAATAACAGCGAACACTAGTAAAACAATAACAGCTTTGTTCAAATCAACGAGGATTAGTAATTTTATTTCTTATGAACCTTAAGATCTTAAGCTAAGAAAACGTTATAAATTGCTCCGGGGAAACATCGCCACAACAAGTAAAGAAGTTATCTCTATTAAGACCAGACCAATGTTATATGTGCCAAGGTCTGATTGTCTATCTTAGGTTTTCAACAGAATAAAGGGTGTCCTGAGGGTGCAGTGACATAAGTGATTAGCTAGCAAGATACAGTTGTCCGTCCAAGGTTAACAACCCCTTTTATGAAGTACACATCTCGATAACCTTTCTCTACTAAGAAGGAGTGGTTAAACTCAGAAGAACAGCGAAAGAAATCGTTGAACATTTCCGACATTTTACTGGAAGCGAGGTAAGGGACAAGACGACAAAACATTATTATCAAGACGATTGGATATTTCTTGATGATATTGTGCTAATATGAGCATCAGATCCACGTGAAAGCGTGGACAGTTTTTACATTTTCAAAAATTTCCATTTAACCTTTCCTTTAATTTCAATATATATATATATATATTTGATAAGAAAAATAAGTAGTTTGTTTTTGTGTCACAAAGAGTATACTCATCCTCTTCGTAGATGTTAAAGAGAGAATTTGTACCGGTGTAAAAGGTAATTTAGTCTTCTCGAAATGCTAGTCCGGATGCCATCGTTTAACCTAAATAGGACTTTCATTCCCAATATACTGGGAATTATTGTCCTCCATCAGTTAAAGTATGAGAGGGAGGATTAACTTTATGCCATATATGGTACCTTTTACACCAGTATGCTTCTGATGGCGGACAGTTTACATGAACTATAGTGGAGTTTTTATCGAGCGACAGTTTACGTATGTGATTCCATGCGTCTGGAGAAAAAATAAAGTTTGATTAATTTGAGTGTTTATACATGATGAAATAAAGAAGAAGCCTACTATATGTAGTAGTTCAGCTACTAAGCTCTTAAATTGAATGAATTGTGCCTTTTCTGTTAAAACCACCACATTTGGTATACATGTAGTTTGGACAATTCTGATCAATATTAGCCGTGAGGGCATCTGAAATACACATATGACATAATATTCCGGAGGGGGAGGGGCTACTCCACTCCCTAATAAATACCTTCAGAGAATTGCTATAATGATTGTTTTGTTGTCCCATGACAACATTTAGACTCTCATAAATACAGAAAATGTGCTAAGGTTTACACTGAAAGGTTAAATCTACAACCAATAGGTTCGTGTGTTAACTATTCATAGACATCCCCTCTCCCCATCAAAATACATATTCCGGGTTCCTGCCTTCGGCACTGTCCTGAGTTTCCCCATAATATGCATATTTAAAATTACACCAATTGCTCCATGAAATTAAGACACGATGATAAGACACGAGGGCGGGGCAGGGAATCATTCTCAATATATCCTAAGGATTAGCGGGACACGAAGCATAGCCGTTAGTCGAAGTAAAACAGCAGACTAGTTAAAAATTGCAATGTTTAACGCTGTAATAGGTCGAGAGGGGTTTTCTGTGTTAAGGTTCCAAACTCAGGAGTTATACGATTTTGGTTACCAGATCAGTGTGCACTAAATGAACTCACCAAAATGAGTTATATATTTTCCGAAAGCACTTCATTCAAGTTCTTCTGAGTACCACAACCGAATTATCGGAATACCTTTGTTTCTCGCTAATAACTTGTAAACTTTTCATCAAATATATTTTAACCTTACAATATACTTTTGAAGCCAAACAACCGAGCCTCATTTTTTTCTAAATTCGTTTTGGAAATGATTTTATGATACTTCAATGGCCAACAGTTAAAATTAATCCGAATGGGACCCTTTCTATTAAAATCATTGACAGGGATGAATTAGAAAAGCAAGACAGCTTTATTTTGTTCTACATATGCATAGTGTTGTATCCGAATTACATGACTTCAGTTCAATTAACAAGAAAGATGTTAGAAACACAATTGACAAACGAGGTGAAGGTTTGTTTCTACTCGATTAAACCACAACTACTGCTTCAAAACTGACATGCTATTAACTTGCGCATCTAGGTATGGATTGGGGCAATTTGAATTGATTATTCAATGATTATTTGCTGTGGAACAATTGAATTAGTAGATTTTAATAGAAACAACTTATGAAAATTACATTTTTCCCCCACTAAGGTATGGACATTCAGCACACTCATTCTTCACATTTCAGACCACACAACTGTGACTCGGGCTTCAAGTTTTGTCCTATAACTCATCTTATTGCTTCTCACAGGGGTCTAATCAAAATAAGACAAATATGGGCCTTTGCTGGCATCATTGATAACTGTTGACCACTTCTCTCTGGCAGGAATTTCGCCTAGTTTTATGTATACTATTTATCCTTTTAATTTGGTACTAATGCTATTATATGAATTAGGTCTTTGGATTATGGACGAGGAAATTCTTTAATGGACGACGGCTGAACATTGAATGACGGACTAGACGCTTGTATTTACTATTTGAACGTTCATAAATTTCAGTTGATTTGGGGGTATGAGACAGAATTCCGGACAGTGTAGTACAAGCTGTTGAGAACGTTGAGTGGGTGAGACAGCGATTATATGTCGAAACTCAGCACATTCAGCAGGTGAAAATGCAATTATATTGCGAATCCCAAAACATTCACTAGGCGAGACTGCGCCTATGAAGTGAATCCCAGTAGGCATTACTACGACTGTCCACCGACTCACAGACAGCCTATGTTTATGTATACTATGATTGTCTTTTTGAATTTGATGCTAATACTGTTATATGGAATATGGAATAGGTCTTTGGATTATGGACGCGGATTTTCTCTAATGGACGACGGCAGAATTATGAATGACGGATCTGACGCTTGTAATTATTCGAAGTTCAGAATAGATAAAGTATTGTCTAAAGCCTTTATTGTTATAAACTATTGATTTACCTTGCTCAATATTTTCAGGTACCGGTACAAGGAAATCAAAATGATGCTGTTGGTTGTTTTAGCGATCGCTGTTTCAGGGGCTGCTGCACAGTAAGCTATGCTTTCTGATCTTCGATGGAGAAGTTTTATACTATAAATGCTCGTAATCAAAAGTATATGGCACTGCGTCGATAGACGTTTGAAATTGGGATTTATGTTGTTTTCATCTTTTTCATTTACATTTCAGTAGGAATTTGCTGATAAACTTAAAATATTACACCTTCCAACGTATATAATTCAATGTTTTCAATATTACCATAAATCTGTTATGACATTACACATAAATGTTCCATTGTTTGCGAGTGTCATGCTTCAGATATATCCACTCTCGCCTTAAAAGTGATATGAAACAACCAAAAGGCTCAATTTTAACGTCGACCGTCACATTTTGTTTGACTGTGAGCATCTAGAGTATAAAACACGATATTTTTTTCTACACGAAACACGGTGTTTTTACAGAAATAAATAATTATTCTTTGGCTTTAGAAAAGTGACAGCAACAGATTTTTTTTGTTAAATGCTACACTACTTTTGACGAATACACAATGGATATCATTAAAAAAAGCGACCTCTCACCAGAAACATTTGGGATATGCCAATAAACTGTACTGGTTCCTGTTTAGTGTGAACTAATAACTAATAATGCTGACGTTTTACCACTCGTACTGGATTTGATTGATGTTAAGGGCTTGACTAATCTGAAATGATTAAGAAAGCATTATCCTAAAAGTAAGTGTTCTTTATCTATATCATTCCAGTAATGGCAATGGCAAGGGCCTTAGAATCCAGACTGAAACATCGTCAGTTACTATACCCAGTTATCAATAATAACCTTACTGTGTCGTTGAAAAGATTCGATTTCTGCGTTAAGAGTGTGTTATCACATAAGAAAATGGATACACAAATATAATATTAGTTCACTTCTCAGAGAGCATTAACAATTATATCCATAATAAATCTATAATAATATCTACTTCATCAATATTTATCTATTTTCAGGGTAGATTTGCGTCCATACAACGTGACGGCTGGCAATATGTATGCCAGTCAGGATAAGAACAATGTCGGCTATTTCACACTGGATCAGTTCAAAACCATAAATACCGCAGCTTATGATTTTAACCGTAAGTAATATATGCTAGACAGTGAATCAGTGGATGAAGTAGATAGGATTAACTAAGCCGATAAACAAAAATAACAACGTTTCCTATCTATTCCGTCGTAATTGATATTTGGATATTTTCGGACCTTTCAAGCACTCTGGCGCATTTCTGAGTGTTCTAAAGAAGTGAATATTTCACAAAAAAATTCAAAATGTGGAGAAAATAACACAGTTGACCCAGTTACCCTCCCCTCATCCCTCCCGCTCTCAATCCAGTCTCAGTCAGAAGACTGAACACTCGACCCACTCCAACTTATTTTGCTTTATTCGATGCATTTTGGTCCGTTTGTATTGAGTTATGGAGAGATTAAAAATTGCAATGATATAGCGTTTTATCGCATACATCGAGAAAATAGTACGAAACTTATTAGCATAATTCTCTGTCAGGTTACCAACTATCCCATCACGTCAACTATGGCAGTGTACATAACAGTTTGACCAGCGCAAAATGATGAATAATGTGGACCTGAAGAACAACTTTATTGGGATCGCGTTTAACGTAGCGCTGAACGACGATTATATAAGTTTAACTTTAAGCTTATGGTAATTCACGTTGTTTCATTTGCCAGGCGTAATTAATAGGAATGCCAAATTTTGTATTTCAAGAGCTTTTAAAATTTCTCCTAGCAATTTGTTTTACTTTTCGCGAAATCTGATTCCCAGCAAACTTAGATGTCATGATAACGGATATTACATATCACGTGAAATCTATACCTGATTTTCCGTGCAGCCTCCGAGATCAGGCTCCGCCAAGGTCGGCTATTCGGGATATCAATTGACTTTATAAGCCTACAACTGAGAGATGTGGCCGCTTCAAACTGAAAGCTGTTGATAACGACCAGAAATCATGATGACGAGGCTTAAGCTATTTGTTGTAACAAGATCCTATTTTTCAATGTTTTAGAGGGGATACAAATATATCTACAATGTGATACAATATATCTTGTTTTTTTGTAGATGACCACGTCATAGAACGTCATGAGTACGTATGCTACGTTTCTGCGGAAGACCCGAAATTACAAAGCTTTGCACATGCCCTATTTGATGAGTACGATTCGAACCACAATCACCGTATCGAGCCTGCTGATTTCGAAGCTTTCTTCAAGAGAATGGATGGAAATGGTAATGTTTTGGTTGTCCCAAAGATAGTTGTAATATTATTTCGAATCTTCAGCATTGAATATGTCTCTTCTTTTATACCTCACGTAAAGACAATATCTAACTTTGGCATCGTGTGATTTAGTGTTGAAACGTATGGTATTTCATGGAACCTTTGTGCATGGATTATAAATATGAAGGCAGTATATCATGACATGTATTTTTCTAGAAACCAGAATTCTCTGGCACGAGTGTGAACGTTGTGTACACATCGCGAGGTTCCGATACCGTAACGCGGTGATTACGTCTATTCCTTAATGATACCACGACGGTACCAGAGCGCACCGTCGATGTGTACACCATTGTGGTGCGCATTATTTTCGTGAGACTCACTCCGATTCTAGTCATGCTGTCTTTATGTTTAGGAGATGGCCATGTAACGAAAGACGAATTCATCAGTTTTGCTGTACCGGTAGGTATTTTCTCAAGAACATAAAATATTGAAAATATAATTACACTAACATGGCGTAGAGAAATGTGACGTTCCCTTCAACGCTACCCCCAGAACGCTGCTCAAACTGGCCATGTGTCCATTGCACTTATCTAGCCACCTGCATTTGTCTGGTCTTGAGTTATGTGTATATTCTGTTTGTGCGTGTTTCATTATTATCAGAAAACTACCCACACAATCTACACACATTCTAGGTAGTCTGTTAGCAGTGCTCATACAAGGTAGAGTTAAATGCACACGCGTTCATAGTGTCGATTATCTTTTTACAGCGTTATTAAAGTGTTACATAAACCGCAATAATTTTAACTCGAATTAAAAACACTTCATTGACCCTAGATGATTATTTTTACTTCGCTTGTTAGCGAGGAACAATGGAATCATAAAACACACAGGAGAATGTCCTAATTGGCTGCATTTTACCATGCCCAATGCCCAGGACGTCGCATACTGAACCCTGTGCTACATATATGTCAATCCTTTATAAACCCGGTAAACTAGCTTCTAAAACATGACGGATCGTGAAAAATTTGATATCAGTAGGTCACTTAGATAAAACGAAGGATACGATGGGTAGAACGAAATAAGCACGGTCTGGTGGCATGGCTTTATAACTGATGATGAAGCTTGGAAATAGTAAGTAATGGGGGGTTTGCACAATACTATATACGCAATCAACAGCTGTTTTGAAGTATGGTTCATCCGTTTAACACCTTCCGGAACCAGCTTACCATTCAATATCCTGTATTGTGCCTGTTCCCCATTGTCTGTAGTCGTGATTAAATACATGCCTTTATTGGATTTGACGAAAATAAATCTATTTGAATGAGATGTCGGTGTTAAAAGTGTTAGAAGTATCTCATGTGGCCTTTCAGTATGGCGGCCATTAGACTTCAAAATCATTGTCCGTATTATTTGTTTTGATAGGATTGCCCCGAAAATGAGTTTACTTGATGTAGAGTATTTTTGATTTCGTTCCTCGTATTAATTGCGAATATTAGTCATTTCGGGTCAATTTGAATAATCTTAGCTACAAAGGATCCTAGGTAAATTCGAAATAATGTCCACAAACTTGAGAAATTTGCTATTATTAACGTTATCATCCATTCATTCGCCTAACTTTATAGCTACTGCGCACTCAGACACTGTTCACAACGAGGAAGTCATCAGATAGAAAACTTCCATTCCTCCGATGAACATTCTCCAATGCTATATAGTCACTCACCGCCTCGTCCAAGTCTCTTTGGCCACACTAGACACACTGTTGTATATTTGATATTATCGAAAATAATCGTGGCAACAATAATTTAGTTTCAAGAGGACCGAGGTAAGAAAAATGCGAATGAATACCAGCGAATTACTGAAGACTACGTATAGTCCCCATTTTGAATTTGCAATGGATCCTTTGCAGCCATCATTATGCAAATCGACTCGAAGTTACTCTAACTTAGGAGTGTAGACTTATAAAATCAAGAAGTTTTACCTCTCATTTCCCTCCCTTTCCCGAACTCTGCACCCCACTCCCGAACCCAATTCTTTCCAACGTTATCCGTCAGGTTTGTACTTACAGGCATTTTTCCAGATAGATGGCCAAGCTTTAAGCATTTCAATCTTAATGGTGGTCATCTTGGATTATGACGTCATACGACAAAAATAGAATAGCAAAGAGTCTCGGCCAGCTGGGGTCTACCTGGCTTTGCTCTACTTTCCCTGCCATTCATTAATATATGCACCCTCACACTCTTTACTTTTTGTCGAGAGGACACAAGTTACTTATGTCGCTTATAACGTTGCAGATCCTTGAGAAGACGCAGGGATTCACCCTTCATGGACATCATCACGCGCTTCACGGTGACCATTACTGCACGGATCACGGACATCATCATCAAGGCTAGTCCGAGTCACCAAGCTTGATTGAATTGTTGTCAGATCACCCGAAGGAACTGCCGCTAAGACTTATATGGCTCATTTTCCATTTGTGACAAACAGGACTGATGTTAATAAATCACAAATTTGATGAAGCATAACATTCGTAACTTGTTTTACTTATGAGTGGATATTCTAATACGGGGGGGAAATTATGAGAGCAAGCGTCAGAGCCTACTTTCAATATTCAGCCGTTTTCCATAATAGAATTGTTGATTTCGCATGACAGGTAGCACCAATTCAAAATATATACGAAACAAAAATAACAAAAGCACAAGATGGTTTCCAACAAGAGGGAAACATTCATCAGTTTTCAATGATGTGAGCAAGCATAAATAGCATTTTGAATGAAAGCGGTTGATGGTACATGTATAACCCTGTTCGAAATTTCTGGAATAATATTCTGTGGCGTTGTTTGAAATTGTTTTTATGGAATATAGAAATGGATAGTTTATAATTAGGCCAAAATTGTAATCGTCTCTCTTGTGGTACAGTTGACTTGAGAGAAAGCACAGATCATTCTTGTAAACTTATAAGTGCATATATTATGTTCCATCTGAGCTATCTGTAGCTTCCTTCAAATCCAGTGAGGAGTGTATATATATCTCACAGTTCTAGAAGATCGTATATGCAGCGTTTGATCATTAAGAAGAAATGGGTTTTGGAACGGTTATGGTTTTACAATTTTTGCATGTATGCGTATTCATGCCAGAGGTGATGCACAATTTGTACACTTTGCGATATCTATATGCTGTTGGTATATGACATTACCGAATTTCACATAGATATTGTTAATACAAAGTTCAAGCAATTCAACAAACAACGAAAGACCTCAATAATAATATGCTCCACGTGCTGACATTAACATACCGGTTACCGTTTTTATGAAACACCGATATTATTGATGAATAGTTGTTTAGAGAGTCAAGAAATCCAAATAGATACATGTATATACGGTATGTGTCATTTGCTATCTGGTTCTTCTGTAAGATGTTTTGAATTTTAAGTATCCACATGCATTCGAAATCTGATTTTGCACGCTACGCTCGTATTTTGCTATCAGCATGCAATATGTATCGCCAAATCTGAGAAACTTTGAGTGGAAGCGCTTGGTGTTGTAGCCCTGTTTTATAAGTTTCTGCAACAATGTTTTGTGACGTTGATTAAAATCGTCACATTTACCACAGGATCTAGCAAATGCTACTAGGCGTGATATATATACGCCATATGCAGGTCCCTGCCCAGAAAGGGATAACATCCATTAACATCAAGTTCTTTGAGCTAATCTGTCATCGCAGCTCCCGAGCTAGCGTATCTAATTTCGGAAGTGGAATATGTATGCTCAACTTCTTAGCCAACACCTGATAATAGTAATATTTACATGTAAATAGTACATTATTTGGGGCCTTGTCTGCTGGAACAATTACAATAAAGAATTTACCTTGGGAGTCTGCATGAAATTCTTGCACGACGGTGTCTCTCAATGTTTGTTTTTCGTGGAGAACGGAATTTCTGCCGATGTGCCTTTGGCAAGATTCAACAGGTCAGCGAGTTATATAGACTCTACTTTTTATCGTTTCGACCATTCAACAACGCACTGTTCAACTGAGCTATAATTTTTATCTGTTTTTTTCGTCCACGATATTGATATTTATTGGCTCTCTATCTATTGGTCCCTTTAATAGGGATATTTAATGGTCACTAATGCAGACTATATCAAGGTTACCAGTCACTATATGTCCACCTGCTTCATAGATTCGTTAAGATTGATGGTATTTTGTGTTCGGGTCACAGAGTCTTCTGGACCTCCTCTTTGGTTAATTGAAATAGGATCCTCCGAGATAGCACATAGGGTACTGTACGAAAAGCGTGTACAACTGTGGGAGTGCTGGATAGTGATTCGTCGACCGATTAAATTTTCTCCGGCCATGCCTGCGAGATACCCGTTCGCTATGTTTAAATAGTTGGTTGATATGGAATGTTTCTGATCGGCGGGTTTGTTACATTGCCGAACCATTTAACAAATGTCATTTAAACCGAGCACATAACCAATTAAACGCAACATTAACCCTATCTGGGGGTACTTTCCGCCCCCCTCCCCCGTTGGTTTTTTGCTCCTATCTCTGGAACGACAAAAAAATTGAGAGCTGAAACTTCGTCACTTTTTAGATTATCATATTGGGGTTATTTTGAGCCTATTTCATGACCCCCGAGCAGAGGATCATGGGTAAATTCAAAGTGGCGACCATGTGGGGTATCAGAAAAGTGATGTTTTCGTCAGATTTCTTCAAAAATTTTGATTTTCTGTGTAAAAAATTGGGTAAAGCCTATTTTATTTCATATCAGATTATTATTTACTAATTTTTCATGCAGTTTTTACGAAGAAAAAGCAAAAATAAAAAAAATCATCCAAAAATGCCCTTTTTGAAAATGACGTCACAGTGACGTCATCATGGCGGCCATCTTGGATTTTTTTTTACATTTTCTTGTACAGCTTGACCCAAATATTTGGTGGGGTAGTTTCAGCTCTCTAGATTTAGCGATAGCGAAAATATATAGGGGGCACTTTCCGCCCACCTCTCCTGCCCCAGGCTGCGATACACCCCAGACCCCCCAGGCCAGATAGGGTTAAAAGAGTGGTGGAAAACGATGACGACCTACTGACCAGAAGTCCTATGACCCCACAAAAGAAAGTACGGATTGCATATTTCTAGAAACATCACAAGAACCGAGAGTTACCCCTTTGATGATCTGTACCCCAGCCACGCTTTTATTGTAGCAGTTCATGTGGACATATTGAACGGCATGACCACACGGCCCCTGGCACAGGCTTAAGAGATAATGGATACAAATATTTAAGAGCGATGATGTAATAACCCTGTCAAGTCATCCGTTGGGCAATAATGGACTATGTGACTGACAAATAGTAAAAAAACGGATCAAACGATGGAGTATTTATTTAATGCAAGTTCGTATTAAGAACAAATACATGTGATGCTCGACGCCGACCAGCATCCAAGTTCCAGCATCCAGAAGAATTCCCTATCTATAATTTGCCTATCAATTAAAGGATGGGAGTTGGTGGCATATGGGTAGACAATGTTTGTAACCTGGATACTAAAATTATCTCAGGCATGGTAGGGGAGAGAAAATGTTTCCCTAAAGGCAGCCGCTCTTTTCGCACAGATTTGTGTGACTATTCATCCTAAGATATAGTGTTTTTGTCGTCTTACCAACATACAGTTGACCACCAACATACAGTTGAAACCAAATATATACAATTAGTTGTACAGTCACTAAGGTTAACATATATGTTACAAGGTCAAGCACATTGCCATTTTGTGAGTTGGTTCGTTTACAACTCTTAGTAAAAGAGAAACTGGATTTTGTTGGGTTTATCTCAACGACAAGAATTTCATAATTATTCTGCTCCAGTTCCGGACGCCGTTTGGAAATGAAATACCTCTTGATTCCAATAAAAACATCTCCACCTTTTTATGGCATATGTCTTTCGATACGGATTATAGTCATTTGATAATATTTCGATATCACTGACCGAGTTATCCAACAACGGTCAGGTCAGGGTAACAACACATGGAGGTCGAGAATACGTGACGGCCTGAAACTGTACCAGTTTAATTCCCTTATCATGGAATTTACACTCCTTGTGTTCAGTAAAAATATATTCAAGCTTCTAGAAAACTTACGTGCACTTTCGTCGATTGACGGGTTCTGAGACACATTCTGCACACTGGAATTCAACGAGGTGTTCATTTATCTGTTGGGAAAGAACGATTGAATATATTTATCGTCAGGTAATCCGGTACACTTCACATGATGCCAGGTTTCACACTCTTTAATAGGACCAGGGTTTTAGGCCGCATCACCAGATATAAGAATACACAGAATCGCTTGCTATGCATATCAAGAAGTGGCCATGGTCATTGAACGCTCATGGCGGCGTTGGTAGCGTGTCAACGGGGTATGTCCTGGTATCAATTTCGCTAGAGCAAAATCCATGAAACGCTGGCCACTGTTACTTGTTTCTACGAAATGCTACATTTCGTAACCTGTGTCTAATATCGCTCAACCCGGGGCTAGGGGCTAGGGGCTAGGGGCTAGGGGCTAGGGGCCCGGGGCTAGGGGCTAGGGGCCCGGGGCTAGGGGCTAGGGGCTAGGGGCCCGGGGCTAGGGGCTAGGGGCCCGGGGCTAGGGGCTAGGGGCTAGGGGCCCGGGGCTAGGGGCCCGGGGCTAGGGGCCGGCCCTTTGAATATGTGTTTACATCTCCACGGTGTTCAAATGAACAGTTCACTCTGCTCGAAAATTCATTTGGATAAAGAATAATTGTCAGTGATTAGGATTTTGTGTGAACAAAAAGCATCATGTCTAGCTGGCATCATTGAAAACGTTTGACGTCATATGGGATATAACCAACAAGAGTTTCAACTGTCGCAAAAAAAAACACAACAAAATAGTAGTAAAGCAGATATTTTAAAACTAAGTTCTACGGCTTGATTTTGATATATATATATTTCGAAAATTCTGCTATATATATTTAAGAAATTCTAGTATACTTAAAAAACTAGCTTTCAAGCGAGATGTTGATGCTCATATTGTCTAACGAACTAATCTTTCGATCATGGACGCAACTGACCGATCCAGGTCTGAACATAGATATTGTGGCAAGGCTATCAGACTGTTCGTCCAACCAGAAAATACTGACCAGGGACGCCTGACATTGATCCGAAAAGATCGGAGAAAACTTTCAAACGGACGAGCAGGAATATTGGTCAGTATTCGACAGTTCGACATGTGAGGTTTTCAAACAAACAAATGGAACAAACAGAACAATATACTGAACGTTTCAGTTCATTATGTAATGAAGACATATTAATATGCGCATGAGCAGCAATTCTATAACATACCTTACCGGCCTTTCTGGACAACACTTGCATACATGTCAAATATCAGAGGAATGATCGACAGCAGATGCCTTTTTACAAAACATATTTTACATTACCGAATTATTAGCCAATTAAGACCTACTTAATATGCGTGGAATGCATATAATATGTGTAATATTCCTCTCGGGATATGATGAACAATGTGTATGCACATTTTGGTAGAAGTAAGAGCAGTATTTTCAAAGAACAGGCCGTGAAACAAGATATAGGAATATTTCAAGTTAATAGGCTATTGAAGACCTTATTAATATGCAAATAATGAAACGATTGTATAACACTCATCATCGGGTCAGACTTGGCAACAAGGTTGCCAACTTTGCGAGAAATCATATAGGGCGTTATTTCTAAAAATGTTAATTAGCTAATTAGACCTAATCAATATGCACGAAATTCAATGTTTATGTAACATCCCACCTTAGACATTGCTGAACAGCAAGTACATCCATGCCAAGGTAGGGAGGAATGAAATCATTATCTCCAAAGAAAAACAGGCCATTTCAGGCAACTTGGCTAATACGTGGAATGCAACGATTCTGTAATATCCCACTCTCGTCATGCTAGACAACATGTATGCTAAATTTGGAAGGAATCAAGTCATTATTTCCACAAAAAAAACAACCCTTCAGGTTGTAAACATTTCAGGCTATTTGTTTGGCCTGATCGAAGTAAATAAGAGCCTGGGATTTCCACATGACATTTCTCTACTCTCTATACCTCAATCCCTCATCAGTACCTTATTGACCGTCTAAGTTCATTAATAGTATCTGCGTTCAGGAAAACTGATCGCAGATATATTAATGTCAGAATCCATAAATAAATATTTAGCTCTACTACATACAAGGGATAACATTCATGGGATGTTTCTTTGTTTATAGAGTTGCTTGAATTTCTCGTTAGAAATATTTTTATGTGAAATTTGGCAACACAATATATCAACATCATGTAGGTATTCCAAAGGGGACTAATTGTGCACACCTGTTGGCTGGCCTATATCTGTTCTCTTATGAATATGCTTTTATGCAGGCGCTTTTAAAAACCCATCAATTTAAGCCCGTTCCTTCTCATTCACCAAACGCTATATAGACCTCCTCGCTGTTGATACTCGGTATATAAATGACGCAGTGAAGCATATATATCCACCTTCACTAGATTTGAAGGAAACTACAAATAGCCCTACCGGTACATCATATTTAGACCTTTATTATCCCTCAACCTAAATCGTAGCATTTCCATTGGTCAGTTTACTAGGGTGTAAAAATCCGTACACCCGGATCTTTCCATGTCAGTGCCCGACCGGTCTGACCGATCACGTGACCAATCACCTTAATGCGGTATACTGATCCATGTTGGACGGTGTGGCCGAACGCCCTCTAACGGAAGGGCTCCCAGGGGATAAAAATTCACGATTCACGTGCGAAAGCAGACATGGCGAATAAACTTCAAGACTTCCAACTTAAATTATCCACTATTTCTGGCGTGAGATACCATAATATTGACCAGAATACCATCATAATCTGAGTATTCTACTTCTCGCATGTCGAGAATATAAATATAACGAACATGAAACGTTTTCTGGCCACGCGAAAATTATGCATAATCGCTACCGAACCAGGGTCGGCGAGTTGTGCGCTTTCAAAGATCATTTCACGAAATCAACACACAATATTATACACAACCGTTGATATTTGATGAAAGGAAGTCTTGCTGCATCACGTTCAATCAATCTTTTAGACACACATACCTTGTAAATGGTTATATTTAGGGTCAAAATTGAACACTGTCACAGCTCGGCGTCCGTGTTGCGCGTCTACATTACTCGCGTAGACAACGCGTTTTGTCAAAATGGAGACCGGTTTCGTAAATGGACAGACACATATATGCTGAATTTCCGTGGTAAAGTTTCAGAAAAATTGCCTTTTTAACTCTATAATTCGATATGTTAATTAAACAATGCTGACGCCTCAGGGTGTATGAGTTTCAGGGAGGGTCATAACTTTTCATACACCCTGGGAAAAACCTGAATAACTAATAATATCTCTATAGAAATTAAACGGGCCGTCTCTCTCGTCGACTTTATGACAAAAGAGATGATTACAATTTCGACATCTTAAGCTATTTTTCTGGCAGTGGGACCTGCGTATGGCGTATACATATCTCGCCTGGTAGTATTCGCTAGATCCTATGATAAATGTGACGATTTTAATCGTCCCAAAACATTATTGCAGAAACTCATAAAACTTAAGAATCTCATAATATTCAGCTAGTGAGACTGTGATAATATAGAGAACCACAAAATATTGCGCTGGTGATTGCGTGACTGTATAGAGAATAGTAAATCATCCGGTAGGCGACATTGAGTCTATATTGCGAATGTCAGACTATGCAGCAGGCGAGACCTAAATTGCATAGCGAGTTCCAGAATATTTGGCAATGCATATCGCATGATGATAGCAAAATACGAATGTAGCGAGCAAGATCTATGGCGTTACGTTTCGTATCAACCTATGGTGTTTATATAAACAGTCACAAAGTGTGACTGAGAAACATCCTACTCTAGATAACTACCTCAACGAAAATCATATGGGTTAAGAATACTGATCAGCTATACGAATTTGCTCATTTTGGGACATCATGATGTTTTGCCGGCACCATTAAAGCCTGTTGGCTGCTCCTGTCTTGCAGGAAACTAGCCTATATTTTCTGTATACAATGAATTATTTTTTTAGTTGATTGGTTGGTGCTAATGCGCGAATTAGATCTTTGGATCATGAAAGCGGAAAGTATTTAATTACAAGCGTCCAGTCCGTCATTCATAATCCAGCCGTCGTCCATTAGAGAATATCCGCGTCCATAATCCAAAGACCTATTCCATTTTCCATATAACAGTATTAGCACCAAATTCAAAAAGACAATCATAGTATACATAAACATAGGCTTGTTTCCTGCAAGAGAGAAGCGGTCAACAGTTTTCAATGATGCCGGCAAGACATCATGATGTTCCAAAAATATCAAATCCGTATCGCTGATCAGTATTCTTAATCCATAATATTCGTTGTAAAGTCGTCATCTAAAGAATGATGTATCTCAGTCACGCTTTGATTGTGACTGTTCATATGAGTACCATGAGGATCTTGAAGTACATGGGTTCATACGGCCCCTAGCCCCGGGTTAAGCGGAATTAGACACAAGTTACGAAACGTAGCGCCATAGATCTTGCACGCTACGTTCGTATTTTGCTATCAGCATGCGATATGTATCGCCAAATTTGAGAAACTTTGAGTGGAGGCGCTTGGTGGAATAGCCCTGTTTTATAAGTTTCTGCAACAATGTTTTGTGACGTTGATTAAAATCATCACATTTAACACAGGATCTAGCAAATGCTACTAAGCGAGATATGTATACGCCATATGCAGGTCCCACTGGAATATTACTATCCAGAAAGGGATAGTTTACGATGTCGAAATTGTAATCATCTCTTTTGTCATAAAGTCGACGAGAGAGAATGCCCGCTTCATTTTTATAGAGATAGAGATCTAAATAAGATGTGCCTGTAGGGCTATCTGTAGTTTCCTTCAAATCCAGTGAAGGTGGATATATATCCTTCACTGCGTCATTTATATAGCGATTATCCACAGCGAGAAGATCGTCTATATAGCGTTTGGTGAATGAGAAGGAACGGGCTTTGAATGGATCGGTTTTTGAAAGCGCCTGCATATAGTCATATTCATAAGAGAACAGATACAGGTCAGCCAACAGGGGTGCACAATTAGTACCCATTGGAATACCTATATGCTGCTGATATATTGTGTTGCCAAATTTCACATAGATATTTTTAATGAGAAATTCAAGCAACTCTATAAACAAAGAAACATCCCATGAATGATATCTCTTGTATGTAGTCGAGCTAAAGAATGCTTTATGGCTTCCGACATTAATATATCTACGATCAGTTTTCTTGAACACAGATACTATTAATGAACTTAGACGGTCAATAAGGTCCTGATGAAGGATTGTAGTATAGAGAGTCGAGAAATCCCATGTGGATACATGTCTGTACGGTATGTGACCTTTAGCATCAAGTTCTTCCGTAAGACATTTTGAGTTTTTCAATATCCACATACATTCAACGCCAGAGTTCTTAGAAATAGTGGCGCAATACCTTTCCCAAAATGCTTTTACCTCCTGAAGGGCCCTCGTCAATAGGGTTGAAAGAAGCTTGGTGGTGCAGCTTCTAGAACCAGCTATGAATCTAGCTTTGTATGGTGATTTATGCATTTTGGGAGTCCAGTATATATTTGGTATGTCGTTATGATTGGTTGGAAGACAAAATGACGGACTAGACGCTTGTGTTCAACTGGCGGCACTCTGCCTATATAGTGATTCGCAGAACATTCAGTAGGCCAGACTGCGATTATGTAGTCAATCCCAAAGCATTCAACATGCGACAATCCGAACATATAGCAAATTTCAAAATATACAGCTAGTGAGATAGCGACGACAGGAGACACTGTGAATATATAACGAATCTCAGAATATTCCGCGAGAGAGACTGCCACTATATAGCGAATCACAGAACAAACAGCAGGCGACACTGCGACTAAATAACGAATCTCAGAATATTCAACTAATTATAGAGAGAATCGCAAAACATTCAGTAGGCGAGAATTGAATTGAGTTCAGAATAGTTAGAACATCGATTGAAGCCTTCGTTGTTGAGGTAAGATATTGATTTACCTTGATGAATATTTTCAGGTACCGGCACAAGTGAAGCAAAAAGATGCTGTTCGTTGTTTTAGTGGTCGCTGTTTCAGGGGCGGCTGCACAGTAAGTCATACTTTCTGGTCTTCCCAAGCGGAAGTTTTACACTTTAAACGCTGGTTTACTAATTTATCTAAAATAATACTCCTTCCGCCAAATATAACTCAATGTTTTCGCGGAAATAAGTCTGTTATGCGCGGAAGTGCTTGGCAGTATTATCAGAGAAAAACTAAAAATATTAACGGAATAAATATACACGGAACCGAGTTTAAGATCAGTCAATACGTCAATGACACTAAGCTAATTCTTGACGGCTCATAAGATTCCGTAAAGGAGGCAATACAATGTATTACACTGTTGTATAGATATTCAGGCCTTAAACTTAATATTGAGAAAACGAAAGCTATTTGTATAGGATCCCTATCTGGTTCGAATTTAAAGCTATGCGCTGAAATAACGCTTGACTAGGTAAATTACTTCACTGTATTGGGTATCAACTTCTCCACAGTTAATTTCCACGATATCTGGAAAATCAACTATATCGCCAAATTGAATGACCTGAAGAATGAACTACAAAAATGGAAGCTCTGAAATTTGACACTACATGGGAAAATTACAATTATAAAATCACTTGCTCTATCCAAATTGACACACCATTTTCTTGCCTTGCCAAACCCACCTGAAAATGTTACAAAAGATCTCAACTAATTGCTGTACAAATTTTTGTGGAACGATGGCCTCGGTAGAATTAAAAGAATTATAATAACATGCAACTACAAGTTTGAAGGCTTGAGAATGATCAATCTTATACCATTAATTCAATCTCTCAAGATCTCCTGGATGCGGCGTCTAATATTTAAGAGTAAAAAATGGAAACAATTATTTGAATCGGAAAGCATTGAAAAACTCTGTGGGAGCAGAATACGTGAAAGTTATTATGCAGAAAATCAATAATCCGGTCTGGAAAGACGTACTCGATGCTTGGGGTTTTCTCTAGAAAAAATAAACAGAAGACAGACGACGGATATATTTAACGAACAAGCTTGGTATAATTCAAATATTAAGCACCCAACATAATTTATCGGAAACTGGTATAACAGACAAATCAAATATATACGAGATTTAATTGACTCAAATTGCAATATTTAAAATTTCTCTGAATTGAAGAAAATGTATAACATAAATTGTATTTAGTTGGGCTCTAACCAACTTATTATTAACATACCTAAAGACTGGTTGAAACAAATTAAAACAAAATTCTGCACTATACAGAAGGAATCCCCCATACTAACTGTTTATTTTCAAACCTTGGTAAGGCAGGAAAAGGGAGATGCTTTTATGATATATTAAGCAATGAACAGCATTGCTCGCCAAATTCAATTCAGAAATGGGAGGGGAAAATAATCTGGGTAATGTTCATGCCTCAACATTTCATTTCGCTAATTTTATAGCTTTGAAAGGCTTCCAATGTAAAACTCTGCATAGAATTCTGGCCACAGTCTTTTCTGAAAAAAAAGAGGATTTATTGACGATATCTGTGACTACTGTGGAACTGATCATCGATCATCTCTTAATAAAATGACCCAAAGTGAAAACACTTTGGCAAGATTTGGAAAGATGGCTTCAGAAAATGGCAAAAATGAGAGGACAGATATCCGACGATAAAATAATTCTAGGTTGGGGTAAAGATCAGTGTCTAATGAATACATTCATGTTGTTAACAAAAAAATGTATCTTTAAAACTAGACCTGAGAAGCGTGTTCCTATTAAGGAACTTATTAATATGTTTTTCAATCACTACACAGCAGAAAAATATAACGCCAATATTAGGAATAATATCAGTATGTTTAACAAGAGATGATGTTTATTTGAAAATTATTTTAAAACTCTGGGATAACTTTATGCTGTATGCTAGAAATGTGGAAGGCATATGGTACGTGAAAGACATGACTATGAGAGTGACACCATGTGAGATTGAAGAATGATAATTGAAATATGGTAGTAGTATATACATAAGTTTCTGATATATTGATTATCTACAATGATATTGAATTATTATTGTTGTTTGAATGTAACCAGAAATACGAAAATGAATAAAAATATTTAAAAAATATATATTTCATTGTGTTTAACATTACAATAAATCTGTTGTGATATTATATCTAAATATCACTTTAGTTGAGAATGCCACGTTTGAGATGTATACCCTCTCACCTTAAAACTCGTATGAAAAAGACAAAAGTAACTAAATGCCAACTTTTAAAGTCGGCGGACAATTTTTGTTTTGACTATGATGATTTAGAGAATAAAGCAAGGAACATTTTTTCTTCCGGAATAAATAAATAAATGACATTTTTGGGGGGTTTCACTACGGTGACATCAAGATAGATTTCCCTTGTTCATAAACTACACCACTGTTGAAGAACAAACTGTGTAGTGCCTATCAACAAAAAAGCTACCTCTCGCCAGAAATATTTGGGCTGTGCCGATAAACACTTGTACTGGCTCTAATTGTTGCTATGAGCTTGAATAATCCGAAACGCCTATCCTAAACGTGATTGTTTGTTTATCAATATCATATCGGTAGTGTGTTTAAGCGGTTTTAGAAACCAGGCTGAAACATCGCCAGCTACATGTACTATACCCGGGATTTACGAATAACGGCCTTGCAACAAGGTGCGCCGATGTTAGTCTGTGATTTCTATACAAGAGTTTGATTTCGGCATGTATGTGTTATCACAAATTATATTCGTTTTTCATTTTCCCGATAACATTAACAATTGTATCCATAATAAAATAATAATCTATACTAATCATTTTCATCAATATTTGAATCTATTTTCAGGCTGAATCTGCGGCCATACAACGTGACGGCTGCCGAAATGTTTGCCAATCAGGATAAGAACAACGTCGGCTATTTCACGCTGGAGGAGTTCAGAGATGCACATGAACCTTATGATTATAACCGTGAGTAATATACATATCACATGCTGATAGCAAAATACGAGCGTGAAGTGCAAGATCTATGGCGGAACGTTTCGTAACTTGTGTCTAATTCCGCTTAACCAGGGGCTAGGGGCCGTATGAACCCATGTACTTCAGAATCCTCATGGTGCTCATATGAACAATCGCAATCAAAGCGTGAAGCGTGAATGAGATACATCATTCTCTGGATGACTACTTTACAACAATTATTATGGATTAAGAATACTGATTAGCGATACGGATTTGATATTTTTGAAACATCATGATATCTTGCCGGCATCACTGAAAACTGCTGACCGTTTCTCTCTTACAGGAAACTCGTCAATGTTTATGTATATGAATTTGGTGCTAATACTGTTATATGGAATAGGGAATGTCTTTGGATTGTGGACGCGGATATTCTTTAATGGAAGACGGTTGAATTATGAATGACGGACCAGACGCTTGTAATATGTATTAGCGAATTAACAAGCTCACGTTCCGCTTAAACCAAGGACATAAACGTTTCATATATATTCCGTCGTTATTAAGAATTGGACATTTCCAGACCTTTCAAGCATTTTGACGCTCTAAGAGTTAAGAAGAGATAATTGTATAACACTTTTATATCTGCTATAGCCGTGCGTATATCTGAAAGATGTAGGACGTCGCTTTTGTTAAGTCTACACGCGCAATGTTGACAAGTGTAGATATTCATTTGAGAGATTGTAATATAGAAGGCGGGTGGGGAATGACCTAAATGCCGTCTGCATACAACCTAATTAACAAACAAATAAAGTACAAGACGAAATTATTCTCAAGTTTATCTTTCCGTCGTGAAATTGGTGAACAAAGCAACAGTAATAGACCTATATCAACGTATGTTTTAGTTTGATTCAGGTTGCCAATTACCCCCCCCCCCCGATAGAAGACCTTGTCATTTGCCACGTGCGGGGGGGGGGGGCATTTAACAAACATAGCATGAGAGAGGTAGTTAAATTCAATCAACATCTGTTTTTACTATTTGTTGATTATCAATTTAAGTATAGTGCAATAGAATAGAAATAATATTTTCATACTCGTGCGCTTGTTATTTGTCGCACGGTTAATTTTGGAAATTTTATCATATTTTAACTCTTAAAATATAAACTTTTCCGTGCGTCTTGTTAATCCCACTTTCCCTTCGCCCAGACTGCATTCATCCCAAGTCAGAATTATTGGAATATCTAACACTAAAATCTTTGTCCATTCCCGAAAAATTTAACTAAACTCTCTGTCCATTCCCGGGAAATATGTGACTTCCAGGTTCTATTCCATGCATTTGAGCCGTTTGCATTGACTTATGGAGAGATAATAAAAATTGCAATAATATCATTCATGACCTGCTCCAAACAGGGAGAAAATTTCGCTACAAGCGTTTAGTTCCTCATTCATACTTAGCAGTTTGACCATATCCAAATGATGAACTAGGCCCATGGGCATATATAGAAAGGTGGTTCAGAAGATAAACGCTGTTGCTTGATTGAGGGTTGGGACAGATACCATCCATCGCGAGTGAACTTCTCTTTGCATAATCTAGATTTTATTGCACGGTACTTCCATTTGTGAATTAGTATTTTGTAATTTATGGCTCACAGAAAAAATAGTTTTTAACTGATTGTGATACTCGAGTATCATTTTCAGAGACTATCGATTGACTGGCTGTAATAATGGAAATAGTAAAACTCAAAAGAATAGCTGCATCCTGAGTAGCAGATATCATTCCCAACGTTTCAATTCAAAATAGTATCTATTTGTTTGAGAGAGCCCCCCGAAAATACACGAAAAACTGACCATAATACCAAGCTGATCCGTATGTAGTGCTACTACTATTATAGAAACACCCGGGTACTGGCAGAGAATGAAAGTATTAGAACACATGAGTGCATATGAAACAACGAGTAGCAAGACATCCATCTCAAAATTTCTATCTCAGTTCTCAGACATGTCAGATAGTATTATTTCTAAGTTTAAGTTCAATTGATTCATTAATTTCACTACCTACATATTATATATTCCTAACACCAGTCCATGTGATGTCCTAGTTTTAGCTTGACCTCTTCATTTATCAGAAACTAGACCTAGCATAGGTACATGTACAGACCCTAGAGCTGTGGTAGGGCAGCTCTTTACACATGTACATGTTGCCTCCTGAGCTGTATTTCTCTGAGCGGAGGCCAATCTTTGGAAGAGTGACCATACGAGGCTTCCATACTTTAGTGCGTATTAATCTGATATCTTGAAGGAAAACAATTAACATAATATTATTTAATACAGGTAAGGGATCAAGTACATGCTAAGTGACTTTTTATAGGCCTACAAAGCCTGTCAACCACTGAAGGATAATTATTCTGGTCTGAGAAAGAATAAACAATTTGGAACTATTTGTATACGTGTACTTCGGACAATCCTAAAATCAGAAATTTTCTAGATCCCATAATAAAGGTGAGACAACTCACCTTTCTAAAAAGCTGCAGAACTTAGTGAAGCGTGGTTCGACAATTATATATAGGTTTAATTCCATGTACATTATGCGATGTTTACCGTTCATAAGAATGAGTTATTATGACAGTAAGTCACACTGTATCATTTGCCGGGAAAGGAATCCAATTTAATTAGTTTAGGAGGTTTTTTAAAAACTTCTACTTTCTTTGATAGGCATTCAAAAGTCGGGGTATATAACACAAGACTATTCTATGGATAACAGCTTCTTTATCACTGTGGATCTGACGTTTCGTTGGAGATAAACAAACCTAGAACCCTCTGAGATCAGGCTCAGTCAATCACGATTATTCGTGTTGTCAGTCGACTTCGATAGTCCTGAAACGTCTATAGCTGGCGGATGTGACCGCTTCGCACAGAAAGATGTTGGTAACGATCAGACATCATGAACCAAATTTTCTTGTGACAAGATCATGTATTTCAATGTTTCAGAGACACAGTGTATCTCAGTGTATCTTGTCTTTTGTAGATGACCACATCATAGAACGTCATGAGTTCGTATGCTACCTTTCTGCACGAGACCCGAAATTACAGAGCTATGGACATGCCTTATTTGATGAGTATGATTCGAACCACAAACACCGTCTCGAGTTTGAAGATTTCGAGGCGCTCTTCAACAAAATGGATACAAACGGTAATGTTTCGGTTGTCCCGAAGATAATATTTCGAACCATTCAATATTATATCTGCTATATTACGTCTGTTCATGTAAAGCTCAGACAAAGACAATATCTAAAGGGGAGCTCGTGTGATTTAGTGTTAAACGTATGGTATTTATATGGAACCTTCGTTCGCGGATTATAACTATGACAGCAGTATTTCATGACATGTATTTCTCTAGCAAATCAAAGACATGGGTGTGAACGTTGGGTAAGTTACGATACCGTAGCGGTGACTACGTCTTCTCCTTAATGGTACGCGTTTTTAAATCTGCGCGGTTTTAAAATTGCGCTGCGAAAATACTTTAACGTCGCACCACAGAGCGTTGTGACGCAAACCAATTTTCTTCTCCGATTTTCGTTCCGCATAGCTCAACCATACACTTAATCATTAAAGCATGCTATTGTAGATGCTGTAGGAGTATTTCTGCCAACTTTTGCATACCTTTTGCCGCTAATTGTTAACACAATCCTGTCTTATTTCATTATTTTTAGCGAAAGTAAAAAAAAAAAAAGAAAAAAAAAGAAGAAGATTAAGAAGAAAAAACAACAACAAACAAATAACCCAGCGGTTTAAAAGCTGAACATTTCTTCATAAAAAGAACGGTATCGGTACCGTAATCTAATTTAACGGCTGGTAATTTGTTCTGTCGCTATATTTAATAATAGCAAAATGTTTTTTGAAATTATCAGAACTCGCATGAAAAATATTCCTACTAAAAACGTGAGGATTTGTTTGAAGAACCATTAAAAAAATTGTATGCCTATGTGTGACAATAATAATTAATTTTAATGAGTTCTTGCAAGATGCAAACGTAATTTAGAATACTTTTAGTGTGGCTAATACTCCATGCAGTTAAAGATTTCACAAGTTTCTTCGAGGTTTAGCCCCGGGAAGTCATTATATTAGTATTTTTCTCTTCACATATAACTTGACATAGTCGTCAACCTTTTCTTCCCGATTTTCCAGAAGACGTTATTGCCTTTTATAATTTGTATATGTCCACTCTAATTGTGGTCGAAGGACATTCGTGGTCACCCGTTCTGCCTGGGGAACAGTGTGTTAGACCTTTAATAAGGAATGCTAAAACGGAAGTTAACCGCTTGGGTTCAACAGGTAATGGTGAGAACGAAAGACTAGAAATTTGAGTAGCATAGTTCTAAAGTAGCCCTACAAAAGAAATTCAATATGACAAATGGCTTGCGCGATTTTAAAATCGTTCCTTGCGCGACTTTAAACTACTTGCGCGATTTTAACATACTTGCGCAATGTTGACATTTTGAAAGCGAACAAAGCAATTTTAAAATTATGCAGATTTTGAAAACGCGCGTAACAATGCCATAGCGATACAAGAGTGCACTGTCGATGTGTACACCAAATTTTCATCAGTGAATAATTGTGGTGTGTATTATTGTCGTGCCGAATCTAATCATGTCGTCTTTGTTTTCAGGAGATGGTCATGTAACGAAAGTCGAATTTATCAATAGTGCTGTTCAGGTTGGTTGATTGAATACCATTTCACATAAAACATTTGATTACTCGAACATGGCCTCATGTAGAGGAATGCGGCGTACCCTTCAACACTAGATCCAAATCGTTGCTCAAACTGGTCATTTGTCCATTGCACTTATTTAGTCACCTGCATTTGTCATGTCTGCTTATATTCTGATTGTGTGTGTTTCAATATTATCAAAAAACTACACACACTATCTATAACAATCCATATAATCTGCTAAGGTGTCAAATGTATACTGGTTCATCTATTTCACAGCGACAATAAAGTGTTACATAAACACTAATAATTAAAAACACTTCATTGAACCAAAAGATTTAATTGACATTTCGGAAGGGTACACTCATATTAAAACATCGTCTGTTTATTTATAATGCTGCAAGACAACGTGGAATATTTGGGTCCTAATAGGCTCACTATTTGCTATACCCATTTGGGATACACGTTTCAAATGACGTCGCATACTGAACGCTGTGCTACATATATTTCAACACATATAAGTACGGTAAACTAGCTTCTAAAGCACGACAGATTGTGAAAATTGTGATACCAACAGGTCATTTAGATTAAATATAGGTAACGATGGGTAGAACAATAAAAAGGCTCAGATCCCATATGAATGATTCAGGGTTTGGTAGCATGACTTCGTTATTGAAGATGAGCGCCATTAAGCTTTGAAATGTTAAGAAATTGGGGATTGCACAGTACTATGTAGCCAATCAAAAGTCTTGATGTTGAATTCCGGCTTTGTGTCACACCTTGTCAACCAATTCATTTTGCTTTACTTTCCCTGTCCTTCATTCACAGAAAATTGCATGTTGGCATCACAGTTTGCATGACTTAGGAATGAATTTACTGGACTGATATATGCTACATCCCTCGAACTTACGTCACTTCACTCGCTTGTGTCGCTTATACTGTTTCAGATGTTTGAGAGGACGGAGGGATTTCATCTTCACGGACATCATCACCCACTTCAGGGTGACCATTACTGCGCGGATCACGGACATCATCACGGCTAGTCTGGGACACCAAGCTAGATGGAACTGGGGACAATTCAACTGGAGTAACCGCCACTAAACCTTAGATGGCTCATTTTCCTGCTGCGACAAATAGGACTGATGTTAATGAATTAACAATTGTATTTGATGAAGCATATGTCATTCATAGCCTTCTCTGTGTTATGTTTGACTTATGTGTGGACATTCTATTACGAACTAAATTGGAGCGATATGCAAGAGGTGGGCAAAATTGACGACGTATGGCGACTAAAAAGCAACCATTTGACTCCACAGAAAAGCCTTCCTCGGCACCTCACATTTAGATCCGATGATACGATGGATTTTCGGAATTAGCCATAGTATCCCCGCCGCGCTTTTATTGCAGCTGTTCGTGTGGGGACTATGAAGTATCCACACGGCCCCTACCACCGGAGTATAGACACGCTAGTCATATAGCTGCGATGAGAGATCAGCTAAAAGAAATACTCATCTGATTTTAATGGATGAGCAGCATGGACGTCAAGGACCTCGTATGACACTTACCACCAATTGCAATGTGCTTGAAATATACATAATTGAAACGACAAGGATTTTCTACAAGAGATAGGTGGTCAACAGTTTTCTACGATGTCAGCGAGATCTCATGATGTTCTTTACATAAAATCCTATATCACTGACCATTATACTTTATCCGAATGAATTTCCAAGTCGTTATCCAGAGTATGTATCTCAGTCACGCTTTGATTGTGACACTTCATTGAACACAATGAAGATGGTATACACATGATATTCAAATGGCCCAAGCCCTATAAGTTTAAAAAACGTGGCGCCAGAGATCTTGCACGCTACGATCGTATTTTGTCGTCATTGTACGATATTTATCACTGGAGTTTATAAGAATGTAAAAAGCATATAGAAGCTCGAAGTGTATAACCGAAGACGTGTTTTTATGGATAACAACAATATTGGTCAGATTTATAAACGTGCTAGTATCTGCACTGAAACGTCTGTCCTCTTCAATAAGGAAGACGTTCCACAAAATAAGCCATTCCTATAATTGAAATTGTAATACGTGAAGTTGTATTACATGAAATATATTTTCCTAGTTTCTTGATTTCCTGAAATGCCTCTCAAAAACAAAATTACAACTTGGGAACATGGACGCGGAAATTCTCCATGGACTGCGACTGTCTCGTTATTGGCGGATGAGTTCGTTCGTATGAATCGTTCGGGCCGTATTAACCCATGTACTTCAAGATCCTTATGGTGCTCATATGAACAGTCATAATCAAAGCGTGACTGAGATACCCCATTCTCTAGATGACGACTTTACAACGATTACTATGGATTAAGAATACTGATCAGTGATACGAATTTTATATTTTTGGAACATCATGATGTCTTGTCGGCATCATTGGAAACTGTTGAATGTTCCATCATTGGAACCGCTTCTCTCTTGCAGGAAAATAGTCTATGTTTATGTATACTATGATTTTTATTTTGAATTTGGTGCTAATACTGTTATATGGAATATGAAATAGGTCTTTGGATTATGGACGCGGATATCCTTTAATGGACGACGGCTGAATTATGAATGACGGACTAGACGCTTGCAATTGATGAACGGCAGAAGCAGGAGAACATATACAGTCACTCTTAGGATTTTTGTAGGCTTCACAGACTATTCTTCTGGGCAGCTATTGAGCTACTGAACAGAGAGCGACATACATGTACATATCTGATACATTCTGTGAAGAAAAACTATGCCTTAATTTTCAGAGTTTTTCCTCGTGTTCAAGTTATGTGCGAGTTAGAATTGGATATTTGTCGTGGACTATTCAACATACTACTTTAAAAACTTATGCTCCTTTAAAACACTTCGGACATAATACAATTTCTGCCGAAAATCGGTGTCAATTTTTTTTTTAATTTACCAGTTATTTATAGTTATTTTTAAATTCAAGTTTCGAAATAAAGAAACTCGTATCAAATAGGCGAGGTATAACTTTGAAGTTCAATATTTTCAAAAGCAGTTTTTAACACGGATTATGACCACACTAAGTATAGAACGACTGTGACAGTAGTCACGACCAACTGGTCATACAAGACATGCACTCTAATCATCACGACCAGCTACCTGGCCATACAAGACATGTGCTCTAATGAACACATCCAGCCGCCTGGCTTTACAAGACATTGCTAATCATCACATCCGCCTGGCTAGCCACCTGCCTATACAAGATATGCGCTCTAATCATCAGGGCCACCCACCTGGTCATATAAGACATGCGATGTAATAGTCACGGTCAGCCACCTGATCATACGAGACATCACGACAAGCTACCCGGCCATACAAATACAAGCGTTTGGTCCGTCATTCATAATTCAACCGTCGTCCATTAGAGAATATCCGCGTCCATAATCCAAAGACCTATTCCATATTCCATATAACAGTATTAGCACCAAATTCAAAAAGACAATCATAGTATACATAAACATAGGCTTGTTTCCTGCAAGAGAGAAGCGGTCAACAGTTTTCAATGATGCCGGCAAGACATCATGATGTTCCAAAAATATCAAATCCGTATCGCTGATCAGTATTCTTAATCCATAATATTCGTTGTAAAGTCGTCATCTAAAGAATGATGTATCTGTCACGCTTTGATTGTGACTGTTCATATGAGTACCATGAGGATCTTGAAGTACATGGGTTAATACGGCCCCTAGCCCCGGGTTAAGCGGAATTAGACACAAGTTACGAAACGTAGCGCCATAGATCTTGCACGCTACGTTCGTATTTTGCTATCAGCATGCGATATGTATCGCCAAATTTGAGAAACTTTGAGTGGAGGCGCTTGGTGGAATAGCCCTGTTTTATAAGTTTCTGCAACAATGTTTTGTGACGTTGATTAAAATCGTCACATTTAACACAGGATCTAGCAAATGCTACTAGGCGTGATATGTATACGTCATATGCAGGTCCCACTGGAATATTACTGTCCAGAAAGGGATAGTTTACGATGTCGAAATTGTAATCATCTCTTTTGTCATACAGTCGACGAGAGAGAAGGTCCGCTTCATTTTTATAGAGATATAGGTCTAAATACGATGTGCCAGTAGGGTTATCTGTAGTTTCCTTCAAATCCAGTGAAGGTGGATATATATCTATCACTGCGTCATTTATATAGCGAGCATCCACAGCGAGAAGATCGTCTATATAGCGTTTGGTGAATGAGAAGGAACGGGCTTTGAATGGATCGGTTTTTGAAAGCGCTTGCATATAGTCATATTCATAAGAGAACAGATATAGGTCAGCCAATAGGAGTGCACAATTAGTACCCATTGGAATACCTATATGCTGTTGATATATTGTGTTGCCAAATTTCACATAGATATTTTTAATGAGAAATTCAAGCAACTCTATAAACAAAGAAACATCCCATGAATGATATCTCTTGTATGTAGTAGAGATAAAGAATGCTTTATGGCTTCCGACATTAATATATCTACGATCAGTTTTTTTGAACACAGATACTATTAATGAACTTAGACGGTCAATAAGGTCATGATGAGGGATTGTGGTATAGAGAGTCGAGAAATCCCATGTGGATACATGTCTATACGGTATGTGACCTTTAGCATCAAGTTCTTCCGTAAGACATTTTGAGTTTTTCAATATCGACATACATTCAACGCCAGAGTTTCAATATCCACATACATTCAGCGCAAGACATGCGATCTGATGAACACGGCCTGCCGCCTGGCTTTACAAGACATTGCTGTAATCCTCATATCCACCTAGCTAGCCACCTGACCATACAAGAAATGCGCTCTAATCATCACGGCCAGCCACCTGGTCATATAAGCTATATTCGCTGTAATGGTCTTGACCAGCCACCGGGCGTTGCAAGGCATGCGCTCTAATCATCACGACCAGCCACCTGGACATACAAGACATGCTATAATCATTATGGATAACCGCCTGACCAGCCGCCTGACCATACAATACCTGCGCTCTAATCATCACGGGTAGCCACCCGGTCATACAAGACATGTGCTCTAATCACTGCGGCCAGCCACCTTGGCATACAAGGCATGCGTCCTAACAATCATCGTCACATCGCCTGACGTAAAACATGAGAGATTCAGTAAGCGGCTTAATGGAACGACGGCCGCATTACTCGCCGAAGATGACCCAGAGGCCTTGTCCCCAATAACATAATAGCACGTACACATTAAAATACATGCAATGTACAGTGACCCGAAATTGGGGCCAATTGCCACCAGCAAAATTTGAGTGTTCTGCATCACATGAGCAAGAGCAAGGAAGCAAGGGGCAGTGACGTCACGACCCGCGGATGAGGTGGCTGAATCAGCGCGTACGATGGTGGGCAAGGAGAGTAAGCCAGAAAGGTGGTGGATAAGTAGGTCATCTTTGCGTCGTCTGTACGCCATCTTTGCGACCAATCAAAATCACGTACGAAACCGCAATATTCGATGACGTAGGTATAATAATTTGTAAAGAATTTAATAACGTTTTACCTAGAATATAACCCGTATACATTGATGTGGGGAAATCTACTAAACCTTGTAGTTTAAGCAAAGGGAACCCCTTTTAAAGTTCGCACTCCACACTTAGATATAGGCAGTGACTCCACCAATGAATCAGAATCGCGTATATGCCCATCATGTTTTAGCACGTCACATAAATCGTCATATGAATGCAGACGTACACAACGCGATTTTGATTTCAAAGACTACAACGCCCATGTGACACACAGCTGCTTCATATTCAAGCCATGTTATGTAAGTATTTTATGACAGACAATATATAAAACATATTAGTGATGGTGAGGACTATTAGGGGTGAAATACCCGTAGACGATCACAAAACAAGATGGAGGTTGTTTCTAATACTGTATTCTCGACTCATTGATTACAGAAGTAGATCTCAGTAGATCAACAGTACTCAGTAGATTATTCAGTAGAATAATCAGCAGTACTCAATAGAGTAGTCAATAGAACTGGCAGAATATTCAGCATTCTGTATAAAGAAACAATAATTTAATTGAGTGACAAGGCCAAATTAGAAATTATTACTTTCACCAGATTTCCGATATTCACTAAGAATCTCATAATTTCCAATAAATCACACAATCATGAATTTAACATTACTCAAATCTCAAAATAATCATATCATTAGCTCTGTGTATTAATAATTTAATATCATTCAATTAATCACATAATCCTATCATCATCATCTTATCAAAAGAATAAATCAAGGATCATAATTCATAAATTTTTAAAGCTCTCTCATAAACCAGTCCATTATTCATCTATTGTAGAAAATTGTAGACCTTTACACTGTCTATAATCTCCAAAAATACAGATCACTGTTAACCAATTAAATCTATTCACTTCAAACATAAATGGTTATTTACTGCATGCCATCATGTATAAACCTTTCTGTATGAAATCACTCGTAAAATGGGGAAAACACCATGGAAATAAAATTACAATAGATTCTCATTCACCAATAATCACTCGATTTACAATCATTACTTCATAAAATTGCATCAATCTAAAAAATTCCAACTTGAAGGCAGTTTAAATAACAACAAGAGATCATAGGGTCCACTTTAGAGCATGGAGCAATTTCCCACAGCAAAATGGCGGGAACAACTTTTGTTACACTAAACTTTCGCCCACAAAACGATTATCTTATGATTTTTAGACGTCATATCCGTGATCACGCTGCCAAACCGTCGTAAAAACGACAGAAATTGACACAAAACTTCTTACAACTTCAACGACTGCACAAAGGCTGCGCGCCACAACAAGCGAGCTAATGATGCGTAGTGTGAAAATAGTAACTTAGACCGTAAGCGGAATTCCTAACAAGTGACGTAGCAATGACGTCATCAAATCAGAAGTAAGGTTATATATTTAGCATAGGAAATAATTGTTAGACAACCTCTAACCATAAACAGTGTGGATATAGGAAATAGGATATAGGAAGCATCTCTAGTTTTGGTGTACTACGAGAAACATATTCAAGTAGGAAAGTGATAATATGTCATTTCAACATAATATACGTTAACCCTACCTGACCAGCCCCCCCCCCCCCACGCCCCTACCAAACTTTTTGCGCTATCTCCGGAACGACAAAAAACGGAGAGCAGACTCTCCTTGACTTTATAGTTATCATATTGGGGTCATTTTGAGCCTATTTGCATAACACCCCGAGCAGAGGATCATGGGTAAATTCAAGATGGCGGCCACGTGGTGTACCAGAAAAGTGATGTTTTTGTCATATTTCTTCAAAATCTCTGCTTTTTCGCGATAAAAAGTGGGCATTTATCATGCAATTTTCGCGGAGAAATTGCATAAATAAAAAAATCGGAAAATCCGACCGAAAAATCGACCAAAAAATGTCGTTTTTGAAAATGACGTCACTCTGACGTCATCAAAGCGGCCATCTTGGATTTTTTTAAACTTTTTCTGGTAGATCTTGACTCAAGGGTATAGTGTGGTAAGTTTCAGCCCCCTAGCTCAAGGGGTAAGAAAAATAATTAGGGGGGCCATATCGTCCCCCCCCCCCCTCAGGCCAGGATACGCCTTAAAAAGCTCAGGCCAGATAGGGTTAACATAACATTTCTATCTATAAATCTTTCCAATAAAATCTACTTTATTCATACATACATTTTAGACCTCAAATATTCATCAGGATCATTACATGCATAATGCGAGTGAGGTGGTGATTGGAAGAGGGAGGGAGGATTGATTGATGCCTGTGCCATGCATCCTGATAACCCATGCTAACCTGATACGAACTGAACCTGATACGAACTGAATAAAGTGCAACCACATCAATGGGGCATAATAACACCCAGCCACTAGTCAGATTGCCCGCCCGAGCAGCACACCGCCGGAAGTAACATCGTGTATAGTAAAATCGGTCTTCATCTCTCTGTTGACCTAGGAATAATCTAGAGATTATTTTCCCGGTTTAAGTAGTTCGCTCATGTGCAAAACTGAAGGAGTTGTTCGGTCGGATTCAAACTGAGCCGTGTGTACGTGGGTTTTCCACTATACGTCATAGCCACGTCGTAAATGTCATCTTCCGCTATCGGGGCCAGGGGTAAAGTTGAGTCAGACTGTGAAAAGGAGCATGCGGAAGGATAAATTGTAAATTTGCAAAATTCTTCGATATTGTGTATGTGTATGCGTCACTATGGAGTTCCTCCCATTCAATTCCTATAGACTAAGCAATTTGAACTCTACTAAAGGTGAGATAACTCATAATGTTATAGAGAAATGATCTACTAAAGTGAGAATAGCTTGAATCTACAAGGTAGGTAACTCTACTCCAATGTTTATATCACAAACACATATGTAGTAATGAAAATATAAAATTAAACCCACCATAAAAGGATGGTCAAATGATCTCACGTTTTTGTTTTACCACTAGGATTTTTGTCTTCGAAATGATCCGGATTTATCGAAAGTGATCCGGAGTGATCCGGAGTGATCCGATGTGATTTGAAATGATCCTAATTTATCCGAAGTGATCGAGATTGATCTGAAAAGATCCGGATTGATCCGTAATAATCCAGAGTGATTCGGAGTGATCCGAAATGATCCGGCGTGATTCACAGTGATCCGAAATGATGCGGACCCACATCCACATTCACATATCCACATTCACATTTCCATATCCACATATCGACTTCCACATCTATATATTCATATCCACATTTATGTATATATACACATCCACAGCTATGCATTCACATATCCACATCTACATCTAAACATTCATATACACAAATAAGTGGATGTGATTGCGTGGATGTGAATGTGGATCAGGAGCTCCCCGAATCTCTCCGGAGTTTCCCGAATCTCAGGAAGCTAACTCTACTAAAGGAAGGTAACCGCGTTAAAGTGAGGTAACTCTACTCTATATAAATGTAAAATAACAAAGTCCGTTTTTCCGAGCTTAAACTTGGACGGAGATCGTCAGAAGTGAGGTCTTCACCGGAAGTGACAGCATCGCCCGAAGTCACGTCATCGCATATATGCTCGCTCACCAGATGGTGATGCCGATACCTTGGTGAACCATATACATCTTTTTCATAACCCCTTCTGTTTTGCGCGGGAACTGGCTAGTGACGTCAAGTGAGGTCACTGCATCCACTGGCCCAATGCAAACTGCACACATATAATCGAGAAATCTCTGCCACTATCTATCCGATTTTCATTCTGTTTAGTCATTATTATATCCAAAGAGATGCCCGTTTCAGAAATATATAGTTTGATAAACGAAATATTGTCGAAATATTTACCGAAAAAAGATGGTGTAAATTCGCCAAGAATTTTCCGCGATATACCTACACTCGGTTTCAATATTTTCCTTAAAAGCCCTTTCATAAAATAAAAATTCAAATATAATATTCATGTCGAGTATTATAGGTTTATGAAAATATAAATATCGTTTCTGTATCTTCAGCTATTTTCTTGTAACGTTTACAGGAAAACGTGTAGCACGACATTACGCGATAAGCCTGCGACCGTATAGATATCGACACGTTTAAAGCTGCCGACACACTGCACACAAACCAGAATATAACAAATATGGTGAATATTCATGTTCGTTTCTAACATAGACCATGAATAACATTTGAATATGTTATCTTAAGATTTCTAGGGAACATTTTAAGAAATGAATATTTCAGAGAATTTAGGTTGACGAAAATTGTTGATGTATGCGAGAGACTCAATCTCGGCACTTTCACTCTTCGACTTTTTCTGGTATATAAAACGGAATAAATCGATAAATTGACGAGAATAGTATACTTTTCTGCATCATAGGAGTTACCTAGTGATTTAATAATATTGTTAATGTGGCCTAAAAGAAAACGACCGTCATCGATTGTTCTAAAAAAAGCCGAAGCGTGAAGGTGCCGAGATTTGAGCCTCTCTTGACAGCCTATATTTTCTAAAATACTCACTAAGTTTCTCTTGAAAGCCTACCATAACATCATCAAATTACAAGCGTCTGGTCCGTCGTCCATTAAGATCCGCATCCATAATCCAAAGATCTATTCCCTATAGCATTACCACCAAATTCAAAAAGACAATCATAGTATACATAAACATAGGCTAGTTTCCTGCAAGAGAGAAGGTGTCAACAGTTTTCATTGATGCCGGCAAGACATCATGATGTTCCAAAAATAATAAATCCGTATCGCTGATCAGTATTGTTAATCCATATGATATTCGTTGTAAAGACGTCATCTAGATAATGATGTATCTCAGTCACGCTTTGATTGTGTCTGTTCATATGAAAACCATGAGGATCTTAAAGTACATGGGTTCATGTTATTCATGGTCTATATTAGAAAAAACTTGAATGCTCACCATATCTGCTGGTGTTTTTCTCGGTTATATTCTGATATGTTTGCTGCGTGTCGAAAACTCTAAACGTGGCCTCTTAATATGTTGATCTGTCACGTGTTAAAACATCGTGGTCGTATACGCGATTCTGATTGGTCGAGGCATGAACATTTAGATATGGAGTGCGAACTTAAAGAGGGTTTTCCTTTGTTTAAACTACAAAGGTTTAATAGATTTTCCCGCAACAATGGAAACGAGTTATATTCTAGCTAATACCTGATCAAATTCTTTACAATTCTTTACAGCTAGACGAAGCAAAGATGACGTAATTACCCGCCATCTTACAAGCCTAACCCGCGAGCTTACCCGCCATCTTCCTCGGTAGTTTCCTCACCGGTTTACCCGTGGATTTGCCCGTCTTATCCGCCATCTTACCCGCTAGCTTGTCCGCCCTACCCGCAGGTCGTGCCATCACTGCTCTAATCACCCATGCTCTTGCTCATGTGATGCAGAGCGCCTAATTCTACACAACTATGGTCTATGGCATCAACCGCCTGGCCGTACAACACCAGCGCCTCTAACAAACCCATATCGGCTAATACTTTTGGAGAAATAAAACGTCAAGAATGTCCAGCGTTCCTGTAGGCATCAAGATAGTGATCAAAAATCTTAAACAATGTTTTTCACCGATATTGATCATACGAACCGTAACGTTGATATATTAGGGCAACGTTTCAGCAACCATATTTAGAAATGCATATTTAATACAAAGTGAAAACTACCTCTGGATATATTTCCCCGGGTGCTGGTCTCAGGTAGGTACCAGTAATTGTTTGGCTGTATCCAGTCTAGGAGGAAGTTTTATAATATTAATATTCGATCACAAATTTAACTCTATCTGGCGTGGGTTTTTTGGGACCTGTCCTGGACTGCCCCCCCCCCTAATTATTTTTCTTACCGCATGAGCTAGAGGGCTGAAACTTACCACACTATACCCTCTACCAGAAAATGTAAAAAGCTCCAAGATTGCCGCTTTGATGACGTCACAAAATTTCGGTCGGATTTTCCGATTTTTTTTTATTTATGCAATTTCTCTCCAAAAACTGCATGATAAATTAGTAAATATTAATGTGATGTGAAATAAAATAGTTTTTGCACACTTTTCATTGCGGAAAAGCAGATATTTTGAAGAAATATGACAAAAACATCACTTTTCTGGTACTCCACGTGGCCGCCATCTTGAATTTACCTATGATCCTCTGCTCGGGGGGTTATGCAAATAGGCTCAAAATAACCCAATATGATAAACTATAAAGTCAAAGAGTTTCAGCTCCCCATGTTTTTGTCGTTCTGGAGATAGCGCAGAAAGTTTGGTAGGGGGTTAAAGATGAGGCTGGGTGGATGTGACTGGAACGCAATCCCATAATTAGGAAATAGCATGGTAAGATACAATCATCTGGTCCGTCACTCAATATTCAGCCGTCGTCCATTAAAGGATTTCCACGTCCATAATCTGAAGACCTAATTCATATAAAAGCATTAGAGCCAACTTCAATAATATATCATAGCGTACATAAAAATAGGCTAGTTTCCTGCAATACGGAAGCGGTCAACAGTTCTCAATTATGCCTGCGAAACATCAAGATGTTCCAAAAATATCAAATCCGTATCGCTGATCAGTATTCTCAATCCACGTTTCGGTGAAGTTGACACCTAAAGTAGGATCATCATTCTCTAGATGACGACTTTACAACGATTATTATGGATTAAGAATACTGATCAGCGATACGGATTTTATAATTTTGGAACATCATGATGTCTTGTCGGCATCATGAAAACTGTTGACCGTTTCTCTCTTGCAGGAATCTAGTCTATGTTTATGTATACTATGATTGTCTTTTTGAATTTGGTGCTAATACTGTTATATGGATATGGAATAGGTCTTTGGATTATGGACGCGGATATTCTTTAATGGACGACGGCTGAATTATGAATGACGGACTAGACGCTTGTAACGTCTTGATTGTGGGTGTTAATCATATGAACAACATGAGGATATTGAAATACATGGGTTCATACGGCCCCTAGGCCCGGGTGCATACGGCCCCTAAGCCCGGGTTAAGCGTAATTAGACAGGAAGACACTGAGAAAACACGCATGTGGTGTATCATGACAAAACTATTAGATTACAGACTACATGCATTGTTGTATACATATATACTGAACCCCCTTGATACTCATTGTCAGAGATTCTTTTTAGCAAGCAGCTACTTTAGAAGATCTTTTTAGCCGGGTAAAATAAGACTGTATTTTAGGTTATTTGAGAGAAATCGGTTTGTTGTATAAATTTTAATGTATGCACATGTTTTTGGAGTGTTGTGTTGATTACTTCCGAATTGCTGACTTCTGGATTATTAACTTGTTTTTGTTGGAATACTTAATTTTTGTTGATCGTCGCTATATATAGCTGAAATATTGCTGAACGCGACGTTGAACCATAATTCTCTCCCCCTCTCTCTCCCTCTCACTCTCTCTCTAATGATATCTTGATTAAGGCTTCCAATGGGGTTCGCCAGCCCGAACTAACGTCAGGTGGCTATGTGTAACAAGAGGTTAATGGCGCATGCGGCATTGCCCATGCCGTTTGTCTGGACGTCACAAAAGCAACGAGGCATAATGTAATGTTATAATTGTTCGTTTTTTGACGCCACATCTTCTTTATCTGTTGGAGCACTAGCGCCGCCTAGTGTGGCTGGCGATCTCCATTAGATACTTGGTAATTATTCAAGCATTATGGTTTATAAGTGGCAGGAACAAGATACGGTGGATACTAATAGTACATATTTTAATATGCAGGTTCTAGGGATTGGGGTATATTAATATATCGAGAGTATGGCATTATCAGGTTTTGTGTGGGAATAAAACATGGACGGTTTTGGATCAGTCTAGTTCGCAATTTTTGAGGTAGGCATGTGAGGTTGGTGTATACACGGAATAAAGTGCGGACGAGACGATTGAAGCTCGTTGGTTCCCTGACTTAATATACCCAGGCCCTATTCTCCACATATTAAATCACCAATGGCCAAACCTTTATTTTGTTCAAAGAGGCTTGGCGTAAGGTCGAAACATTGATATGACAATCAGTTTGAACTGTAGACATTCTGTGCTAGATATGACTACGTAGTTATTCACCTATCTAAGTCAATCCCACCTGCTTAATGCGTGTTCCAAGATAAACACACAACTCACAAGCCATCCCATTGAAGTACATCATTCTCAAGGACAGGTAAGATGTGACAGACATTTAACCTGCTGCGTGAATCTGGAAATGAATGTTTATAGAACGAATCTATATTCACATTCCTCAGAATTCAGGTAACTTGCCTGTATCTGAATCAGCCCGATATCAACTATTCGTACAGTATTCCACCTAAAATGTGAAATGTTTTGGAATTTTTTTGTCCAAGGTTGAGAAATTTTACAACAATATTATCTGGAAGCTGCCATATGATATCAACATCACAACGCTACAGCAGCGAAAACAAGATTTGATGTGTAATGTAAGAGAGAAATGAATTTCGTGAAAACTTACACGAAATATCACATGAGTGCATGTTTAATGTATAAAGCATGCCTCACCTCGCTCCCAGCAATTCCAACCGAGAAAAATGACCTTATATATGACTGTATGATATCAGGCCCTCCAGCTTAGGGCAGCATGGTTTACCATACCATGTTTGTCTGGCACAGGAGGTAGATTAAAGTACCAAACAGATTGGGCTCTCTGAGGATCCATTGTGATCAGTGTCTGTAGAGCCTAATTTTCAAAATTCGAAATTCAATTTTTTTTTGTAGTTTTGGTTAGGTTTTTGTTAGGATTAGATTTTTGTTAGGGTATGTTTGTTTGGGTCATCGTCACCGTGTGACCAATAAGGTCAGGTGCGACGTAAAAATTCAAACAACCAACTAACCAACCTGTATGATATCATACTATATTATTTCTGCTTCCTACAGGTACCGGTGAAGATAAAATGATTCCCCTGGTTATTTTAGCGATTGCTATTTCCGGTGCCGTAGCACAGCACACGTAAGTTATTCATTACAAAAAAAAATCTACAGAATAACTATGTTATTAAAAATATTTCTCACAGTTATACACTTCCCAATTTGACCAGAGAGTTTCCCAGGTTCGTAAGCATTCTCCATTCTCATGTCGTCAAATACACGGAGCGGAGAGGTCTCAGGATGACACTCCTACACTGCGAAAAATATTGTGTTGTTTTAACACAATTGTTTGCTAAAATGGCTTCAACACAAAATGTTTTGCGCTGAAATCAACATGGTTTTGTGTTAAACTTCATATATCAACACAAAATTGTGTTGAGTTCAATACAAATTAATGTTGATTCTAACACAATTTTCAGCACAATTCTGGTGCTAAAACGGCTTCAACATAATTTCTTTCGCAGTGTACACAGATCGATGTACCATGTGTTCTATCAAATAGCTGATCAGTTAACTTGTTCATTTCTCTTTAAGATATATTCTATAACACTTGTGCCAATAACATCGAGCTAACCGTGCGTATATCTGAAACGTTTTTTGGGGAGACTCTACTTTTAAGTCGGGGGAGGAAAGGGGTGTCTGCTTTCATGTAACTAACAATCGAATGAAACAAACAAATCAATTACAAGATGGAATTTCTTTCTCAAGTTTAACTCTTGTTTTCATCGTGAAATTGATAAACAAAGCGACGCGAATAGACCTAAATCCACGTATGTTCTTCACAGCCTTTCTCAGCTGACGGAATCATTCCCCATTTGAGAGACCACACAAACTCATCCACTGATATTGGCACGATGCCAACCAAGACGAAAGCATTGTGCCAATATCCGTGGTTGACAAAGAGGAGAAAGGTTGTCAAAGTTTACCATATTTTTTAACCTTTCATTATAATCTTTGTTGACAATCAATTTGAGTTGAAGTTGAACAATAGGATAGAAATACTGTTTTCATATGCGTACTCAATGCTTATTTACGCACAGTTAGTGCGAGAAAGCTTTCCCAAACTAACCGTGCGTAAAATAACGACTGAGCACGCTTATGAAACATTATTTTTAAGTTGATGCGTTTTCCTTTCTTGTATGCAGACACACACTTCCTGAGCCGATCAAAATCGATAGATACCGAACACATATGCTCGCCGAGTTTTCGGTCCAATCCAGTCAAACGATGTTACACCGAATGTTTAGGAGGTTACAAACTCTGACAATGGGAGAGTAGGATTACAGCACTCTGCAAACACTGTGGATAAAGCTCCATGCTTTTGTCGATACACAGCTAAGGCACACAACAAGATTATACACTGAAACGTAGGATACGATTTTAGGTATTCATAAATGAATAAACCTTATGGACAGACAGAGGCAGTGGTTAGTGATTAGAATTGTATGTATAGAACATCATCATGTCTTGCCGACGTCATTGAAAACTGTTGACCGTTTCTTTCTTGTAGGAAACCACCTTGTGTTTTTATACATTGGAACTGGTGCTAACTGTCATACGAAATAGGTCTTTCGATTATTGGCGCGGAAATTCTTTTATGGACGACGAATGTTTCTGGATTTGCCAGTGGATCCTGTTTTGGGTCTGCATTTGTTCATATTGGGGCGTGTTTCGGTCTATATGTTCGATTTATTTGTAATTCCTCTGCCGGAAATAGGCTACCTATTTTCAGGGATCTCTTTGAAAAATAAATGGAGTACAAATTTAGATGTTTTCTGGCAAATCTATGTGCCTTTTTATTACCGATCACAAACAATTGTTTGAAGCCTAGTCAGAAATATTAAGATAACCAAAGTATCATAATCTCCCAGTATTGGGTATAAAAAATAAAAGCGCTTGACAAGCGCGTCGAACAAGTGAAATCGTGAGGAGGAACTGATGAGCATCTGACAGTTTTGTGTTGCAAATTTGTTCCCACGTAACAACTTATTTCGGAATATTCTGAATTCCTTTCCATAAAACTCATGAATTTGTATATGTTATTGTTACTCTTTAATTTCTATCTTTTGTGGTGTTTGATTCTATTTCAGCGTTGATTTGCGGCCATACAATCAGACAGCTGCTATCATGTTTATAGTTAATGATCTCAATAATGATGGTAATATGACGCAAGCCGAGTTCGACGGAGTTTTCACCCAATACGATTACAATCGTAAGTTAAATATTGTAATTAATTTGTACAAAACTGATGTCGACGAAACTCAAGAGACGAATGAATAACATACTGGGAGTTATCCATATTCCTTTTCATTGCAATGTTAATACAACTGCTATGTTGTTCAAACGTTTTGACAATGTATGAGCATTAAAATAGGGAACACTTTTTGGCGAAACCTCAAGGACGGAAATCGACTCATTCCGTTGTTGTGTGGTTAATACTGTCACTCTGGTTGATCGGTATTAATTTATGCCAATCACGTTCGGTGGTATTGATTAAAATGAAAAATTTATAAGGTGGAATAATAATCATTTGAAAAAAATATATTCGAAAGTGGGAACTTCTTTTAAATCGTCGGTTCATCGATCTCAAACGAACAAGAATATATAGAGGATATTGCACTGTTGAGTTTGAATAGCATAAATATTTGTTCGAGTGAAAGGTGGAAGGATAACCCACGAGACGCGAAGCGTCGAGTGGGTTATCCTTCCACCTTTCACGAGAACAAATATTTATGCTATTCAAACTCAACAGTGCAATATTCTATTTATTATTTATAGAACATTATTTTTCTTGTCAATTTTGTAATATTAGACACCGTGGGCTGTCTTTTGAAGTAATTTTCTAACACAAATTAGGTCGGATTTTATTTTGTTTATGCCGCGGAGAAATACAAAGACATTAGCCAATGGGAACGGAAGAGTCCCGTCTGAAGTCACGTGCAACTGTCAATCAAGCGGTTGAGTCGAAAGATCGCGATCGAAGCGAGAAGAAAAAATCTTCTTGAATTTAGAAGAGTTTACAGACTTTCAGTTTACCCGACAGTGAAAGGAAGGCAAGTTCTCACGAAGGACAGTCACACGTGGGCCTGTTGATAGCTGTCTACTTCTCGGTTCAGTTGAATTGCAAGTGAAACCGGAAGAACAACACTGCTGACTCCGCTCGCGACTGTGCCGAACACGCATGGTCGGATAAACAGGACAACTGCAACTTCAAGCTCTCCGTCTGGGTAACTGTATGCGGAAACCGCTATGCAGCATATGAGAAATCAACTTTAGAGCTATCCCCTTTTATCTTGCTTGTATATCTTTGCGCTCGAACGTAACTGAAGCGTTTTCCTACTGAACATGCAGAAAGCCAGCCCATCGCAGTTTGCGGGTTTCACGCTTTTCTGTAGTTATAGAACCTTTGCTGTGTAGGTGAGCGTGGCTGTTCTTCCCTACACATTACAGAGCCATTCGAGACTACAGCCATTCCTGGGCTAGCTTTTCTGCATCATCTTTGCGAAAGTCTAAGGACCCAAGGTGGTTGACGTAACAACTGTTGTTTTATGTCGAAGGAGCCTAAAAGTTCACTTACTGCGAAAGTCTAAAAATAGACCTGACATCACGATATCAGGTCATATCGTCCAAGGCCAAATCGTCCAAATATTGAGACAGATCGACCGACGATTGAGGCCGATCACTCAAAGTATTTTATAGATCGTACCAGCGCTGCGTGGATATGTTAGCTAACACTTGAATAAAAGATATATTGAATTTTATATGAAATGATCTGTATATATATTCATTCCATGACGAAGTTTTGAAGGGTTATGAATTGTTGGCAAGCATTCTCAGAATGAAAGTACCGTAGTGAAAGAAGTAGTTCCGGCAACGTCACTGTCAGGTCAGAGTTCACGTGTACTCAGCAGTTAGATAACAAAAGTGTTATCTAACTGCAAAAGTGTTATCTAACTGCAATGAAAATATCACTTTTAAGAGTGAAGAAAATATAAGGATTTCACTGTTATATAAATAATAAATATATTTTTATCATTGAAACAAAACAAAAATATGCCTATATTGAGTGGCTTTAAGCATATTTGTATAATTATATTCACAACTCGGGTGTTCGATGTTAAAGAGGGGTTCACAAGATGAATTCAATATGATGGAGTTGCATTTTTGTTGCAGACGACAACGTCATAGAACGCCACGAGTATGTATGTTATATAACAGCTGCCAACACGAACATGGCATACATTTCACATGGGCTGTACGATGAATACGACTCAGACCACGACCACAGACTCGAGCGTCATGACTTTGATGCCTTCTATAAAAGGATGGATGGAAACGGTAATAACTTACTTATGAATGATTGTAGATATCATGTTACATTTTAGATGAGAGAGAGAGTCGTGATTTCTTCAATTCATAGTTTATGACATTGCTTCGGGACAATATGTATTAAATGAAATAATGTGATGGTTTATAAACCTGGATAGTTTTCCAGTTCCTCTCTATACATGTATGATCGACTTCAATCCTCATCATCATCATCATCATCATCATAAAATTTACAATTAAAAGCGTTTTGTCCGTCATTCATATTCAGCCGTCGTCCGCTAAGGATAATCACATCCATAATTCCAAGACCTATTCCATATTCCATATAACAGCATTTGCGCCAAATTCAAAAAGACAATCATAGTATGAACATTGGCTAGTCTCCTGAAAGAGAGAAGCGGTCAACAGTTTTCAGTGATGCCGGCAAGACATCATGATGTTCCAAAACTATCAAATCTTTATCGCTGATCAGTATTCTTTGTGACATGATATTCGTTGTAAAGTCGTCATCTAGGGAATGATGTATCTCAGTCACGCTTCCATTGTGACTGTTCATGTAAACAGGATCTTGAGGTACATACGGCCCCTAGGCCACGGTTAAGCAGAATTACGCAACGTAACGGCATAGGTCTTGCACACTACGCTCGCATTATACTATAGAATACAATATACATACCGATATACCATGCAAGATATTTTATGGCTTTAACTGGTAACCAACTCATGGGTATTTTGCAGGTGACGGCATGGTGACAAATTTAGAGTTCGTTGATTTCTGGGAAAAGGTCAGTATCAAGAATTCAAAGTTTATTCTCTATTACCAAACGCCATACACAAGTCGTAAAAGAGATTTGTAAATAGTTTCGAGTGGATAAGTTAGAAAATTTGGTGTTATCATAACCAGAAGGGCATGCATGTTCAAGTTCAATTTGATAGAACGCATTTATTCAAATCTGTTGTAAATAAATATCGTGTTTTGCCATTTGAAGCGCACACTATTGTTTTCATTATAGTTACAATACAAAATTATGATGTGACAATAGTTGTCAGAGCATTTCCATCATAGCTCTCTAGATTTGTATTTAATACCGTTTGTGCCGATGCTAGGGACCGTGTGGTCATATCATCCAAGTTGCCACATGAACAGGTACAATAAAAGCGTGCCTGAGAAACAACACATATCACGAATCGTTAGATTCTTGGTATGTGCTTCAGAATAGATTAACCGAAAAACTATCTTGCTATTTTTCTCAGTTTTTCTTAATTTCTTAGTTTCTCTTATTTGAAATTTTATCTTATTTAAGAAAAACCAAGAAAGTAAAAAAAGTGGGAGCCACGCAAGAACTTTTTTTCTGAAATTAGACATTTTAAGTATTATTTTCTTGTTTAAGAAATAAAGTATTGTTGATTATTTCTTAAGGTGGTTCATACCTCAAAACTTTTTCCGGTGACCAGCCCCAATATTTTTGCTGTGAGTGGCTGGGGTGATGACCAGTAGTAAAACGTAAAAAAAATGAAGGTCGTCGATCTAGATTTTTTTTGTGAATATCGAATATCATCATGTCAACCGTTTTTTGCTGAAATCGTGAAAAATCAGTTTTCTGCGCAACAAGGCAAGAAAGTCAAAGTATACGGATATATATCCACAGGTATTGTTTATTTATACAGAGAAACCTCAAAATGGGTCTTAGAAATACCGGGCAGCTGAACATAAATGCATTAACCCTACCTGGCCTGGGGGGCCGAAATGGCCCCCCCTACCAAACTTTCTGTGCTATATCCGGAACGACAAAAAATAAAGAGCTGAAACTCCGTGACTTTATAGTTTATCATATTGGGGTTATTTTGAGCCTATTTGCATGACCCCCCGAGGAGAGGATCATGGGTAAATTCAAGATGGCGGCCATGTGGGGTCCCAGAAAAGTGATGTTTTTGTCATATTTCTTCAAAATTTCTGCTTTTCTGCGTTGAAAAGTGGGCAAAAACTATTTTATTTCACATCACATTAATATTCACTAATTTATCATGCTGTTTTTGCGGAGAAATTGCATAAATAAAAAATTCAGAAAATCTGACCGAAAAATCGACCAAAAAATGCCGTTTTTGAAAATGACATCACTGTGACGTCATCAAAGCGGCCATCTTGGATTTTTTTACATTTTCTGGTAGAGCTTGATCCAATGGTATAGTGTGGTAAGTTTCAGCTCCCTAGCTCAAGGAGTAAGAAAAATAATTAGGGGGGGCCCATTTCGGTCCCCCCCCCCTCCCAGGTCACGACAGGTCCCAAAAAGCCCAGGCCAGATAGGGTTAATTATATATGAATTATACATTTCATCGAACTGTGTGACAATGGAAATGACATTTTCAGACTATGAAACCATCTGCCAAATCGAAAATCATCCGGTAACCTATGCTGATATTTTAAACACTGCTTACCCATCATGTGATCTTTTTATTTATCAAAAAATGAGGGTCTTCGGTCTACTTTTTATATAAAAAAGCTTTGAGTGACCCTATCCCATAGTTTTCTAATATTGGGGACGTCATTACCTCCCCTGGTTACGCCTCTTACCACAAAAGGCGATATATGACGTTGGAAAAGTTGTTACAGGGAAAATAGCCCTGTCTTATGACGTCGCCAACGTTGTTTGAGGCATGAGCCACCATAAATACCCTTCTTGATGAAGAAAAAACTCTTGCGTGACTTCCGAGAAAATGTAAGAAAAATTAAGAAATTTTAAGGGTTTTTTTCTTCTTAAAGAAGCATTTTATTTTTTACTGTGATACAACCCAGCCAAGCTTCCATTATGCGAGTAATGCATTCTAGAATAATAAAATTTCCTGGGGTGGTGGAATACTCAAGTTTTGAGAAGGCGAAAACGGTGGAATTCTCCATGTATTATGTGACAAATAGCTGTATGGCTAGACTACCTAGAAAATTGATAGACAAAATTACCCCTTGTTCATAAATATGAAACTCGTACCTTAAATTAAGTTTATAAACAAAGAGAATTGCACACTGATACAAATCCAGTACATTTTTATCATATATTGAACCCAGTTATACAGGATCACATATTTTGGATATATCTCGGCCTACTGGTAGTCGGGTCTAGCACACAGTTATAGTTATATCTACATGTAAACCCTTCACTTTGTCTTTACAGCTCTTCGTAGAAACTGAGCACTACTCGCTGCACGGTCACCCCCATCCTCAGCACAACGACAACTACTGCAAGGCACACGGCCATGTAGGACATCCGAACTAGTCGAGTTTCCAGTATGGACTGAGCAGTTTAAATCTAAAGACGAAAAATACGTTGGACACGTTGGAATGGAGCATTTTCGATCATCTGTATTGAATCTATCGCCAAAGCGCAAGGATGGATTACATGTGTTATTACCATTTTTATTCAAGAACATCTGTGGAATAAAACATTATGACAATGATTTTGTATTGTGATAAATTTGATATCATGAATTTCACCATTATTTCCGATGGACTTTTTGCTGTAAACCTGATTCTACGTAAACTGATAAGTCTAAAATAATAAAAGGTTCAACCTTTCCATTATAGCAAAATCATGCTCCTGGATATTAAGTTTGCATCGTTTCTCAACAAAAATGGCATTTGTATACATTTTTCCTACATGTTTCCTTAGAATGTTCAATGAGGACAAATAATGAGTGATTCGTCCACAAGGTATTCAAATGTCCATGATTGCACAATGAAATCTCACCCAGATAATTCTTTTTACGCTAGATCAACAGAGGTATTATGCAGACTTGAAAAGTAATCGAATGTTCGGTAAACATCTATTTTACTATATATGATGTCACTTCGGGCGATGTGCGCGAAGGCCCCGAATCCGGTCTAAAAATCTGACTGGTGGCTGGGGTGTTATTAGACCCCCAGCGAGGTGGTTGGATTCTCTCTAGTATATTCATATAAAAAAGAACAACATGGTAAAACTAGAGCCTATGGGCTTTAATGAGATCTGGTAGCTGGGTTATTGGAGGATAAGTTTGTAATGAAATAAACGCACAATTATATATTTAATTTCAAGTTAGGCACAGGTGGCACCAGGCACGAATGTATGTGGCTAAAACGCAATCACAAGTTACATCCTGTGACAAGGTATAAACGCATAAACGCATCCTTTAAACGTTTTAACTTCTTAAACGTTTAAAAATTGTAAAGCTTTAAAAAGTTTAAACGTTTAAACTTGAACCAACCAATCAGATGTTATGAACTGACATTTTCCTGTTAAAAAGCAAACGTTTCCAGTTGTAAATTCGCGACTTTAGGCGTTTCCTGTCAAAAGACAAACGTTTCCTGTAGTAAAATTCGAGTCTTTTAAAGGTTTCCGGTTAATAGGATAACGTTTCCGGTTGTGATCGTCCAATCAGATTTTTTATTTGGGCCGCGTGTATTCCAACATCTACACCAACACGAGCAAATCTCCACCGGCAAACGTTTCCGGTATGTAGTGTATTTTAACCAATGAAAACCGTTCATACAAATTAGGTTTTGGAGAATATCTTTGGCACCGGGACAATTTGCGCAGGACATGATGAACGGTTGGCATGAGGAATACAATATGCGTGAATATTTGTAAGGGTTATTTTGATTGGTTGAAACAAACTACATAGCGGAAACGTTTTGCCAGTGGACACGTGTTGATGTTGAGGTTTGAACATACGCGGCAGCAATAAAAGAATCTGACTGGACGATCACAACCGGTAACGATTTCCCTTAAACCGGAAATGTTTAAAAGTCTCGAATATTACTACTGGAAACGTTTGCCTTTTGACAGGAATCGTCTAAAGTATTGAACGTTACAACAGCAAACGTTTGCTTTTGGACAGGAAACGTCTTCCAAATGTCAATTCATGACATCTGATTGGTTGGTGCAAGTTAAACGTTTAAAGTTATTAAACGTTTGTATTTATGGCACGAACGGCCCTTCCTAAAAGGTACCGACATAATGAAGTTGAACATACCAAAGAGAGGCAGTCCTATAATGAGGGAAGTTGCACACGTTACGCGAACCATGTGTTACCCAATTAATTTCCGTCCAATAAGACACTACAGTAGATGCTCATCCAAACTTGACTCAACAAAAATAGCTGAATTTTGCTCTTTCAAAGTATTTTGACATTATTTTTCAAAAATATAATTACATAAGACTTTCCAGGTAAACTATCTTTCTGATGAGGGGTAAGTAAATGTTCTATCAGTAATGCAAGTGAGTGAAACAATAGTCGGCCAATACGTTATCCGATTAGTTTAACATGGAGAAGGGATTTGCTGTACTACAATGTTAAACATGAATTTTGCTATAATTTTGCAAAATCATAAACTATGTTAATTTGCACCATCGTGAAGGTGATATTTGGTACAAACTTTGCAGGGGTAAATATTTTTGGGGGAAACCTATATTTATTTAGCTATACATGTGTAGCAGTATATAATAGGTTGTACGTCGAACCATAACAAATTTTGGTCTGCTGAAGAGGCAAGAGCCGCGATGCCCGTGCGCATCACGCATGTGTCAGGGTTTCTTGCACAGGATTCTACATGTACAAGGCAGTATTTACATAAGTTAAACGTAACGCAACTTCAAACAGAACGAACAAAATCAAAGTATATCGATAGTTTGGGTTGTATTTTCCTTTTGCGATGAACGATACTTGGCCGTAACGTGTATTTAGCCAGTGACAAGAAAATGACCACTCATACTATCACAGCATTCGCCAAAACAGAAGTGGATTACCCGAATATCACATTTGACTTATCAATAATGGTACTTTGTCTTAACCATGTTAATATAAAGGTGACACCTTACAATGCCCGCAGGGGATTAAGGTCAGTTTGTACAGAACATACATGTACCTAGGGGTAAATAAGAGAGATTATACCTAGGGGTAAATAGAGATTGATTTAGTGTTATGAGTGAGAAGGGCTGAACATCAAGGTTGGTGATGGTTATGTCACAAGTTAGGATAAGACAAGACATGTATTACACTTTCTGGATATCCCACACAGGTGGACTGGTGGAGTACAAGATAGGAAAAGATTATAAGATATGTTACAGCTTGCTCTTGTGAGAAAAGCAAACAGTGGCCTGCAAAGGTGATAATGAGACAATGGTGGCCAGGTTGGCTGCTACCCCATTAAGAAAGATAAGGCAAGATAAATATTAAACTATGACTGATAGACTTAATCCTGTGTCAAACAAATGCAGGCCTTTCAGACACAGATTCAAGTTTTAATGTGATGTCCAAGCTTTGGTAAAGTGACGATACCAGTCTGCCATACTTTAGGGCGTATTAATCTCATATTTTGTGGGAAAACAATGACCAGAGTAATATTTAATGCAGATAAGGGATCAAATATATGCCAAGTGACTATTAGTGACTAAATATAGACATACAAAAGCTTTTCAACCACTAAGGATCCCCAAACCTCATCTCTGGGGAACTACTTTCATGCAGCGTAAGGCTATCCCGTGAGTCGGTTTGCACTTTTGTCCATTTCCCTACAGCATTCTAAAGAGCCTCTGGCTAACGCCAGATCTCAAAAACCTGACCTTTTGGACATGATATTTGTTTGTTTCAAGTGGTACCTCAATGTAAGACCGTTAGTATCAACGTTTTCACGAGTGAAAGATAACGAATTCCCTTAATTCCATAGATGGTATGTCGGCCTACGCCAAGGGATTTATGGGCATAGAATACCTAATGATGTTATATGGCCTAAATTCTCCAAAGATTTCTAACATGGTAGTATTTTTTATTTTATTTTTATTTTTTTGTCAATTTTATGCTGAGAATTTGTTATATGAATGTTTTATCACAATCGATAATCTCGTTGAATATGTGCGATAGAAAAGCAGATGAATGAGCAGTCGGTGTGAATAATATATGTATACGCAGTCATTCTTATTAAAGGCATTACCGTTATAAAAAATGAGCACCCACAAAATAATCTAAGATTGTGTGCATTGTAGTTTGAAGCAAAACGTATTATTTCGTAAAGAATTACAAATCATGGACGCGCTTTGAAAATCACACAATTATATATCACGGTATGCCTTTTTGTAGCACAATATTGTACATAACTTTTACCTGCATCTGTACTCATATTATCCTTCAAAGGCGTAATGTGCAAATAAATTGGATTGAATTGAATTTAATTACTGTGCGGGAGTATCGATAGTGTCGGCATCAGTATTTTACCACCACATTGTACGTCATCGATGTCAGAATCTGCTCACAACACAATACTGTACGTGGAAGCTGTACGTGTCTGTTCTAGTGACTGAACACTAAGCGCTGTTGTTCGTGGAATGCTCTACCTAATGTGGGTGGTCTTCTTACTGATACTGCCCATGGATACTAACTGTGTTCTAGTAGCACCACCACACGATGACGTGCTATCCTAGAAATCCCTTGTTGCACAAAACAGGTAATTGGCTGTATCGTAGAAGGCGGTTGAATTGTAGAAGTACAACAGTCTCTTCTTCCAGACACTCCAACTTTCGGCAGATGCCAGCCCTTGCATTGGGTCCACCTCGATCAATGCCGCAATCTTCTCATAGAGGGAAGCTGAATATTCCAACGCTTTGTTGATGCCGTTGTTGACCGTGTCTGTCAAGCAATAGCAGAGGTCTTCACTCGGAGGATACGGAATGACTCTCTCCAAATACGACCTGCGGATTTCCTCCCAAAAATCCCGCATGTGAAAAGTATGGACAACTTTTCCAATCGCTGTCCAGTGTGGTCCTGAACCTTTTCCCAAATTTTGGAAAATATGATCCATCTCATTCATGGCACTCGTGGCGAAGTCAGAACCCACATGATCATCGGGAGCGTTAGGCAACACCTTTATCGGAGATCCCATGTCTTCGTTAATCGTTGGGACGTTGTTGTTGTAAACAGATGCTTTGGAGTTGAACACTCTCAGGCCCTGAACAGTCATTGAGTGAATAGCATGTGCAATTGTCTCATTAAAATTGGCGGACATACCACGTCTTTCGATGAGAATTTTGCATCTTTCAGGAAACGGATCTCCAAATGTGGTAACGACAAGCACCAGAAGAGCCCCGCATAATTTCAACATGTTTCACCTTGCGACTTGGCGAATTTCCTATGATATCTGCAGTTAGTGAAGAGTCCGACTGATGAATGGTCTCTCTTATATAGGCCCACTGCTCCTCTTCTGATTGTTACGCATGCCCAGATGAGCTGAATTGCTGGATGATCACATACAATGAACCCATGATAACCATCCACCCAGTTCATTTCCATCTATCTTTCAATCAGGTGATTTTTCGTGGTTCCTGTCAATTAACACAGGGTTAACAAAGTTCAACAATAGTTTATCTACCTTGATTTCCTATTATCGACATATCAGCACACGCTAGATCGACACCAGTTAAGTTGGTCAAGAAGTCAACATGAATCATATATTTTGATAGGTCAATTTCGTGATCATCGACCCTAGTCTATACATTTAATACCTTTGTTTGGGAAAATTCTGGGATTTGTTTTCGAAAGACTTGTAGCACGTACAGGTTCACATGTTTCGCACGTTTGACCGGAGATAAACTGAGGTCGGTAGGTTATCTTGTGAGGGCATGAGGCTAAAAGTACGGAGAACTTGTCGATGCCGATCAGAATAGCAAGCGTCTAGTCCGTCATTCAACATTCATCCGTCGTCCATTAAAACGTTTCCTCGTCATAATCCAAAGATCAGTTCCATATAACAGCACCAGTATTACCAAATTGAAAAAAAAATCATATTATACCTAAACATATGCTAGTTTCTTCCAAAAGTTTTCAATGATGTGGGCAAGATCTCCTGATGTTCCAAAAATATCAAATTTGTATCGCCGATCAGTAAATATTCTTAATCCATATGATCTTTGTTGTAAAGTAATCTAGAGACGGATTTATCTTACTCATGCTTTCGTTGTGACTGTACACTACGAGAATCTTGAAATACATGGTTTTCATACGGCTCCTAGGCACGGGTTAGGCGGAATTAGATGCAAGTTACGAAACGTCACGCCAAAGATATTGCACGCTACGCTCGTATTTTGATATCACCTTGCGCATGTTGCGATAGGTATCGCCAAAATATGAGAAACTTGGAATGAAAACCTCATTTAAGGAGACTCCTTTCTACTCCATTGTCTGTCCCTGGACCAGGTGCCTGTGAAGTAAGAAATATCTGTACCAGCACTATTATTGTAATTTTTCTTCGCAAATACAAATACAGTCACGTGAGATAAACAGAAGATAACACTGGATGATATTATAACTTTATACTTTATTCAAGGAACGAGCCTTACGGTTCCTCTCCCACATACATCACATGCATAGGGACGATAATTAAATACGTTATAGCATTATGCAGTGTTTAAAGTGGGAGAGCGACGTTTCAGAACTTCAATTAAAAAGTTTGAAACAGCTAATGATTGTTTTCCATTTCTGGGATTCAGGATTGCATTTAGATTACGAGTTGTTGGCCACGAGCAAAAATATTGCTTACAATATTTTCTTCTCAAATCCGTATATAGTGGACACCATAACATTATTACGAATCTGTGTTTCATTCAGCAGTATCTTTCTCTATAAAAATGAAGCCTTCGTTCTCGTCGAATTTACGACAAAAGTGATTATTACAATTTTGACATGGTAAGCTATCCCTATCTAGACAGTAGTTTTCCAGAGGGACCTGCATATGGCGTTATCTCGCCTGGTAGCATTAGCTAGATCCTGTGTTAAATGTGACGATTTTAATCAACGCCACAAAACAGTATTACAGAAATTGATAAAACAGATCTATATCATCATGCACCAACACCCGGAGTCTCTGCTAATCGCCAAGCCCAGTCCTCTGTACATGTCATTTGACAAATATATGTAGGTTTATTGCATTGGTGAGAATTTATCGCCGCGAATTACAGATTAGCTTTTTCTGGGTATTCTTTCATCAACCATGGTTACCCAAATCTTGCGCCGTTTACTCCATTACATTATCGATGCTCATCCATTAACACCAGATAAGTTATTCGTTTGAACTGATCTGTCATCATAGCTCCCGAGCTAGTGTACTTAATTCCGAAGAAAACCAGTGCTAGGGGCCGTGTGGTTAGTGCATAGTTTCCACATGAACACCTGTAATAAGAGCGCGGCTCTGATATAAAGGCTATGTCTTAGAATCCTCTGTATTCTAGTCTGAATGTGAGGTGCCGAGAGAAGCTTTCCTGCGGAGTCATATAGTTGCTTTCTAGTCGCCAGACGTCAAGTTTTCCCATCTCTTACATTGCAACACATGTTGAGCCACATGACTTCACAGTATAGTCTTCTGGTTAACCTATTCTAAAGCACATACCAAGAATCTAACGATTCGTGATATGTGTTATATCTGAGGTACGCTTTTATTGTGCCTGTTCATGTGGCAACTTGGATGACATGACCACACGGCCCCTAGCACCGTCATAAGCGGTATTAGATACAAATCTAGAGAGCTATGAGGGAAATGCTCTGACAACTCGTACATTGGTAATTGGTGAGCTGTGTCGCTGTGACAACTCGTACACTGGGGATTGGTGAGCTGTATCGTCGTCAGAAGAAAATGACGTCATTTAACACAAAAGACTAGTCTGTAAGGCTCGATGTCGACCCAGCATCGACTTTCCACAATGCCAACATATATCAAAGACCAAAAGGTCTGTACAGGGGGCGGGCCTCGGGGACGAAACATATCTCACCAATTTATCAAGTGATCAGAAAATAATTTGAAATTGATACCATACATCTGGTGATTACTTTGAAGTCCAATAGAATCCGTTATTGTTACTGTTCCCATGACAATACGATATTAACTTTCGAATGGGATATAGTAATACCGGATAACTAGTTCTCAGTCAGGTTATATCAATCCCGTAACACATGCCTAATAGTGTCGGGAGATTATACGCGAAGTACAATTATTTCATGTTCTTCTAATTTGATTGATTCCAGCAGGTGGGTATGATTTCACTATGTGTTCTTTGTTATTTTCTTCTAGTGTGTACCTAAATATTCGAAAATCCATAATCTATCAGATTGCTCCATTCTATATACATTTGGTGATTGAAGCTTTCCTGTAGAGTCATATGGTTGCTGATTAGTCGCCAGATGTCGTCAATTTGCTCACCTCGTGCATATCGCTCCAATTTATTACCTGTATATGGTAGGATTCTGCTGGTGGGCTGTTATTCCCCGAGGCCCGCCCTCTGTTCATGTCTCTCGACAAATATATGTAGATTTATTGTTTTGCAGGAAAATCTAAGCCGTACGGCGTCGGACATTACAGGCTAGTTTTCTTGACATTCTTGCATTTACCACGTTTATCCTCTGTTTAGGCGTTTACTCCATCAGACGTCCTCGATGCTCATCCGTTAACATCAAATGAGTTATTGCTTTCAGCTGATCTGTCATCACAGCTACCGAGCTAGCGTATCTAATTCCGCTTAAGCCGGTGCTAGGGGCCATGTGGATAATTCATAGCCTCCACATGAACAGCTACAATAAAAGCGCAGCTGAGATACTAAGGTTACGTCCGAGAATCCGAGAATCCACCGTATTCTCGGATCTGAATGTGAGGTGCCGAGGGAAGCTTTTCTGTAGAGTCATATGGTTCCTGATTAGTCGCCAGACGTCGTCAATTTTTCCCACCTCTTTCATATCGGTCCAATTTATTACCTGTGTATGGTAGGATTCTGCAGTTGGACATGTTATTCCCCGAGGCCCGCCCTCTGTACATGCATTTCGATAAATATATGTAGGGTTATCGTTTTGGTGAGAAATCTAAGCCGTACGACGTCGTGCATTACATGATAGTTTTTCTAGATATTCTTGCATTTGCCAGCTTTATCCTATGTTGAATCGTTTACTCAATCAGACATCCTCGATGCTCATCCATTAACAACAGATGAATAATTGCTTTGAGCTGATCTGTCATCACAGCTCCCGAGCTAGCTAGCGCATCTAATTCCGCTTAAGCCGGTGCTAGGGGCTGTGTGAATACTTCATAGTAACCACGTGAACAGCTGTAACAAAAGCGCGGCTGAGATACTAAGGCTACGTCCGAGAATCCACCGTATTCTCGAGTCTGATTGTGAGATGCCGAGGGAATAGCTTTCCTGTAGAGTCATATGGTTGCTGATTAGTCGCCAGACGTCCTCAATTTTTCCACATCTCGCATATCCCTCCAATTTATTACCTCTATACGGTAGGATTCTGCTGGTTGACTGTTAGTCCCCGAGCCCTCCCCCCCCCCCTCTGTACATCTTCCTCGACAAATATATGTAGGTTTATTGTTTTGATGGGAAATCTAAGCCGTACGACGTCGGGCATTACAGGTTAGTTTTTCTTGATATTCTCGCATTTACCAGGTTTATCCTCTGTTTAGGCGTTTACTCCATCAGACGTCCACGATGCTCATCCATTAACATCAGATGACTTATTGTTTGAGCTGATCTATCATCACAGCTCCCCAAATAGCAGATCTAATTCCTCTTAAGCCGGTGCTGGGGGCCGTGTGGACACTTCATAATTTCCACATGAACAGCTGCAATAAAAACGCGGCTGAGATACTAAGGCTACGTCCGAGAATCTACCGTATTCACGGGTCTAAATGTGAGTTGTCGAGGGAAGCTTTCCTGTAGAGTCATATGGTTGCTGATTAGTCGCCAGACGTCGTCAGTTTTTCCCTAGCTGCGTTTTTCGTCTAGTCCGTCATTCAACTTCATCCGTCGTCCATTAAAAAAATTCCTCGTCATAATCCAAAGATCAGTTCCATATAACAGCACCAGTATTACCAAATTGAAACAAAATCACATTATACCTAAACATATGCTAGTTTCTTCCAAACGTTTTCAATGATGTCGGCAAGATCTCCTGATGTTCCAAAACTATCAAATTTGTATCGCCGATCAGTAAGTATTCTTAATCCATATGATCTTCGTTGTGAAGGCATCTAGAGACGGATTTATCTTACTCATGCTTTCGTTGTGACTGAACCTATGAACACTACGATAGTCTTGAAATACATGGTTTTCATACGGCTCCTAGGCACGGGTTAGGCGGAATTAGATGCAAGTTACGAAACGTCACGTCAAGGATATTGCACGCTACGCTCGTATTTTGATATCACCTTGCGCATGTTGCGATAGGTATCGCCAAAATATGAGAAACTTGGAATGAAAACCTCATATAAGGAGACTCCTTTCCACTCCATTGTCTGTCCCTGGACCAGGTGCTTGTGAAGTAGGAAATATCTGTACCAACACTTTTATTGTATTTTTTCTTCACAAATGCAAATACAGTCACGTGAGATAAACAGAAGATAACACTGGATGATATTATAACTTTATACTTTATTCAAGGAACGAGCCTTACGGTTCCCCTCCCACATACATCACATGCATAGGGACGATAATTAAATACGTTATAGCATTATGCAGTGTTTAAAGAGGCAGAGCGACGTTTCAGACCTTCAATTAAAAAGTTTGAAACAGCTAATGATTGTTTTCCATTTCTGGGATTCAGGATTGCATTTAGATTACGAGTTGTTGGCCACGAACAAAAATATTGCTTACAATATTTTCTTCTCAAATTCGTATATAGTGGACACCATAACATTATTACGAATCTGTGTTTCATTCAGCAGTATCTTTCTCTATAAAAATGAAGCCTTCGTTCTCGTCGAATTTACGACAAAAGTGATTATTACAATTTTGACATGGTAAGCTATCCCTATCTAGACAGTAGTTTTCCAGAGGGACCTGCATATGGCGTGCACATATCTCGCCTGGTAGCATTAGCTAGATCCTGTGTTAAATGTGACGATTTTAATCAACGTCACAAAACAGTATTACAGAAATTTATGAAACAGAGCTATATCATCATGCACCAACACTCGGAGTCTCTGCTAATCGCCAAGCCCAGTCCTCTGTACATGTCATTTGACAAATATATGTAGGTTTATTGCATTGGTGAGAATTTATCGCCGCGAATTACAGATTAGCTTTTTCTGGGTATTCTTTCATCAACCATGGTTACCCAAATCTTGTGCCGTTTACTCCATTACATTATCGATGCTCATCCATTAACACCAGATAAGATATTCGTTTGAACTGATCTGTCATCATAGCTCCCGAGCTAGCGTACTTAATTCCGAGAAAAGCCAGTGCTAGGGGCCGTGTGGTTAGTGCATAGTTTCCACATAAACACCTGTAATAAGAGCGCGGCTCTGATATAAAGGCTATGTCTTAGAATCCTCTGTATTCTAGTCTGAATGTGAGGTGCCGAGAGAAGCTTTCCTGCGGAGTCATATAGTTGCTTTTTAGTCGCCAGACGTCAAGTTTTCCCATCTCTTACATTGCAACACATGTTGAGCCACATGACTTCACAGTATAGTCTTCTGGTTAACCTATTCTAAAGCACATACCAAGAATCTAACGATTCGTGATATGTGTTATATCTCAGGTACGCTTTTATTGTACCTGTTCATGTGGCAACTTGGATGACATGACCACACGGCCCCTAGCACCGGCATAAGCGGTATTAGATACAAATCTAGAGAGCTATGATGGAAATGCTCTGACAACTCGTACATTGGTAATTGGTTAGCTGTGTCGCTGTGACTACTCGTACACTGGGGATTGGGGAGCTGTATCGTCGTCAGAAGAAAATGACGTCATTTAACACAAAAGACTAGTCTGTAAGGCTCGATGTCGACCCAGCATCGACTTTCCACAATGCCAACATATATCAAAGACCAAAAGGTCTGTACAGGGGGCGGGCCTCGGGGACGAAACATATCTCACCAATTTATCAAGTGATCAGAAAATAATTTGAAATTGATACCATACATCTGGTGATTACTTTGAAGTCCAATAGAATCTGTTATTGTTACAGTCCCCATGACAATACAATATTAACTTTGGAATGGGATATAGTAATTCCGGATAACTAGTTCTCAGTCAGGTTATATCAATCCCGTAACACATGCCTAATAGTGTCGGGGGATTATACGCGAAGTACAATTATTTCATGTTCTTCTAATTTGATTGATCCTAGTAGGTGTGTATGATTTCACTATGTGTTCTTTGTTATTTTCTTCTAGTGTGTACCTAAATATTCGAAAATTCATAATCTATTTGATTTGATCGTTTTGGTGAGATATCTAAGCCGTACGACGTCGTGCATTACAGGATAGTTTTTCTAGATATTCTTGCATTTGCCAGCTTTATCCTATGTTGAATCGTTTACTCAATCAGACGTCCTCGATGCTCATTCATTAACAACAGATGAATAATTGCTATGAGCTGATCTGTCATCACAGCTCCCGAGCTAGCGCATCTAATTCCGCTTAAGCCGGTGCTAGGGGCTGTGTGAATACTTCATAGTAACCACGTGAACAGCTGTAACAAAAGCGCGGCTGAGATACTAAGGCTACGTCCGAGAATCCACCGTATTCTCGAGTCTGATTGTGAGATGCCGAGGGAATAGCTTTCCTGTAGAGTCATATGATTGCTGATTAGTTGCCAGACGTCCTCAATTTCTCCACATCTCGCATATCCCTCCAATGTATTACCTCTATACGGTAGGATTCTTCTGGTCGACTGTTAGTCCCCGAGGCCCCCCCCCCCCCCTCTGTACATCTTCGTCGACAAATATATGTAGGTTTATTGTTTTGATGGGAAATCTAAGCCGTACGACGTCGGGCATTACAGGTTAGTTTTTCTTGATATTCTCGCATTTACCAGGTTTATCCTATGTTGAATCGTTTACTCAATCAGACGTCCCCGATGCTCATCCATTAATATCTGATGAGTTATTGCTTTGAGCTGATCTGTCATCACAGCTCCCGAGCTAGCGCATCTAATTCCGCTAAGCCGGTGCTAGGGGGTGTGTGAATACTTCATAGTAACCACGTGAACAGCTGTAACAAAAGCGCGGCTGAGATACTAAGGCTACGTCCGAGAATCTACCGTATTCTCGACTCTGATTGTGAGATGCCGAGGGAATAGCTTTCCTGTAGAGTCATATGGTTGCTGATTAGTCGCCAGACGTCCTCAATTTTTCCACATCTCGCATATCCCTCCAATTTATTACCTCTCTATGGTAGGATTCTGCTGGTTGACTGTTAGTCCCCGAGGCTCCCCCCGCTCTGCACATGTTCCTCGATAAATATATGTAGGTTTATTGTTTTGGTGAGAAATCTAAGCCGTACGACGTCGGGCATTACAGGTTAGTTTTTCTTTATATTCTCGCATTTACCAGGTTTATCCTATGTTTAGGCGTTTACTCCATCCGACGTCCACGATGCTCATCCATTAACATCAGATGAGTTATTGTTTGAGCTGATCTCTCATCACAGCTCCCCAAATAGCGGATCTAATTCCTCTTAAGCTGGTGCTGGGGGCCGTGTGGACACTTCATAATTTCCACATGAACAGCTGCAATAAAAACGCGGCTGAGATACTAAGGCTACGTCCGAGAATCTACCGTATTCACGAGTCTCAATGTGAGGTGTCGAGGGAAGCTTTCCTGTAGAGTCACATGATTGCTGATTAGTCGCCAGACGTCGTCAGTTTTTCCCATATCTTGCATATCGCTCCAATTTATTACCTGTATATGGTAGGATTTTGCTGGTGGATTGTTAGTCCCCGAGGCCCGCCCTCTGTTCGAGGTCAGCCATTACAGGTTTGTTTTTCTTGGTATTCTTGCATTTACCAGGTTTATCCTATGTTGAGGCGTTTACTCTATCAGACGTCCTCGATGTTCATCCATTAACATCAGATGAGTTAATTTTTCCTACCTCTTGCATATCGCTCCAATTGAAACAATAGTTCAGGAACAAGTTTGAATTATTCAAAGATATGTGCTGGCGCCCTTGTCGTAAACCTTAAGTTTACATGCTTTCTAGTATGTCTAGCGGCAAGCGTAGGCTACTGTTTATATCACGTAATAAACTCTGCCGACCAATGAAAATTCATTTTCTTACAACAGAAACTGAAATACATGTACTACAGAAATATAGAGTAACACTTGCCTTTTAAGGACATTAAATTTTAATAAAGTGTCACAGAGGCAAATGATTGCCACCATGGGATTTGTGAGACTTAGAGGCACACACTCCATGATATTTAACTGTTAGAGTTAGAGAGAATATGAAAGGAGAAAGCGGTTGTGATCTCGTAACGATGGGTTATGTCCACCATGTTTGCTTGGGCCAGCAGTCACGTGAACAAGGACTCAGGGTAGGCATACATTTTATCTACCACAGATAGGCACTGCTCTAATACATTGCCAGATTTCTCCTCCCAGACCTCGTATATTGCATTTCTATTAGAGTATTTCTACATCAATTATCAGGGTCATTAACTTAATTGAACGTATTAGAAAGAACATTAACATACTCCATCTTCGAACCCGAACCTCAGTTTTCTCTTGCATTAATGTCCGCCAGCTGTCAGTTGTATGGTGAACTAGAGTTTGTGGAAGAGAAACACAATATTCAATGATTCTAGCAAAGCAGAAAAATATACCGGTACCTTCAGTCACTGGATTGCTCAGAAGCTCTCTGCTTTCCAAAGTGTCCTTTATCTAAATATGTTCACGTGATATGATCAGATGATAACATAATGTTTCCTAATATTACAGATTTTGCTTCGAATTTTGAACAAACCACAGCATTGACACACATCTGCAGATATGGAGGCCATTGTGATACTCCCTTATTCCCAAATAATATAAAGTGAGTGTGTGCAGTCGTTATGAAGCTGGCACTTGAATATAGTCAGGCGTCAATCGACCATGGCCAGGTAGTTACAACTCGGACCGGTTTATTGTGATGGGGGACGAATCCGGCACGGCGGTATTAGTGCAAGATATCATCATTTCAGGCTGACATATCATGCGATGTGCAATAAGAATGTGCATATCTTGAATTGCATATTTTGAATAATCATAAGGCTGTCTGTATTCTAATTCGTATTGTATATATTTTCAGCCATTTTCTTTTGACATATTTGTTTTTATTTGCTTGGCAAAAGTCGATCACTTGTAAGTACTGTATACAATGAGAGCACTCCAACGCTATACCAACTTAATAAGCATAGGAACGGGTGTTATAGTTTTTATATGCCATTTCTGTGGCTTTCATAGTTTAGAAACAATAGCTTGAAGAACTGTTGAAAACTACTGCCATAATGGTAACTGACTTGCGTTTACCTGATAAAAGGAATTATGTTATGGTCGAACCCATTATGCTCAGGTTTCAAAGCGTCACAATGGAAACCATCTAGCGTCCCCCTCTAACCATTCTCCCAACGTCAGAGTTTGTAACCTCCAAATCGTCGTTAATCAACGGTGTATATATGACAAAGGGGGATATACAATCTGATGCCATGAGAAGAATGCCTCTAACAAGATAAGCACCAGCTTAGAGGCAACAAATATTTGGGAATTCGAGGAGATCTGAGCCTCGGAAAGTTTCGAAGAGTCTAGAGGAGTTTCACTTTACTTCAAGAGTACGTTTTCAAGTATCTCTTGGCTGTTCACCACGATGTCGCTGAAAGAGGGGACAGTATTATTACGCGCGAACCTTTTACACACTGTGAACAAATGTGGGTCGGATGACCAAGTAATCATCAGATCTTTTATCTGATACAAAATGCAGGATAACACACGGAAACAGCACAGATGGTTGCATGGTCGTCTCCATGCTTTTCTGTTTTACCGCCCATTTGAAACTGTCAAGCGAAGGGTTATTTGGTCGCTTTTGTATAATATGCCCGATATCTTCTCCTGTCCCCAAGAGCCCGCAAAGCAACATTAAATTCCTAGCGAATAACAGGAGTAAATCTAAACTCCCAGATAGATACATTTTTCATACTCTTAGAATCTGGAATTTAATCTGGAACTGCAGTAATATTTGATAAACAGCTCCATTTGTTTGGAATTGAAGATTAAAAATTTTAATAGGTTTTAACTAGAAGTTTTCGACCTCAGTTTTCAGGTTGATATTTTTTCATATCGCACACTACTGTAGACGTGATTTGAGACAAGCATGGGTATCACATTTTTATCCAACATGGATGGAGATATGCGGTTTACTAAATCAATAATTCCTGTTTTTGTCAAACTATCTAAGTTCCCTTTGGGCAATAGGCGTATCAGGCTTCACTCGCGGGGGCTATAGCACAAGGTGCGCCAAAGGTTTTTTCAGATACACACCTAAATTCCCCCTCTGCGAAAAAATTGTGTATACTGTGGTATGGCATCATAGCGTAGACTGGATCCAGCCCCTGTTGCATATGTATATTTCTGAGGTAATAAAGGGGAAGTAACTCTGCCTAAAGAAATTACGTCACGCGACGTCACAAGGGAGCTAATTTTGCAAAGTATACTGTGCATTTTTGTCACCAATGCAAGCTCCGTATTTTGTTCTCGCCCCCGACTCGAAGGATTTGATTGGTTGATTCACATACACGTACTGGAAGCAATGCGTTCATGTGACTTCAACAAAGGGAATGACGTTACCTATCGTGATGAAGGCAATGGGAATGCATTGATCACAGTATGGCGTTAGAATGAAATTGCTACAATTGTAGCGACTAAGGCAAAAACAATCTGTCAATCATTCAGGTTAGCCATACCTCCAAATCGAATCTTCACACCACGAAACCCATCAAAATGACCAGTCTGTATTTGTTTTTGTTTTTTCCAAATTTTATTTTCAATTTGTTTTGTTTTTTCAATTTATTAAATGTTATATACGTATTATTGATAAATAGTACATATTAAAATAGAGACTTGTCCAGTCTACAACATAGCGGTGACTACGTCTTTATCGTAACGGTACCATAGCGATACCGCAGAGGACACTCAACCACCGACCGTCCGTATGGCAAGCCGTTTTACTTTTTATTCGGCATTTGCTGATATCATTAAATATTTGCTGATATCTTCAAATGATTTGAAGATATCATCAAATGATTTGCTGATATCATCAAATGATTTGCTGATATCACCAAATCAGTCGATTTGCTGATATCACCAAATGATTTGATGATATCACCAAATGGTTTGATGATATCAGCAAATCATTTGATGATATCATTAAATATGGCGGAACGTGAAAATAAGCCTAAATGTTAATGCCTGCTCCCTTCTCATCCTGTTGTTTGATAATTTATACCTTGTGGTAAAGCTATCTACCGACAAATCACATGCAATATCTATTACGGTACTTAAAGAACCAGACAATAACAATAAAACCTATCAAACCTCTGGCATATACCTTACGCCAAACTTTACTAATAAATGACAAATAGAATCATGAATATAAGGGCATTCAAATAAATATACAGCAGGGAAGATAAACTTTTCCATCGCGGGTTATTGACTTGTAGACACAAATTCATTAGATCTGCATTTGAGTATAATCGAGGTGAGGCGAAAGGGGATAATGATTTCGGGAAAGCCGGTCAGCATGGAGCATGGTATATTAAGGCAGAGCCGATTGTCGTGATTCTTCAGTGGTTAGCTTTTAGGGCAGGAGATAAGGCATAGCCGCACATACAACAATAAATTAATCTCTATGGCCCTTTACTGACCCGTAGCAGGAGACCAGGCTCTTACGGTAAAGGCAGAACTAACCAAGCCTCAATGAAGTCATATGGCTTATATTTATCTTTATATGATGTGGGTACTGTAATCAAATAGTACTAAAGCCGATACAGATTGAAACAGTTGTGTGACATTATTTATCTAAGCATTTCCCTGTAAATTCAGTATGATCTCAAGCACTATTTGTTGAACATTCCGATTACTTTTCAATTCTGTGTTATATCTATGTTCACCTTGCCGGGAGGGGGTCCGGTCGGATGTACACAGAAACTCGCGTGCGAGGTAGGTCCACCACAGTGGTTAAACGTCAGGACCTACAGATCAACCGCCGCTAATGGGGGCAGAAATAGTGGAGCGAGCCTGTGAAATGGAGCATACGCTGTGACGAAGTTTATTGTCATTCTGAACAGGGAGCCTTCCATGTTATGGTTCATACTTTGACCTTCCACCATATTTAATGATATCATCAAATATAAAGTATTTGCTGATATCATCAAATGATTTGCTGATATCAGCAAATCAATTGCTGATGTCATTAAATCATTTGATGATATCAGCAAATCATTTGCTTATATCAACAAATAAAGCGTGTTTGATGATATCATAAAATGATTTGCTGATATCAGCAAATTATTTGATGATATCAGCAAATCAGTTGCAGATATCATCAATTGATTTGGTGATATCAGCAATTATTTGGTGATATCAACAAATCTTTGCTGATATCAGTAAATATTTGTTGATATCAGCAAATATTTGATGATATCAGTAAATCATTTCATGATATCAGCAAATATTTGATGACATCACCAAACACTGAATAAAAAGTAAAACGGCTTGCCATACGTCCGCACTGATACCGCTATGGTAACGTTAAGGTGAAGAGGTAGTCACCGTTATGGTATCATACCGCTCCAGTACACAATGTTTTCACCAACGGGGAAATTAGGTAATGTCCATTATGCTCATTATTATTATCTAAGGATTAAAATCGATTCTGGTTTCATCAGATTTACACAGAGAAAAACATCGTTACTGTCATTTTCCGTATGTGGACAGAGCCTTGTGGATGATGAGTCATTCCAGAACCGATTATGGATTCCGGTTCGTGCTATATGAGCATTTTAAAGGTTGTGGGCGTAGTGGGATATTTGTCCGAACTGTATGACCCTCATATAGTCTCACTGGGTCGTACGCGTACATTAACCCAGTGTGGAAACCCATCAAGCCCCAGATACAGTTGTGTGAGAGTGTAATACTTCGGGCATCAAAAGAGCATCAAGCATCGTAGCTTCATTCGATCGCCGGTTGTCGAGGCATTGTGCCGTCGCACATCAATTGCACATCAATTATATATAACGTTTCGTTATGTCGTTGTATAGCAATGGAATCTAGATAAATATTTTCATCACGTTATTTTCTCTGTAACTTGCTTCGATTCCAATTAGCAGTAGCAAATAAGCGATAAATCTCAATCAGGGCAACAAACTACATGTACCAATACCCTTTTGGTGGTATTTATTAGCATATTAAAAAAAGTTCAACTCTTCAACTCTGAAAATATCTTGATAGGAGTTTAATACTACAAACACGGTTATGACAATATAACATTCCAGTGGTTCTGGTATATATTGACCGGTATGACTACACAGTACACACAGTGGAATTCTCAAGAACGCACTACAATAATATGATTTCACACACATATACCCACCAAGAGGAATATCGAGGGTCATTCTCGGGGATCTCCGGTTTGAGATGTCCCCTTCGTAGATTTCCGCTCGGGAGTTCCGAACGGGTGTACCTCGTGTGAGGGAGGATACTCGAACAGTGTCGATCATTCCGTCAGCAAGTTTACTCTGCTGCATAATCTGGTAGTGAGATGAATTCTCATTCAATATTTACGTTCAGTTGAATCGATGCAGGGGGCATATTGCGGTCGGTGGATTTGTTCGGGGAGAAACAGAATATATTGTATAATTAGCATCTCGTTCTAAATAGCAAAGTATCCTAGAAAATATCTGCAAATTAGCAGCTTTGCTAATTAGATTCTAAATAGATGCGAGAGAATATAAGCCAATCGCGCACCTTAATGCATCATTCGTGCATAAATGGAGACTGGGATGCATGGAGACTCCTGGTGTGCTGGGACAAGAGATCTAGCTCCATATGGTATCTCACTGGATCATCAACAACAAATTGTTCAGTCCTAAAGCATTCACGTTTGGAATGTGTGCGTTGTAACTTTGTGCCCGTATAACATGAATGTATTACAATATCAGATTAGTTTTGCTACATTTTAGATCGGTTCGGAACCACGTTTTAGATAACAGTACCATCTGGTCTCCACGGCGCAGAAAAATCACTGAGGATATGCTCTGGAGAAAAGATGGAACCGTAACCGTGTTCTACAGTGTGGTTCTTTTCACCGCCACGAAATATTATCATGTAGGTGCTCATAGAATGATATAAATATACAGGCCATCCGCTAAATATACTTTGATAACTAAAATGAAATTCGATCTTTGGACAACACAATTGTAGACGGAGCGATAGGGTTCACGCCAACATGAATTCTGTGAAAATCGATATATATACCTAAACCTATGTCTTATCTATCTTATCATAAATAAGACAGATAGTTGAAGAAATGGTCAAGATAAGACGACGGAGACAGAAAAGCAGACCCACTGAAACTATTCAACTAACCTGATTAGGGGCTGAAGACAGGGACACCCTAGTTCAAGTTTCAAGTTTCCTAAGTTCCCTAGTTCCAAGTTCCCAAGTTTCAAGTTCCAGCTCCGTAGTTCCAAGCTCCAGTTCCCCCAAGCTCCAGTTCCCCCAAGCTTCGCCTCCAAAGTTCAAAAGCTATAGTTCAAAAGCTCCCAGACCCAAAGTTCCCAGATATGATACACACCTGGTTGTTTTGAGGCATAACACATATGCCATTGTCAATCAGCCCTTATTATAATGTTACTTATTACTGTCTAGCCTCTTCAACACATGTTTTGAATTGTGGAGCTCACTGATTATTACAGATCAAATAAGCCGCATCTAACACCTACTGGAACCAATTTTTTGGGGGATTAGAAGTTTGTGAAAACATCCTTCAGGATAGGACAGATCGGCCATGGAAAATAACTTTAAATGGAAGGAAGTTCTGTCCATCCTCTGTAGAGGAACCTAGATTACACACTTCCGTCTTATAATTTTAAAATCGATCTGTTTCTTTTGTCGTGAAACTTCGCTCACAGAAAGTGACTATCCTTCGCTCTCGAATTCAAATGCCCATCTTACCAGATTTTTGGAGATCGGAAGACCATGAATATGCGTCAGGATAGCTGTGGGATCAGGGAAAGTAAGTGAGGAGTAGAGGGGGTACATTACCATGCCTTTATGCAGAAATAATTGGATGATTTGCTAAATATACTTTTTGAGCTATGTGTGTACTAACAAATGTAATATCGTGGTATGATTGGACTGGGGCTATTCGGTCAACACATCGGCAATAAGCCGATGATATGCGACTGAACTTTCTCTTACAAACATCACAAATGGGACCTATCAGATTTCTTGTATTCATCAAATACCCGCCTCGTTCCTCTAATGATTCGGACTGTCGCATTGACCCTCTTGATCACTAGATACCCCATATATATCGAGTTACCGCGATTCACTTACACATCAGCAGCCAAAATTAGAGCTATCTATGAATGGACAGCAATTAGTTTAATTTTAAAGTTTTCTCAGTTATGTAATTCATATAATCGTCAGCATTGTTTAGTTTTTTGTACCCCTCGGCCAAATTTTGGCCGCAGGATAGTCTTGTCGTCATATACATCCATCCGTCCATCACGCCTTTCTCGTTACCCAGATATCTCTAGAAGAGCTTACCCTAGGCACACCAAAATTGCAGTGCACACTCATATGCTCGTGAACCAGAACCCTGTTGAATCTGGACCCGATTGATTGGAATCTTTGGCAGCTATCTTGAATTTATGCGAGGCCATCATAGCTTTCTCATTACGAAGATATTGTTAGAACGAATTAACCTAGGCACACCAAACTCGCCGTGCACATCCATATGCTCGTGACCCAGAACCCGAATGAATCTGGACACGATTGGTTGGAAACCTTGGCGGCCATCTTTAATCTATGCGAAACCGTTAATCTTGTGTACTTCGGGTACCATTTCGCTGTTCAGTGTGATACTTGGTATAGATTATCAACTTCGAAGGAATGACCAAACCAGTTTCCCTGTTTCCTTGGCAGCCATCTTTAATTTATGCAAAATCTCAAATGATATATATCTCTAATACCATTTAAGTGTTCTGTATGAAACAGCGTCGATGTATCAAGAGAGTCTTAATGAATAACCACATCAGTTCCTCTGAGTGGTGGGAAGGATGGGCAGACATTTAATTTATTCAAAATCATCAATGGTCTCCATCTCTGATAACGTTAAAGTGCTCGATGTAAAATGTGGTATGCATCAAGAGACTCACGATGAATGACAGATCTGGTTTCTTTGATTGGGTGGAAATCTTGGCGGCCGTCTTTAATTGATGCAAAATCTTTAATGATGTATATCTCTGATATCATTCAAGTGTTCTGTACGAAACTTGATATACATGTTCATCGTTTATAATACTAAGTACAACACTTCCATTTTAAGAGTGTAATATAAAATATCAATATACCTCTGCTAGAGCCGCCCTGCAAATATCTTTCCATAGCCTGCCGAACCACATCCCTGTAAAGGAAAACTGCGTAATTTGTTCAATGGTTTGCCTGTGCCATTTTGTTTCTAATCATATTTAATTTGTTTAGGTTCATTATTGTTCGAATGTATCAGTAGAAATAGTCTGAATGTTACTACTCCAGCATTGGCCTGAGATATTATGATTTCCAATGGTGTTTGATCAGGATTATCATAGCAAATGATATTTGTTTATACAAACGTTATCTCCTCTTCCTGTTTATTCTGTTTTCCAAGTTCCCCAAGATAATCTACTCCATATAAATCTGGATATATAAGTTTGTGGAGTGAAATTGCATAAATACTGCCTCTTCATGTGAAGGCTTCAAGCTGCACATGAGATATCAAGTTTGTCAAGTTGCCCCAGCACCTTGATAAACAGAAAGGTCAACATAACTCTATAGCTATATCAGCACTTGAAATCATCCACTGCTGAGACAGCCATAAATTACAGGAAAACTATTCTTCAAAGGCCCAGCGACCAAGCTCCTGGCTCTGAAGCTCCACAGCTCCAATCTTGCTGTATATTAATTGTTTTCTTCACTTATGACTGCGTATCACGTTGGGCACACCGGTTCTCATCAGATTACCGAAGTAAAGCAATGTTGAGCCCGGTCAATACTTGGATGGGTGACCGGGTGTTGTACTGGATGGGCTGATCAGTGTCCAGGATAATAGGGACTGTAAGCACTCTCATGTTCTGGCACAAATAGGCACGTGATATGACTAAAACATTGTTAAAAACAAAATGTGATCAGCGTCGAGGATAATAGAGACTGTAAGCACTTTCATGTTCTGGCATATATAGGCACGTGATATGACTGAAACATTGTTGAAAACGACGTTAAATCCTATTCACTCACTCACTCACTCACCCAGTTGTGGTCAAGAGGTCATGAAACTCTCCAGAATAGCTATGGGTCACAGGAACTGAGCCCCTCCGCTCTTTAAATAAAAAAGCCAATCTAAAAGATTTTTGGGATCAGGGGGGTGACATGCAGCTATGGAATCTGGGGAGTAGAGGAGGTACATTACCATGCGCTTATGGAGCAATGATAGGATGATTTACTGAATAAAGAAAACATTTTGAGTTATGTAAACATGTCGTGGACAGTTGGACTGGGCTATTCAGTGACTTCATCTATGTTCAATCTTATGACATTAAGCCTGGACAAATGCCCATATTTTGGTTGATAGATGAAATATTCATGAAAGATTGTTTTAACCTTTGCAGCTTTATTTGTATTCAACACCAAGAACGCACAAGACTATAGGAGATAACAAATACTCGCAATGGTCTTCTGTAATTTGATCACATTCGGCCTTATAGTGTTGAACAAATCAGTCATAACCTATACTAAGTCCTATAATAATTCTGTCATAGTGCCAGTGAAATTTCAATCACCCCCCAATCCTGTTGACAACATTTAATTCGAATAAATTTATTATCTTCCAAAATAATTGCATTTCGTTTCATTTCAAAGATGTCCCAAGTCTGTGATTCATATTGTCATTCATTGGCATTGTTTCGATTTTCTCTATGAGGGATGGTCTTTTTTACTTTTCGGTGTTTGGCCTGCTTACCAAATGTCTACCGCCGAACAGGCGGAAGCACACACTTATCAAAGTGAGTTTCCCTGACTCTAAAGGCGGCCGTCAAGATTTCCACTCAATCAAAGAAACCAGACCTGTCATTCATCATGTCTCTTGATGCATCGATGATGTATACCAAATTTTACATCGAGATCAGAGTATCAATGATATAGATCATTCATGATTTCGCACAAATTAGAGATGGCCGCCCATCCTTATTCACTGCAAGTCTCGTATCCCAAGTTTCGTATAGAACACTGAAATAGTATCAGAGATATACATCAAGAAAGATTTTGCATAAATTAAAGATGGCCACCGAGGTTTCCGCTCAATCACAGAAACCATAACTGTCATTTATCGTAAGTCTCTTGATGCATCGATGATGTGCATGTATACCACATTTTACATTGAGCACTTGAACGTTATCAGAGATAGAGATCATTGATGATTTTGCATGAATTAAAGCTGGCCGTTCATCCTTCCCACCACTCAGAGGAACGGATGTGGTTATTCATTGCAACTCTCTTGATACATCGACGCTGTATACCAAGTTTCATATAAAACACTTGAATGGTATTAGAGATATATATCATTTGAGATTTTGCATAAATTAAAGATGGCCACCAAGGTTTTCACCGAATCAGGGAAACTGATTTGGTCATTCCTTCAAAGTTTCTTGATGCATTGATAATCTATACCAAGTTTCACACTGAACAGCGAAAAGGTACCCGAGATACACAAGATTAATGGTTTCGCATAAATTAAAGATGGCCGCCAAGGTTTCCAATTAATCTGATCCGGATTCATTCGGGTTCTGGGTCACAAGCATATGGATTTGCACTGGTGAGCCTAGGTTAAGTCATTCTAACGATATCTTGGTAATGAGAAAGCTATGATGGTCCCACTCTCGCATAAATTAAAGATAGCCGCCAAAGTTTCCAGCCAACAGGGTTCTGGTTCACGAGCATATGGGTGTGCACTGCAAGTTTGGTGTGCCTGGGGTAAGCCATTCCAAAGATATCTGGGTAACGAGAAAGGTGTGATGGACGGACGGACGGACGGACATATATGACGACAACACTATCCTTCGATCAAATTTTGACCGATGGGAAAAAATCGAAACAATGCTGACGATTATATGAATAACTGAGGAATCTTTGAAATGAAACTAATTGCCGTCCATTCATACATACCTCTAATTTTGGCTGCTGATGTGTAAGTGAACCGCGGTAATTCGATTTATATGGGGTATCTGGTGATCAAGAGGGTCAATGCGACAGTCGGAATCATCAGGGGAACAAGACGGGTATATGATGAATACAAGAAATCTGATGACCGGTCGCATTTGTCATGTTGGTAAAAGAAAGTTTAGTCGCGTATCATCGGCAATACCGAATAGCCGCAGTCCAATCATACCACGATATTACATTTGTTAGTACACACATAGCTCAAAAAGTTCTGTTTCAACAGAATATTTAGCAAATCATCCAAATTGTTCTGTATAAAGGCATGGTAATGTATCCCCTTTACTCCTCACTTACTTCCCCTGATCCCACAGCTATCCTGGTGAGTATTCATGGTCTTCCAAACTTCCAAAAATCTGATACAATGGGCATTTGAATTTGAGAGAGAAGGTTGGTCACTTTCTGTGACCTCATAGCTATCTCAGCGAAGTTTCACGACAAAAGAAACTGATCGATTGTAAAATTATAAGATGGAAGTGTGTAATCTAAGTTCCTCTACAGAGGATGGACAGGCATTTCTTCCATTTGAAGTTATCTTCCATGGCCGTGCTATCCTAAAGGATGTTTTCACAAACTTCTAATCCCCCCGAAAAAATTGGTTCCAGTAGGTGTTAGATGCGGCTTATTTAATCTGTAATCTATAATCAGTGAGCTCTACAACAATTCAAAACATGTGTTGAAGAGGCTAGACAGTAATAAGTAACATCATAATAAGGGCTGATTGACAATGGCATATATGTTATGCCTCTTGAACAGCCAGATGTGTATCATATCTGGAAGCTTTGGGTCTGTGAGCTTTTGAACTGTAGCTTTTGAACTTTGAAGGCGAAGCTTGGGGGAACTGGAGCTTGGGGGAACTGGAGCTTGGAACTACGGAGCTGGAACTTGAAACTTGGGAACTTGGAACTAGGGAACTTAGGAAACTTGAAACTTGAACTAGGGTGTCCCCTACAGATCGCAAATTGTCCGGTAATGAGTCAGTGAGTCCATACGAATCCTTTCGTCGGCAAAATAAGGAGAACCATTGACATTAGAACCTTTATTTTTGGCATGAACGTGCATTAGGGCATTGTTACCAGCAAGTTCTGATCTGAAATAATTCTGATTAAAATTAGATTTATAATTAACACTTCAGTATATTGTTATAGATATATGTAAACTGTAGCCTTTAACGTGTATCCTATTTCACATCCAAACATTTCATCATTGACCACATCAGGCTTCAAATTCAGGTCAAATTACCCACTGATGGTGAAGTATCCTACATCAACCAATTAAGTCAGTCTGGTGCAATAACCCAGCAGAAGAAGAAAGATGTGGTATCATCCTTCAGATTAGTCTGTGTGAGCAACAATGATAAAAGTTTACTGAGGGTGAAACAAAGCCATGACGGCTGTTTAAAGGGTCTTAATTTATTTTCTTTGGGTAGACTTTAACTAGATAAAGTAACTTTGATCATCATGCCAAGAAAACTGTGGTCCGTTTTGCTCCAGCGTTTTATCGCGTTTAATGAGTATCAGTTTCCACCACCTAGTCCTGTCCGGCTAAAAATACCCTGTCATTGATTCCACATTCCACTGTATGCCGCATGGCCCTATTACTGAGGTTAATCTTAACGTGCATATGGGACAATTCCACAATTGCCCGACAGCATAGGCCTACTGCATATACCCCCAAACGATCAGCGCTGTTTGGATAACTTAAATTGTTAAACCATATCATTGAAATAATATAGCAGAAAACATTGATGTGAGTTATGATATGTACACTATGACCAAAGACATGTTCATAATGTGCTAATCGGATAGTTAGGACAATCATTACTTTGCATCAGAGAGAGTGTGACTTGGATTCAAGGGTTAAGACTTTGGAGGGAAATACAATTTTGACAGCAGAAATATGACCCCGCCATTTGCTGATTAGAGCGATAAAACAGGATAGGCTAAATGGACCCTTTTCAATGCAGTATTTCTTGGCATGAATGTGGAAATATGAGGACATACTTTGGGGGTTTTTTTGTACCTCTTGAATATTGACTATATATCACACTTGGATATAATTTGAACAAAAAATTACATGTGTAAACAAAATATGTCTAAATTTATCTTGTCATTTCAAATCTTGATCCATTTTGATTCCTTGATTAGGGGATACAGAATCACTGCCACGGAGTGTGTTGGTGTGTCACAGCAATGCAATTCCGATTCACACAACGAAGCTGAGGTGGTTGAACGTTTATCAATGAAGAAAATCACCGATCAACCGCCATAGAATATAATGTGAAACAAGAAAACCGGAATAGTACATTCATCAGATTGCCGATACCCAAAATGTGTTGTCTCATATATCTAGATAACAACGTGATGTAGAGACGCTATTTATTCGTCTTTGTACCGGTTATGCTCAGGAGAATGACATAGAATCATTATTATCTTGTGCAGAGAAGGTGTTGGTCTTGAGTTGAATTACTGTAAACTACATAAATGCTACCTTTCTACTATAGTACTATATGTAAAAATTTGTTGTATTGTTGGGAAAATAATGCGATTCAAAAAGTTGTTTTGATCCTGGACAAGGGCACTGAAAACCATTAAAGAGATGTAAATGTATTTTCACACGTAAAGCTTGAAATCTACTGAACCTTTATTATTCAATCTGTTTCCTTTAAGTTAAAAAATTGTAAAATTAAATCGGCGATCGTTATTTATTTTGGAATGAAGGCGCATTAGGAGACTGTTACCAACAAGTTCTGAGCTGACCTACTTTTGATGAAAATTTCTGGTGATTTTTGATGAAAATCACTGGCGATTCTGACTTGGGCGGTGCCCATCTTAATATAGGCAGGATTTCAACTGGGGGTGGGGATTTCCAAGAGTTCAGTTCGCGTTCGAGTCCTAATGCCTACTGTACTTTGTAGGTCCTGTGACGTTAGTCACACTGCCATGTTTACATTGTGCGTCTCCTAAAATAAATTGCCTTGACAGAAAAACTTTGCGGTTGCAAATACATATATAACAATTATTCTTTACAGAAAACATTGTAATACGGTAGGTATATATACTTGATGAGCGGCTTGCCGGTTGTAATGCTGTAATTCGGTATTACAATAGCTTGATAAAACGAAGTACAAAAGTGAAACGCATACTAACAGGGTGTCGTCAGCTATGATCAGGGTCCGCGCGAGTTGGCCATCAGATGATATGAATTGGACAAGTTGAAGGCCGCTGCCTAGGTCAATCGATTCTTTTTGTTTCCTCAATAAAAGCGCCAACTTAAATTTTTATATTTATATTTTCCTGCTCAGTTTTATTGCTGTTACCCGCAAGAAGACTGTGACATGGGACTGAATGAACGTTACTGTAGATCGCAGACAGGTTTGCAAACATTTTTTGATGCAGAACAGTGAATAAGGGACAATCAAACAAGAAATGTTTGGCTGTCTCATCGCGGAAGCCACATGCACATGATGTAGTATCAGACAGGTGATTATCAAACAGGTGGCGCTTTAGGTTGCTACAACCATTACGACTTCCCCGGGACCATCGCCTCCCAAAAGAAATTTATTTCGAAATATTAATCAATTGCACTTTACTCTCTGAGGATAAGGCATATTGATCGATGCATCACAGAGAATCGGCTGCTAAGGTAAGAAATAGTTAGAAATTAATAACTTTACAGAGAGGAACACCGATAATTACTCGGGCATATATTGTTTCAGCTTTCCTATTCTACGCACTCTTTACCCGGATGAGATTAACGGCATCTGTTAAAAGGGGTTAAATTTATATTATAAATTGATATATATTCAGCTTCATATTTAATATAACTTGATATTTCTCTTGGGTAATTAAATCTTAACTTCCACGATTATGTAATATACGCTCGGGTCAGTGTGCCATTGGCACTCAGCAATATGTCATTTGTCACTCGCACTGACAGGTTAAGGTCACGCCCAGCTGGATTGTACTCTACTCAAGAGTGTCTGCCATCCAATGAGAAGCTTCATTGCTATTTAACCAATCAGACAGTTGGATAACAGCATTACCATTTTCGGCAGCCAAACTTAATCTTTAGTCACTTCGGTTCCGAACGCTCTCCTGTTAACACGTACAATTCCCAGTGGGCCTGATCTTGCCGTCGTCATATGTAAGTATATACTTTGTATTCCTCAATATTCTAATGCTATATATTATAGGTTATTGAATAAACTGTATTTATCATTCTTAAACTACACACAGGTCTCGTTTTGTCACACGATCCGAATCCTACTTAGTATTCTAAGTTACGAAAGTCCTTTCTGTCTTTTGGTTATCCACTGCGCATCTCAACGTATTAATCTGCTGGAAATCTTCATAACTCTGATAGAACCAGAAAGGCTTAGCGTAACACATCTCATCTAACAAAGTAAAGTTATCATAGCATCGTAAAAAATAATATATCAAACATCAGCATAAAGTCGTTCATGGAAAATCCTTTCAATAATTCATAATCACTATTGCGTCATTACATTTTTACAATAAAACATAATCTTAAATTTATTTCGTAATCTTACAAAAACGTATACGGGTAGGAAAAAAACGCTTTCGAATTCATTTCGGTGACATCGTTCTTGAGCCATTTAGAAAGTAGGTAATATTTATATCCAATTATTTTTTACGATGACACTTTCTTGGTAATCACAAATACTAGTGCTGAATGGAAAGATTTTTGAGAGAGAAAGAATAAATTAGTCGTCAGCGGGTTTCGAACCCACGACGCCGTCTCAGCGCGCCGATGCTCTACCGACTGAGCTATAGCGACCCACACGTATATTACACTCGTGCATTGTCTCTGTGCTGAATGGGTAAGTCCCTTGCGAGACTCGAACCCGCGCCCTCAAAGTTTGGCACCAAATCGCTAGCAGTAATGTAAATCCGTAGAATTGGGTTCCTGATTCCAAGTTCTGGGTAGATGCGAATTTGGAAATGATCAGGCAACTGCACATAAGCTATTTGTGATACTGACTAAATTAGGTTAACAATTTGCAATATTTAAAAGTGAATAAATTATTTCATTTGAGCAACCGTGCCTACTATTTACGTAGTTATTGTCCGTAGTTGAGAAGCGACCGAGGGTGAAGTCACCTTGTTGAATGGAAGATATATTATTCATAATGGAAACACGCCATCTCGAGACTATGCTGTAAAACGATACAAGGACAAATGCACACACGTATATAGTTATGCTCGTATGTAGCAACCCTTATGCCTACCAGTGATGCCGTTGATCATTTTGGAAACTGGTCCCTAATGACGTCGCGAGATATACCAAGGGAAATATGGATTAACAAGAAGTTATTCATATAGTTTATTCTCCTCAATGTTACATCATACCCACGCTGGGGGAGCCGCGTTGGGTATGTTTACAGCTCAAGAAGACTCTTGTCCAATCAGAGGCCGTCCTTTGTATCTGTCATATTCGTTCTTGCCCATTAGATGTTTTCTCGGGTGCTCTTGTCCAATCAGAAGCCGTCCTTTCAGAAAGTTCCATCCTCGGCCATGTTCGCTCTGAACCGTTTGTTCTAATCGTCATCGGGCAGGCCAGGATACCGTTGAGGCAACATATCCTCAGATAGTCGTTTGTGCATTCTGAGTATCTATCAGTGCATGGGTGAATACTTTCATCCGATGGGAAGATTCCGTAATTTTGTCACGAAGAACGTAACATTGGTGACCCTCTCACTGGTGACCCTCTTGAACTGTGTGTGCTAGAAATAGACCCCAACACGTCTATTTCCATCCCCTTTTCCCACAATTCCCTGTCTGCGCATGCGCAGAATGTTGAAAAACGGACGACACGCTAGTCCAGGCGGATGCTCCTTCACGTATGCTTCACATTCATACCTCACTCGATTCCATCGGACCGAGTGAGTGTTTTGATACATTTTTCCCACAATTCCCTGTCTGCGCATTCGCAGAATGTTGAAAAGGAACTACACATTAGTCAAGTCGGATGCTCCTTCACGTATGCTTCACATTGATACCTCTCTCGACTCCATCGGACCACTAGTGGTCCACCTAGACTCCAAAACGTCTATTTCCATACCCTTTTCTCACAATTCCCTGTCTGCGCATGCGCAGAATGTTGGAAACGGACATCACGCTAGTTCAGGCGGATGCTCCTTCACGTATGCTTCACATTGATACCTCACTCGACTCCATCGGACCACTAGTGGTCCACCTAGACCCCAAAATGTCTATTTCCATACCCCTTTTCCACAATTCCCTGTCTGCGCATGCGCAGAATGTTGAAAACAAACGACACACTAGTCCAGGTGGATGCCCCATCACGTATGCTTCACATTGATACCTCACTCGACCCCATCGACTCATTAGTGGCTCACCTAGACCCCAAAACGTTCCTTCCAATGCACTTCTCCCACAATTCCATGTCTGCGCATGCGCAGAATGTTGACAACGGCCGACACACTAGTCCAGCTGGATGTCCCCTCACATATGCTTCACATTGATACCTCACTCGACCCCATCGACTCATTAGTGGCTCACCTAGACCCCAAAACGTTCCTTTCAATGCACTTCTCCCACAATTCCCTGTCTGCGCATGAGCAGAATGTCGAAAACGGCCGACACACTAGTCCATGCGGATGCCTCCTTACATATGCTTCACATTGATACCTCACTCGACCCGATCGGCTCATTAGTGGCTCGCCTAGATCCCAAAACGTCTATTTCCATACCCTTTGTCTACTGCGTATGCGCAGAATGACGATATTCCTACCCCACATCCATCCAGTCGGATGCCCCCTCACATATGCTTCACATTGATACCTCTGTTGATCCCATCGGTCCACTAAGGGCCCGCCTAGACCCCAAAACGTCTAATTCCTTGCCCTTTGTCTACCGCGCATGCGTAGAATGACGAAATCTCAACCCACATTGATACCTCACTCGACCCGATCGGCTCATTAGTGGCTCGCCTAGATCCCAAAACGTCTATTTCCATACCCTTTGTCTACTGCGTATGCGCAGAATGACGATATTCCTACCCCACATCCATCCAGTCGGATGCCCCCTTACATATGCTTCACATTGATACCTCACTCGACCCAATCGGTCCACTAGGGACCCACCTAGATCCCAAAACGTCTATTCCCATATTTTTTTTTAGGTTAGGGTTAGGGTTACATTGGAAGTCAATCCGTGGAACTATTTCCTGTCCGCGGAAGCAGATTGCATCACCGCCAGACCGCATCACTGCGGAAGAATATAAGGTCAAATATCACCCTGTCGGAACTATAGCGGCCTTGTGGCCCAGGGGACAAGGGGTAAATGGCCGCTTCCTATACTTTAATCCGCATTTTTTGCATGCAAGAGTTACCTCCCTGGAATAGGGGTTTAAATCACCTTACTATACTACTGAGGTATTTTAACGCTACCTGGCTTGGTGGGGGGGGGTGTTCCACCCCCTGTTGGATTTTTGCTCCTATCTCCGGAACGGCAACAAATTGAGAGCTGAAACTCCGCGACTTTGTAGATTATTATATTAGGGTCACTTTGAGCCTTAGAAGATCAAGGACAAATTCAAAATGGCTTCCATGTGGGGTACCAGAAAAATGATGTTTTCGTCAGATTTCTTCATTTTTTTGCTTTTCAGCATGGAAACGTGGGTAAAACATATTTTATTTCATATCACATTATTTATTTACTAATTTATCAGTCAGTTTTTTCGAGGAAAAACCGAAAACAAAAAATTCGAAAATTCTGACCGAAAAATCATCCAAAAATGCTTCTCTTGAAAATGACCTGACTGTGACGTCATGATGGCGGTCATCTCTGATTTTTTTACTTATTCTTGTAGAGCTTGACCCAAAGATATAGTGTGGCAAGTTACAGCCCTCTAGCCTTTGCGATAGCGAAAACACATAGGCTGCGGTACACCCCAAATCGCCCAGGCCAGACAGGGTTAACACGTTTCTCTGAAAGATGCATTTGGCAAATCTTGGTAAACAACTTGCCAAAAGTTGAATTAGACTGAGCAATAGTAAATTCATACTTTTTCTTTCAGTTCCCGATTCACAAACAGACCTGAAAACGGAGAGGCAATCAACTGGCATTTGCTAGCGGCACACTGCGCTAATGGTCCAATATGAAGAACATCAAGATGCAGATGTACGTCTGGATTGTCCTGTGTTTCCTACCGGTAACAATGTCCACGATCTGCACAACACAAACAGGCAGACATTTGAACTACAGTCATCAACAACTATCGTCTATTCCAAGTCATATAGCACCAGATGTCGTCGTGTTGGACATCAGTAACAACAACATCAGAATTGTTCTCAATAAAACCTTGGACGGTCTATCCAGACTATGGAATCTCGACTTATCTAGAAACAAAATACAACGACTCGAGCCTCGAGCCTTCTATGGGCTAAAAAAACTTTGTCTCTTGGATCTGCGACAAAATAATTTATCCATGAACTATGATTCGTTTCCACTTCCGGTATTTGCACACGTTCCAGAATTACGGATTCTCCATATAGAGGATAATGTTTTCCCTGGTCCGCCAGATACCACCTATCCTGATGAAAGTTTACAGAATCTGAATAATCTCAGACTTTTCTATGCTGATACATTTCCTGGTTTTCGGCTAGGCGAAGGTTTCTCCTCCTTACCATCATTGGAAGAATTTCATTCGCAGAGAGGAGATATCGGTAAAATCAGTAATGATTCTCTGGCCCCGCTTGCAAAAGCAAATCTGAAGAAACTAATCCTCGTTGGTGTAGGGATCAAGTTCATAGAGACAGGAGCGTTCTTAAACGCGAAACGCCTAGAGCTGCTGGATTTAACAAGAAACAGTGAGCTTGGATTAAATAAAGCACTCCGTGCTCTGTATGGATTGCAACATCGAAACATGACAGATATAAAACTTACTGATATTAATGGAGTAACTACGTATTTTCAAGACAGCGTGCTGGATGCGACTAGTGTGCAATACCTAAGCACTATTTGTGTTGCTAATTTAGACCTTAGTAGAAATCAAATTTCTTACGTGGATAAACAATTTCTAGAGAGCCTGAATGCTAAATGCTTACGAAGACTGTCATTCCGCGGTCACCAAATAGTACAAAGGTACCCCACCACAGCAGCTGCAGTTCAACTGATGCGTTTTCGTCACTTGGAGTATCTAGATATAAGCGGATACTACCACCCATCAGTTAAAAAACGTAGATCGATAACGCAGATCATTTCCACGCTTCTTGGTGATAATCACGATGAAATAGAGGAGACGATCAAAAATGATCAGGGGTTTGAATTTACATTCCTTCCATCTCTCAAGGTTTTTAATATGAGTGGTGGCTTGTTTGAATCCGCGCACTTGACGTATACAATCAGATTCAGAAACGCTACAAAGTTACGAGTTTTGGACATGTCCAACAATGGCTTCGACAAATGTATTTCAGTTTACTCCGGCATCGAGAATCTCACCGTCCTGAACATCACGGGCTTCGACTGTTCCCAGTTGTCACCTCAATTCCTCAGTAGCGTTTCTGGTCTAGAAGTACTAGAAGTTAAAGGTCTACGTCTTAACAAGGGTCTTCAGAGCGATAGAGATGGAATATTTCTCCGTCAGCAGAAGAGACTGAAGAAGCTAAACATGGCGGACAATGGGTTAAACTTTCTTCACCCAGAGCTGTTTAGTTCCTTGCGTCTGCTGCAAGATTTGGATCTAGGCAATAACAAGTTCCTAGAACTACCTCGTGCTGTTCGATCGATGACATCAGTGACACATTTGGATGTCTCCTATAACTCCCTAATAACCCTGAACGAACAAGACCGGAAATGGTTGGAGAAAGTCTCACAATTGAACAAAAAACAACATACTGATTTCCACATTTCCTTATATGGTAATCCTTTTGCCTGTACCTGTTCAACTCTGGACTTTGTACATTGGTTCCTAACCACCGACATACACATAGAACTGAAGAATAATCTAACATGTTCTCTGGAGAATGGAACAAGAACATATATAGTAAACTTGAAAGATAACATAAATGATATGAGGATTGCTTGTGCCAGTGGTTTCTGGTTAACATTTTCCGTAACTGTCTCGTCCCTCACCGTCCTGACCTTGTGTATTGGTGCCTTCTGTTACCGTTACCGTCACAACATAAAGTACTGGTTCCTCACCAATTGTAGACGTCGCTCTACCTATGAAGAGATTCCTCCCGATGACTGTCAGTTTGATGCTTTTGTGGCTTATAACCACGAGGACTACAGATGGACATGTCATACTTTACGGGATTTCCTAGAAGAGGTACATGGATATCGTCTTTGTCTTCACCATAGAGATTTCCCTGTGGGAGAAAGTATCCAAGGGAACATCGTCGATGCAATCAACTCGAGCAGGAAAATTATCCTTGTCATCAGTAGGAAGTTTCTAGCCTGTAACTGGGAAGAGTTTGAGATCCAGATGGCGGGTATGCGTATGGTACAGTCTGGCAGAGATAACGTGGTCATTGCTATACTGTTAGAGGATATACCTGTCCGAAAAATGCCGAGATCATTACTAATAATGTGGAAGAAGATGACCTTTCTCCTGTGGACAAATGACCCCGGTGATGAGAACATATTTTGGGGAAAACTAGCGGAAGCCATGGCACGAAATTAATACGGGTGATCTCGAGACTTAAGTCGCCAAGCTACCCGTATACACATAGTTGGCAATGACAAAACTTTTCTTTAAACATGGGCCCGGAGCGGACTCTCGTTCATGTCGTGTTTGAGTATTTATACTGAATCAAAGGAGATGGTATGGTAAGGCGAGGTGTTTGCCCACATCCAGCCGACCCATCGGAATGTACATTTCTTGTCGCCATCTGTCAATCACAATGCAATGTACAACTTTTCCTCGGCGCCAATTGTCAATCAACGGACTAAATGTTACGATGCAAAAAGGCCATATGTTGGCGTTATTACTTCACCACGTTGGAGTCGATTTTACATGCATATATTGGAGAATGAATACACAATATAGCGAATATATTGCCGTTGCAGCGGGTAGCGACTGATCGTTCGATTTCAACGTTTGACTAGCCCGTAATGTCCACACGGTATCGCGTCATCGGTAAACAATATTTAATGTCCACACGGTAGCGTTTCATCGGTAAACAATATTTATTTTACTTTTATTTGGATCATACTGATAGCCTAAAATCTAATTTCAGATATACCGAATGCAATTTTTTTTCACAAAAATGAGAATGATTGAAATAACTTGTTGGCGTCACACATGTTGCCCTCCTGGGATTCGAACTCGTTAAAAGAAAAGCTCGAGGCGCTTGTGATCCAACGTGCGTATCCACTACACCACGACATACGAACAACTGTAACAGGCTATTTTGTCACTTTAATCTACTTATGAAAACTACAAACCTTATGATTCATAACTTTTCATTTTATAGTATGAAGGACTCCTTGGACCAAAAATATTTTCCAGCAGTGGGGATATAATGTTACCGCACAGCACCAGGTTAAATGGCGTTTTGGTCCAAGGGGTTCTTCGCGTCTAAATACGTGTCTGAAGGACTCGATTTAGACCCTTCTTTCACGAAATAGGACAAGCTGTGGATTTCATTTTCATGTCATAACTATAATCATAACGCCATCGCACTAAATCTTTCACATATTATGTACTTATATTTTCTCTTGCCGTTACATTAAAACACAAGTATTTTTAGAGCATTTTATTTTTTCGATTTCAAAAGTACAACACGTATAGGCCAAAATCCCGCCTTATCGTACCGTCACCTTTGCTACAGATATTACAAGACCAACATCACAATCCAGTCCTGACGATCGTATTGCTTACATTCACAGAACGATTGTATCAAATTTGATGCACCTTGAATGTTTTGTACAAATTTCGTTGATTGGTAACCAAATCTGAGCTCACGAGACGCATCGATGTTTGTATTTGATATTGTACGACTGCATCGATTAAGGTATTTGAATGTCAGTGGCAATTCCAACCTACTACATTTGAGAAACGTAGGTGAGTAACGTTAAGAAGACAGATAAATCCGCGAGCATTCAGAGAGGATGATCACACGTGAATTAATCTTCCATTTCTGCCAGGATATTGAACAGCCAATTAAAGCCTGACTGGGTCTCGTCATCGGAATCATGTATTGTATATGTAGCGAATGTGTTTACATTGCTTCTCCACTTAGATATTAGTAGATCGTTCCGTTCTCTGTAAATAATATGTTCGTTCTATAGAACAGTTGACTGTATAATGTATTGTAATCGTTCTATAGAACAGTTGACTGTATAATGTATTGTAATCGTTCTATAGAACAGTTGACTGTATAATGTATTGTAATCGTTCTATAGAACAGTTGACTGTATAATGTATTGTAATCGTTCTATAGAACAGTTGACTGTATAATGTATTGTAATCGTTCTATAGAACAGTTGACTGTATAATGTATTGTAATCGTTCTATAGAACAGTTGACTGTATAATGTATTGTAATCGTTCTATAGAACAGTTGACTGTATAATGTATTGTAATCGTTCTATAGAACAGTTGACTGTATAATGTATTGTAATCGTTCTATAGAACAGTTGACTGTATAATGTATTGTAATCGTTCTATAGAACAGTTGACTGTATAATGTATTGTAATCGTTCTATAGAACAGTTGACTGTATAATGTATTGTAATCGTTCTATAGAACAGTTGACTGTATAATGTATTGTAATCGTTCTATAGAACAGTTGACTGTATAATGTATTGTAATCGTTCTATAGAACAGTTGACTGTATAATGTATTGTAATCAAATGAATCTAATGAAGAATATACATAACGTAGATCTTCAGAAAAAACGTGCATCAACTGAATTGTTGAGGACGATGTGATATTTTAATAGGTGACATACCTTTCAACGTCTTCTTTAAGCTATTTGATACCAAAATAAAACTAATTTTACTTTACGGATCTGAAATTTGGTGCCATACCCAATACGTTGAGATTGGACGCGTGCAACATACGCCCTGCAAGCGCTTCATGAGAACCGGAAAAGGTACACCTACCGCTATGGCTATCCGCGAGAGTGGGCCATATCCAGTCTTCTGTAACTCTTCTTCAGTGAGATGTATTAAATGCTGGCTAAAATTGGTAAACATTCCAGAATTCAGATACCCAAGAAAATATTTATGAAATGTTATATAATTAGATTCAAAAGGTAATCACACTTGGGCGTCCGATGTAAAACAGTTACTATGCAGATTTGGTTTTGGGTATGCCTGGTGGGTAATATCAATGTGTTTTTGAAAATGTTTGAGACTCGGGTAAAAGATACAAAAAGTACACACGATTGGGTAAGCGCAATCAAACATAGTAATCGTTATGCCACATATAACGAGTATAAGTATAATATTAGTATTGAACTTTATCTTACCGAGCCAGCTGTGTCTAGAATACGAAATGTGTTTGCTAAGATGAGAGTTGGTATAAACTGACTTGTCTGTACATGTATATACCATCTGCTTAACAAGACTAATTAGCTTATTTATTTTTTATCTTTTCGCCCGCCAGTGTTAACTCTTTTTGGCCAGGGCTTTTTGAGACCCGTCTATCCCGTTGGGTCAAGATCTATTGGAAAATGTAAAAGAAACAATATCCAATATATAATATATAATATAATATATTTGTATGGTAAAAAATTCTGACTGTGCATAAAGGTTAATATAATATTTTTGTATATATAACGTATATAATAATTCAAGTACTGTATATGTATATATTTGTGTGTATAGTGAAAGCGACCGCAAACATTGTACTATCATGTTTTCAATTTTGTTTAGCTATGTATATATATTTACCATACACAAGGCAGTTAATCACTTTGTCTATATATATATATGTATATATATCTATGCAACTTGTATGCATATACACACGGATATAGTCAAAGTTAATGTGTTTAGTAGAACGCCTACATAAAATGCGCTATTAAATCTACTAAATATACAAAATATAAATTATGCCAAGTACAACAATATATACATGTATTTTCTTTATTGAAATAGTCATATACATGTATTAATATTGAGAAAATCTGTGGTTTGCTTAATCCATTTAATTGTTATTGTTATCTCGCAGCTACTGTCATGTATCGAAATGATTGTATTATATGTATCAAACGTATGCGAATAATAAATTCAACCAATATCCAAAATGGCCGCTTAAATAACGTCACAGTGACGTCTTTTTGAAAAAGGCAAACGAGGTCCAGGGCTTAAAAAATAAATAGGATGTTAACTAAATTAGTTTTCACCCACTTTTCTTCACAGGAAAGCAGAAATTTTAAAGGAAACTGACGAAAACGTCACTTTTCTAGTTCCCCACATGACTGCCAGTTTGAAATCACCCAGGATCCCCTGCTCGAGGGGTTATTGCAAACGGCCTTAAAATCACCCAAATATGAACAACAAAGTCACCGAGTGTCCGTTCTCAATCATTTTTGTCGTTCCAGAGAAAGGGTAAATAGTTTACTATGGCAGACAATAGTTTTACACTCAGGCTCTCGGTATGTACATGTAATATGTTTGAGGAGTATATTGTCGACGTTAGTTACCAGATTAAGTTGTCAATAAGAAGATGGTGTATATATGTTCCGTATATGGTGCCTAGTGTGAAAAAAAACACCTAACAAGACTAATTTACTATTGTTTCGTCTTTATATTCACAGTTATTCAGCAAATACTCTGAGTTACTCGGTATATTCACACAGTTATCCAGTATATGCTCAGAGTAACTCAGTGTATATGTAATGTAAATAGGCACATGTCCGTGTTGTTTACCAGACAAACTTGTCCACGAGGTAGCCTGTTTAACAGTTCCATCTCTCGTCATGTAAACCTCTGCGTAAAATATCTCCAGGACAGTTTCAAGATTTGATAATCAGGGTATTCACAAGTAGACGGTGCATATTTGTCTCGTAGATGATGCCGTGTATTGTCTCCAACAACCAGTAAAACGGTACGGCCCACGCATCACTGATAGGCGTTCGAATTGTCTTGTGCTTCCGCTTGTGGCTAATCCATGCAGCTCAACTTCTCATTACTTACACATAGGGATAGGGAGCAGAGGGGGGAAGGGAGAGGGGGCTTTCCGCATCCCAAGTTTGAGATCGACAACTCGGCTGACGAACGTTGATTGCTGCTGTAATATAGTTTTCACGCAGTGAAGCATGGAATATCACGAACTTTCTGAAAGAAACCTCTCAAAATGCTCCAGATCATGGGAAATTGACTCTAGATTTCAAACTGTTTCCTGGGTGCATGCTCCCGGATCCCCGTTGCGTGACGAGCCTTTGGCTGGTATTGCTATGATGGTACTTGGGGACATTCCGCCCCCACAGGTCAAACCATCTTTCTACGCTGACCAAGCTGAAAAGTGATATCGTCTATAGCATCACTTCCAAAGCCTCAGTTTGGACTGAATGTTGCTGCAATGTTGTTAAATAGTGTCAAGAATTTAATAACAAATTTCCTCTCAGGTCCAAACTATCTTTGGTGATGTTTCTAACGTACCTGGTCATGGAGAGGGTGTATTCGTTATCAAATCAACCTTGAGGTTCAATCACCAGCCAACACTATCGTCGAGTGAGTGGCGCCATACTTGCGGGGCCACAATAAGTACAGGGAACATTTGGTTGCATCAAGTCCAGCTTTTATTTTTGCTTGCTATACGAGGTGCTCAGCTATCAACCAATCAGCGTTAGTACGAGGAATCCGACATTAACCAAGTAATACAGCACAACGATTGGATAACTCAGCGTACACTCTTAAAACGCAAATGTTACATTTAACATCTAGAGGGTTGGAGGAGGGAAAACATTTAGAAAGTGTTGTTTCACCACTTTTAAGTGTTGGATGCAACAGCTTAAAATGTTGCATTTAACACTTAAAAGTGGTGAATACAACACTTTCTAAATATTTTCCCTCCTCCAACGCTCTAGATGTTAAATCTAACATTTACGTTTTGAGAGTGTATAAGTGACGCATATGTGCCGGTTTAAATTAGCGGAACAACTGTGGGAGTAGAGGAGGAGGACCTATGCTGATTTATGGAGCGTAATATATACAAGATCATCCTGATTAGATTAGAAAATTGTCGGGAAATGGTTACTATTGTTAATTCGTAATGAATCACAGGTTGCATGAAGAATCTAACCCATAAAACGTTATGGATTTACTTCAGTTCATGGTCCGTACATTCTAATAACAGAGAACTACGCTTTGCATGCTCAACAGACCATGGCCTTCTGGCGGATTTTCTGATATAAAAATACGGGATATGCGGGTATTGCGGGATGTATGATGAATTCTGTGATGAATATTGTGAGGTCTAATTCCGCTAGGGTCCGTTTGAATATCATGTGGTGTTCAAATGAACAGACACAATCAAAGCGAGACTGAGATACGTATACTCTGGAAAAGGCTCGGAATCCATTTGGATAAAAAAAATCGATTTTATGATTAAAATTTTACGTATAGGATATCATAATGTCTTGCTGACATCATTAAAAACCGTTGATCGCTTCTCTCTTGTAGGAAATCATCTTGTGTTTTTATTATTTTCATTTTCATACACATTTGGAATTGATGCTATTTGTCATACGAAATAGGTCATTCGATTATTGAAGCGGAAATTCGTTTATGGACGACGAGTGAATATTGAATGTCTGATCTGACGCTTGCTATTTGGAAGGCGAATATCCAGCTTCCTAATGATACCATTGTTGACACACTTGCAATAAACAAACTCAACAAAACAAATAATCTGTTTTCTGAGAGATATTAATTTTAGAAATTAGAAGTTAGTGACACTTTTGTTCTGTTTACTCGACCTGATTTGTTTGAACTTATATGGAGCGATTCGTGAAAATGTAGCTTTCAAATATCCTTGCTAATTACTTCTATAATAACGTACTATTCATTAAAATATTTGAATATACTTTTCAAATAAAATAGGGTGTTTTCATAAGTTTTTTGTTTGATTTTATTTTAAACATTCTGTTTACTCTTCGTCTTCCAGACGATTTCAAAGTCGAATAATTGAATAGCTAAAAGATGACTTTGAGACGGAGGCAAAGTTTGAATACGTGAGCCACACTTATTTAGTTCTGCATATTGTGAAATATAGGATGTGCAAAGAAAAGACCTCTAGCACATCATTGGCCTCCCGTACATTTCGTACACAAATGGCCTCTCGCACATTTTGTAGAAGGCATCTCCGGCATCACTGAAAAATGTTGACCGCTTATCTCTTGTAGGAAAGTAGACTATATTTATGTATACTATGATAGCTTTTTAAATTTGATGCTAAATACACTCTTAAAACGCAAATGTTACATTTAACATCTAGAGGGCTGAAGGAGGGAAAGCATTTAGAAAGTGTTGTTTCACCACTTTTAAGTGTTGGATGCAGCAGCTTAAAATGTTGCATTTAACACTTAAAAGTGGTGAATACAACACTTTCTAAATGCTTTCTCTCCTCCAACCCTCTAGATGTTAAATCTAACATCTGCGTTTTGAGAGTGTACACGCGTCTGTTCCTTCATTCAATATTCAGCCGTCGTCCACTAAAGAATTTCCGCGCCCATAATCCAGAGACCTATTCCATATAACAGCATTAGCACCAAATTAAAAAAAATGAACAAAATAAAATGAAACAGCAATCATAGTATACATAAACATAGGTTGGTTTTCTGCAAGACAGAAGCGGTCAACAGTTTTCAATGATGCGAACAACACATCGTGATGTTCCAAAAAGATTAAATCCATATCGCTGATCAGTATTCGTAATCCATATGATTTTCGTTGTAAAATCGTTATCTGGAGAATGCTGTATCTCAGTCACACTGTGATTGTGATGTTTCATATGAACACCATGGGGATATTAAAGTACGCGGGTTCAAACATCTCCTAGCCCTGGGTTAAGCAAAAATAGACACAAGTTATGAAATGTAATGCCTTATATCAGCATACGATTTATATCGCCAGATTTAAGAAAATTTGACTGGAGGCGCTTGATAGTAAAGTGTTGTTATATAAGCTTCTGCGATTACGTTTTGTGACATTGATTAAAATCGTCGCATTTCACACAAGATCTAGCAAATGCTGCTAGGCGTGATATGTATACGCCATATAGATGTCCCACTGGAATGTTACTTTTGAGCAAAGAATAGTTTACGATGTAGAAATTGTAATCATCTCTCTTGTCGTAAAGTTGACGAGACAGAAGGCCTGCTTCATTTTTATAAAAATCCAGTTTAGGTGGATATATATATCCTTCACGGCGTCATATATACAGCCAGTTATCCACGGCGAGAACATCGTCTATATAGCGTTTGGTGAATGAGAAGGAACGGGGTTTGAACTGATCGGTTCCGGAAAGCGTCGGCATATAGTCGTATTCACACGATTCATGAAAGATCAGATAAAGATCAGTCAAAAGGGGTGCTCAATTACTATCCACTGGAACCCATACATCTGTTATATGAATTAGTTCTTTGGATTAATGGACGACGGATGAATATTGAATGACGGATTAGACGCTTGTATGTACATCTGAATTTAATATCTGCTACCTGTATGAAATTATTATAAATGCCATAGCAGGTGTCAGATCCGACATTCAATGTTCAATATTCAGCCGTCATCCATAAAATAATGGAAACACATATTTCGTATGGCAATTCCAAATTCAAAAGTTACAAACACCAATTCCAAATGTGTATGAAATAAAAATATTAAAAATACAAGATTGTTTCTTACAAAAGAGAACCATCAACGTAGGAAACTACTTTACCGATATTAAATTGAAGATATAGCCATGACAATCTGTGGTTTAACTCCTAGCAAATTGCAACAAATTCTTTTCACCGGTATGCATTTCCCCAAACAGCATACTAAAAGTTCACCTAAATTTATTTGGTGGAGATGCTTAAAAAAACAAAGATACCTCTAATAATATACAATAGAAAATTATGCCTCACATATTTAAGGTAAAATATTGGTTTGTGCGCATAAGGACAGTTCAATTAATACGTGATGATGTAGGATACAATATGCCATGGTGGTGAAAGCATTTGCATTCTCAATAGATTTGCTCATAAAGGTAGATAGCAAAAAGATAGCTCAACATCAGGCTATATAGTCATACATTATTACATTATGACATTATTGCCATTAGTATGGTCATTCGAAAGAGAATTCTGTTCGATATAATAAATGAACTGACAAGCTGACATATTGCCTTTCAATGGATAAGTGTCACAGACAATACTTCCACAAATCAACTTATGGAGATTTCACTTCATTATCACAAACATGTTCTTTGATGAAAAAAGCAACTATTTTAATCATAAGTGATCCATCACAACTGTATGTAAGATAAATTTTGTCGATGAAAAAGAATAATAATGCAGATGGTAAGATATTTAATTATCAAACAAATATTATTCTTGATTATAGGCAAAATTGACGTTCCTCCATGAATGAAAAGATACTGATGAAAAATTCTACTTCATGGTAACATATTATTACTGGAAGTGACTTCTCATACAGATGTTCGATAGTTGATGATATTTATTGTTATTCCTCATGCACGCTGCCATCTGTTGGGGAACATTTCACAGCTATAAAAATTCCAATAGCAGTCTTCGTCACTGTCATTTCCGAGGTTTGAATTTCATTAGTTTGTACGGGTTAGTCTTTTGCATTCCCGACATACACTTAAACAATTTAGGCCATGCTTCATACAGGTGCATCTGCTCCAGCTGCAATCCTTCTTACAGTGACACCTGAGACACATTACATCTAAAGCAGAGACACCTGTATGAAGTATGGCAGATGACGAAATTGTGCAAACTCATCAATCTCAGGCCTCGAAAATGACAGTGAAAAAGACTGATATTGATATTGGCAGAACTGTGAAATCTTCCTCAACATATAGCAGCGTTAATAGGGAATAACGATAGAAGACATCAACAATTAAATGATATCTTAAGACCTGCAGAATTATCCTACTTTCATGAACGACATTTATCTTGTATCATTAATGATTGGCAGAGCTGCATTTTCAACAAGGTGCATGTTTGTGATAATAGGGTGATAACTCCATGAGCTGACGTGTGGAAATATTGTCTGTCGTAGTTATGAAGGAAATATATCACAGCTTATCAGTTCATTCACTTTGGGAGAGGATTTTCTTTCGGGTGACAATGATAATTGAAATAATGCCAACTGGCTGGATATTTCCATGTATGATTACATAGCCTGATGCTGAACTCTCGTTTTGCTAGTTACATTTATGAGCAAATAGATTCAACACAATGACAAATTGTATCCTACATGATCATGTATTAATTGGATTTCAAGATAATAAACTCTACTTGTACACGCACAATCCCATATTCTACCTTGATTATATGCAATTCATTATATATTATAAGAGGTGGTATCTTTTTTCTCAAAAAAGTCATATCTCCTCCAAATAGAAGTCAGTAGACATTTAGTTTGTTGTTCTGGGAACTATCAGAAATGCATATCTGTGAACAAACTTCTGTTGAGGCTAAAAACTCAGCTAGATTGCCCAGACTAATCTTACAGGTGCCACACTATACCCTTGGGTCAAGGTCTACCAGAAAATGTAAAAACAAAATCAAAGATGGCCGATTCGATGACGTCACAGTGACGACTTCACAACGAATATCATATGTATTAAGAATACGAAACAGCGTTACGGATTTCATATTGTTGGAACATAATGATGTCTTGAAATCTGTTGACCGCTTCTCTCTTGCAGGAAACTAGCCTATGTTTATGTATACTATGATTGCCTTTTTGAATTTGATGCTAACGCTGTTATATGGAATATGAAATGGGTTTTTCATAGGGTGTTTCTTTGTTTATAGAGTTGTTTGAATTTCCCATTAAAAATATCTATGTGAAATTTGGCAACACAATATATTAACAGCTTAAAAGTATTCCAATACTAATTGTGCATCCTTGTTGGCTGACCTATATCTGTTCTCTTATGAATATGACTATATGCAGGCGTTTTCAAAAATATAAATGACGCAGTGAAGGATATATATCCACCTTCACTGGATTTGAAGGAAACTACAGATAGCCCTACAGGCACATCATAATTTGACCTATATCTCTATAAAATGAAGCGGACCTTCTCTTTCAGTATCTCAGTCGCGTATTTATTGCAGATGTTCATATGGAGACTATGAATTATCCACACGGTCCCTAACACCGGATTAAGCGGAATTAGGTACGCTAGCTCGGGAGCTGAAGAGACAGATCAGCTCAAACAATGCAGTAAACATGGGGTAAGCCTGGTAAAGAATACCCAGAAAAACTAGAGTCCTGTAATTTCCGACGTCGTACGGCTTGAATTTCTCATCAAAACAATAAACTTACATGTATTTGTCGAATTAAATGTACAGAGGGCAGGTAACAGTCGATCAGCAGAGTCTTACTATATATATGAGAATAAGCACCCATCATGTTGTCTATACATGTTAGTGTGGTATTCCAACCACTAAACACCTGGCTTAAACTGCACTGGATTAATAATGCAACTGATGCAGTGGGTAACACAGTATGTTTTCTTAGGACATTAAATACTCGAAAGACTGACTGCTAACGAAATATATTGTTACCCACAGCTGGATGTATGCAGTTTGGTCTGAGGTAACGGAATATCAGAATAGTTATCTCGCATATTAAGTTCTAATTTTCTGTACAGTTGAGCATCAGTCAGCGGCCGAGGGTAATTCTTCTGTGAATGAGAGTTGGAACGATGACCACTGGCGGTTAAAACCAGCTCAGTCCCCATTTATTAACAGTTATATCTATTAATGGTGTATAGTTTTTGTAACTCCTTCTTGATATAAACAATGTTTTGGCTTTTTCTGTCGTACCTTTTGCTTGTAAATCTGGTATTTTATTGCTATAATGATAAAGTTCAGTATAATATTTCTTTCCCCGCTTAATCTGATTATAACCGTACTCAAACTTAGCCCCACGGGAATATTTGCATTTGTCATCAACCACTTTTCTGTTGGCTGTGAAATTGGCTTAACTTTACCACAATTCGAAAGTGAGTGTAATACCGTCCCATTTTCCTGTGCCAAACGTTCTAACCTCTAAGATAATTATATTTGCAAAAAAGTTTGTACGCAAGATTCCATTAATTATTCTATAATATTGGAACCATCTCAGCGTAGTGTCGTTGATGTTGCCTCCAACTTCAATGCTGTTAAACATCTTCCATTATTTTCATTAAGTTCTCGCACTTTATATTTTCTTTTGATTTTCCGAGTTTTGTAAAAAGTTTGACACCTTTTCATATTTTTTACTAAAGGAAATATGTAGGGATATGAATGGAAGTATCCGGGGCTTGGTAAACTCCTTTATGTCAAACTTACATTACGAAGCATTCTTCAGGACTTCGAGTACACTGGGAAATTCTATAAAATTAGTATCTAGGGGGAGAAAAGCTTTAAACTCTTCAGATTTTATAAACTGTCCTTTGGAACTTGTTATTATAGGTCGTTTACAAAGTTAATACCTTTCTGCAATCGGCGTTTACACATAAAAGGTGTGGGTTGCCGCCGGGTTTCAGTCAAAGGGTCGATGATATAAAAAAAATCATGTCTAAATAAGTTTGCCTAGCTCTTTATTTGGGGGTAATTATAAGAATCTATAGTTTTGTCCTGAACGAAATTCCAACTGCCGCAAATTATATGGTGCTCATTTCCTCATCCCTCTATTATGGGTTTCATGTGCTGAAATGACCATATACATGTATAGGACTTAGTATCTAATTTTTACACCTTTATCTAATATACATTTTACTTTCATGTATAGGACTATATATAGGATAGAGAGAAGGCAAGAAAGCCTGAGAGCCGATCATTGTCCTGCAACTTTGCATGTTTGAATATATATACAATAAAAATATGAAGTCATATACAGAATCCTGGAGGCCATCAAAATTTTCAGTGCCTTTGTTGTCTCAAATAGACAACGATTTCGTCCAAAACAAAGAAAACAAGAGCCGTGAGCTCACTTATCACCTGGCGGATTTGCTGAGTAGTGAGAAGAGACAAAACAAGAAAATACCATAGTACTTATCTGACATCACCCTACAGGTTAGAGAGAACTATCTCTCTATAATGGAGGTAAAAAATGTCCTTTTTGCCTAATAACTTTTGATTCATTATTCATAACACTCCAAAATCTTCATGCGACTTAGCTCATATATTGTTATATGTCGTAATAGCGGGGACGAATATAGATTGTGTCCCAGGTAATAGTCAATTGGATGAAAGTCCACAGTCTAATTTTTAATAGAGAGCAAAACATGTAATGCATTATTATGCAAATTAGATACACAATTTATTTTTCATTTGATGTGGATATGCCCATGGTCCCTATGGTGGATGTCGTTACTTGCCGACGGGCGGTGGTAAATACTAGTAACAGAGCAGATCTGATGCTGCCATTTTATAGTGCTGTCTCACTGAAATATCATCCGTAGGCAGACATGACACCCCGCTCATTTACATTATACTGACACCAGTCCTTATTCTATCCTCTTAATGCTGAGCGTAAGCGAGAAAGCAACAAGTTCCATTTTGCAAGTCTTTGGTATGACTTCCTCTGAGAGCATAGTATTAGACAAGTGTGACGTTAGTAAAATCTCTAAAAGAGTTTTTTTTGTGCTAAAATGATCAAGACTGGTTAAAAATAATAATGTTTTAATACAGAAACATAAGAACGCATGTATGTATTGCTTCGATCTGCGTGCCTCCCAGAGAGAACGAAATGTTCTACATTCCTATATATTGGACCACATATCTGGAAATACATTAAAATAGTGTTTAACAGAGACAATTTCGAAGCGATGACCGGAGAAATGCTAATAAAATAACTATATCCTCACACAAGCTTTAGTAACAATGTGGAGCAGATGTGATGTGATTGGAAAGTTGCAATCACACATAAGGATATTATGATGGACAAAACAGACATTGGTAACCATGGCCTGGACCTTGTGAACTTGCCTTTGTTCTATTGGCCTCGTCTCAATTGACATAATCAATCAAATTTAATTTCTTGTAATGAATTTGAAGTATACTTGAAATATGATCATAATCCACATCTCTCAACTGAAGTTATGACAGTAACAACACAATTTTCTACTGTTTTTCACATTTTCTGGTCTAGGTGACATTGACCTTTTTTGAATCAATTCAGGGTTTGGAACCCGAGATTTTTCATTACTTACAGGTTCTCTGACTTGAGTGAACTTGTGTTGATTATTGGGGATTTGTTTACTTGATAAACAAATGAAACGGGACTAGAGAACATAATTTTTCAGCAATTAATGCACTAGAACCAATACGGATTAACACTCCTTGTTTCTCATAGGAGTAATTTTCAGAAATGATACTATATAGGAACCATTCACGTTACATGCGTACACACCTCTCCTTATGGACAATTATTTTTGTTAATCAGCATGGAAAATATGCTTCTCAAAGACATTACCTGTTATATAGAATTATACCAGAAAGTAAAATTAATAGCAAGAGATATACATACACGGTACTGTGATATAGCGAGGGATGATGAACAAGGATGATAATGTTTCTCACGTTCGATAATTTACAATTGAATGATATAATTCTTTCCAACATATGCTCTAGCTACATATAGGTGTACAATATGTGATAATCCAAAATATGAATCAAGAATGATCATTGTTAAACATTATGACCAAGTTTGATAAAGTAGAAAGGTTCTCGAACTGGGACCGGAGAGATGGAAGAGGACATAACTGTTGATAAAACTATTTACGTCGGCGTATAGATAAACCCAGTAAATTGGTGTTGTTTAGCAGGTGGTATATATACAAGTATATACAAGTCCATTTTTACAAATTCAGAAGTACATTGTTTATATATTGTTTTACAACTTGAAATGAATGTGAAATAATAGCTTTTTTACAGGCCGATGATCAGTTGAATAACGAAACATATCTTCTTTCTCACTACATCGATGTGCCCATAGTATAATGATGATAATCTTTATTTCATTCCATATAGTTCAAAGATCAAATAATTTACAAAGGAGTGAAAAATATCCCAAGATCTGTTTAGGAAAATTATGTAAAAAGAGTCATTACAAATACAATGCATCAATTTAACAACGAGATATTTAAATGAGTGAGCTTTATGTACGCAATCAGACGACAAAACCGTAAATAGGTTTATTTCGCTGTTTCATTTGATGAAAAGACTTGAATCTAGAATATACACGTATCAATGGTAAATTAAAGCGTATGCATCCCGTGTCTTCATAGTCAGAAATCGACACAATAATCGAGAAAAGAGCTATTCAAAACCTAAATCATTAGAAATAAATACGTATATATACAGAATCGTCCGATGGATACCGGATCACAACTTCAAGATGTTCGTATTCTATGACTGCAATTATAAACATAATGATCCTGCAATAATGATCTATTGCAACACATGTTAAGGAAATATTATATTGCAGTAGAAAGATTTACATTAGCATATATAATGATACATTTTCTCTTTCAGTTAGTGCTGAATGGCTGGGCGTGAATATGAATACGATTGGAATACTTCAAGTATATAGAGGACACCTAACCCTGAGTCTGTGAGCACGAATGCGAGTGTTAAAAATATTAGAGAAACAGCTGTGCTAAAATTAAGTAATAATTGCTTGTTTGCGGTAAAACAAGTAGGATAGATCGCTCTGCAATAGAATGAGTCTTCACGTTTGATCACGCAGGTCTTCGGCCTTCGTGATGAAACTTAGACTCATCTTATTGCAGCGCGATCTATCCTACTTGTTTTACCGCAGCAAGCAAGCAATTATTTCTATTCTACTATATTACAAACGGCAGAATTGTGGAGATTCTCCGCGCAAAGGAATATATTGTCATGCAATTTTAAGATAGCTCTCCTATATCTCACCAGAAAACGCGTTGGCCCATCAATCAATCGAAGTAGCCTGAAATCGACACGCAGGGGACGAGTAGACAGTTCGGCAGCTAGGCGCTTTATATGTTCAAAATGACATAAAAAGCAATGTTAACAATTACCAATAGATTTCAAGACTATTCCAACTATAGCGTGAAACTTGGCTTTTTAAATAGATTATTGTTAACCCGGCACTTCATCTACAATGATCATATCGCAGTACACGGATTACCCTGTTCCCCCTCCGGGCAAGTGCAACTGGGCACGTGAAGAAAATCATGACGTCAAATTATCCGCACCATTGGAATTAGATACCACCTGGGCTTCCTTCCTTATATGTACATACCCAGACATCACCATGTCTTGAGACGTCTTAAGACATGTCTCAAGACATCTCAAGACATGGGTGTGAAAACATCTTGAGACGTCTTGAGATGTCTTAGAAATCGAAAACGCGTCTATAGACGCGTCTTAAAGACATGTCTTGAAAATTGAAGACACTTCAAGACACTAGAGCATATTGTGTTGAGACATCTCAAGACACTGTAAAAATATGTCTCAAGACATCTTAAGACATCTTAGTGCATGTCTCAAGACTGTAAAATGTGTCTCAAGATGTCTTAGACATCCTAGTGCATGTCTCAAGACACTGTAAAATATGTCTCAAGACGTTTTAAGGCAGCTTTTTTGCGTTTCAAGACACTGTAATATGTCTCAAGACGTCTTAAGACATCCCGGTGCATGTCTCAAGACACTGTAAAATATGGCTCAAGACATCTTAGTGCATGTCTCAAGACTGTAAAATATGTTTTAACACGCCTTAAAGATATCTTAGTGCATGTCTCAAGACATCTTGATGCATGCCATAAGATGTCTCAAAACATCGTGGCAGCAGTCATAATAATCTCAAAACATCTTAAGACATCTGAACACATGTCTCAAGATATCTGAATATGTCCTTGAAACTTCATGATAACTGAAATGCAAAAGTTCAAAAATCTTGATGTGTCCATATTGAAAACACGCTGAAATTAAACACAATTCTATAGGTTAGGCAGAATAAAATGTCAGCTCAGCGTGCAAAATGTTTTGTAAAATGTAAGTTTTCTGTAAGATTTGTGAAAAGGGCTTTCAAATAATAACGTTCATCTTTTTACCTTTACAATAGTGAAATGTATGGTTCAATTATGATTTACACAAACAAGGTAAATAGCCAATGGGCAGCCACTTTGTCAATATATATGAGAGAACACTCTGGATAATGGATTGTTGGTGTAGCAGCTTTATCAGATTACTGTCATGGGTGAATCATTCGTAAAACGTAGTTTATTGAAATGAATTTTATCTCTGTAAAGTATTCTGACAATGGGTTCCATGATACATGACGTGATGTAAAAAAAAATAATAATACAAAAACGCTCTAGTCCATGTTTCTACATGAACTTGTTTCCCAACCTGCTAAAACTTTGATGGTATTGCTTCAAAACAAATATTGATAATAGTCAAGTTAGAATTAAAATAGAAGCTGGTATAAGGGTTGGAGAAATATGAAGGTTATTTATATGTACAGCACATGTAATACATGTACAATATTAACACTGTACATTACAACTTTTTTGCAGGTCAAGAAGAACTACTGTGGAGCTCACATCACATGTTTTAAATAGACTTCAAATAGAAATCTTCCATGGGCAAGTACATTTGTACATGATCCGTTAGCGAATTTAGGTATTTGCATGAGGCAATCAATGTTTCTTGCGAACCCGGGTCCCACAAGATGATCATCATGGTACCATTTCCACATTAAAATCAAAAGTTCCAGTGTATCAAGCTACATCATACTCCTAAAATTCTCAATAATGCGGCTGAGTGAAATTCGATATTTTTTGCTCAAATCCAAGGCAAATCGTATTCGAGGACCTTTCAACAAAGCGGGAATCATGATGTCATGGACAATTCCACTATTTAATTCAATCACCAATTTGAAGACCAACTGATAGTGGCAAGATTGTACTATTTATTCACAGTAAAATGGATATACATGTATTCAGAAGGTAATGCTTTTGAATGAAAACAGTGAGATCTAAGATGTTGACATAGTATTGGTTGATAATCATATTTGGTTATTGATCAAAGGTTAGGTTAGGGTAAGATCATTCTTGGAAGGGAAAAGTGATCAGAATTCTGGTTAAAATGCCATGTATCACATATAATACATGTACTACAAACAGTTGCAGAGATCCCGAGTTTAAAAAAAGTGCAAAATATGTTATTCAGGCATTTTATGGAATTGCCCAGTTTTGGTGATGTCACAAAGCTTCTGAGTGCTGGAATATTTCCAGTGCAAGATGTCTAATATTACTGAGGAAGAACTTGAAAGTCTCTGACACATTCCGTCATTCTGGTTGCTGGTAATTTGCTATCCACAAACCTTTGCATTTGTGTAATATCGCTGTGTCAGCATGGTCAGTGTGAATGCAGTCACTGTGGGTATGACAAATAATCAGAAAAAGCACATCACTTCAAATCATTTAGTCTTCCAATTACAAGGGATTCAAGCTGTGTGATTACATCAATTCCATGAAGTTGTTGGTGTCTTTGTGTTGTCAGCACGGCACTTCACTTCTCCAGTATCTTCACAGTTGTTTTACACCAGTATCTTCTATGTTAGACGGATGTGAACTGGAACACAAGAAAAAAAGTGATTAGATCATCATATACATAATATATGAGCGTACATGTAGGTGAGTGGAATCCTAAAAACTTTCATGAATTAAATTCGCGATTTCTCAGGAACTACGGCACGGATCTTTCTGAAATTTGGTACACAGGTTCCCCTTGGGGTCTAGATGTGCAGATACCTTTTCTGGTCCGATGCGAAAATCCAATATGGCCACAGGGCAGCCATCTTGGATTTCCCCATGGAACCTTGTTATCACGATTTCTCAGGAACTACTGCACGGATCTTTCTGAAATCTTGTACACAGGTTCCTCTTGGGGTCTAGATGTGCAGATACCTTTTCTGGTCCGATTCGAAAATCCAATATGGCCACAGGGCGGCCATCTTGGATTTCCCCATGAAACCTTGCTATCACGATTTCTCAGGAACTACTGCATGGATCTTTCTGAAATTTGGTACACATATTCCCCATGGGGCCTAGTTGTGCAGATACTTTTTCTGGTCCGATTCGGAAATCCAATAGGGCCGCAGGGCGGCCATCTTGGATTTTCCCGTAAAATCTTGTTATCGCAATGTCTCAGGAACTATTGCACGGATCTTTCTGAAATTTTGTACACAGGTTCCTCTTGGGGTCTAGATGTGCAGATACCTTTTCTGGACCGATTCGAAAATCCAATATGGCCACCAGGCAGCCATCTTGGATTTTCCCGTAAAACCTTATCATGATTTCTCAGGAACAACTGCATAGATCTTTCTCAAATTTGTTACGCAGGTTCCCCTTGGGGTCTAGTTGTGCAAGAAACCTTTTTTGGTCCGATTCGAAAATCCAATATGGCCACCAGGCAGCCATCTTGGATTTTCCTGTAAAACCTTGTTATCATGATTTCTCAGGAACAACTGCATAGATCTTTCTCAAATTTGTTATGCAGGTTCCCCTTGGGGTCTAGTTGTGCAAGAAACCTTTTTTGGTCCGATTCGAAAATCCAATATGGCCACCAGGCAGCCATCTTGGATTTCCCCATGAAACCTTGTTATCGCGATTTCTCAGGAACTACTTCATGGATCTTTCTCAAATTTGGTACACATGTTCCCCTTGGGATCCAGTTGTGCAAGAAACCTTTTTTGGTTCGATTCCAAAATCCAATATGTCCATCAGGTGGCCATTTTGGATTTCCCCATGAAACTTTGTTATTGCGATTTATCAGGAACTACTGCATGGATCTTTGTTAAATTAGGTACACAGGTTCACCTTGTCGTCTAATTGTACAAGATACCTTTTCTGGTCCGATTCGAAAATTCAATATAGCAAAACAGGCCGCCATCTTGGATTTTCCCATGCAAATTTGTTATCGTGATTTCTCGGGAAGTACTGCATGGATCTTTCTCAAATTTGGTACACAGGTTCCCCTTATGGTCTAGTTGTGCAAGGTACCTTTTTCGGTCCGGATTCGGTCATGGATTTTTCTGAAATTTGGTACACAGGTCTCACATGGGGCCTATTAGTGCAAGATACCTTTTTTGGTCCGATTCGAAAATCCAAGTTACGCTCCAAATTAATTTGGTATTCTCAAGTGACGTTGCATCACAAGAGTGGGCGGATCAAACGGTGGGGCATATTCTATATATTGACTATAGAGAATATCCGTACCTTCACCTTCCATATCAAGGAGTTCAAATAATTCTGAATTAAAATGTATTTCTTCAAATTTTAAATCGGGCTTCTTTAGTCCATGCAGTAGCAAGTGAACTGCTCCACCGTTTCGTATGCCGACCTCAGTCTTGTGACTCAATGTCACAACTCGACAACTGTAGACTACTGGATGTTTCGATCCAAGGGAGATAATCAGGATCCAGGCACTTTTGAAGTTTCAACATTACTGCGCGGACCGGATCCCTTCAGTATTAAGCATTATTGTACCATCTTACTATTTTCAAGCATGGTATCTTGATTTAAACAGTATATTTATTTCGCCAGGAAACAGGGATCGGCGAACAGGCAGAGCCTATTTGAGCGCCTCTCCCAACAGACATATTACACATATATGTACAATTACAAGATGACAGACAACAGTGAATAGAATAAGAAACAGTTACAAACACAATAATTAACATGCAGCTGCATGGTATCTTAAAAGAGATATCTCAAAATAGCCCAAGAAACAGAACAGAATTTGCATTCGTTCCTAATTATAAAATCTGAAGTATGTTTCATAGCTCATGCCAAAGTGTCAAAGAGATTGGTCTTCGCTTCCAGTACCCAATGATGACACGTGCAAAAAAAATAAATAAATAAAAATACTACAAAACAAAGGCGAAGGATCCTCGGTACATGTACATTCACTTTCAGACTAACTTTGCTCATTTCTCTTGTATTATAACAACCGACATAAGTAAAGTTTCTAGAAATCTTGAAACTCCTGAAACTTATTATCATATCTTGGTGTTTTTCAGTGGCCTTTTTCAATCTTTTTCATCAGATTCGAAATTCTGTAAACAAAATTACAAATCAGTTGTCTGTTCTTAGTAACAATGGACGAAAAGATCCTCTAGTCATTAGCTTACAATTATCGGACAATGGTGGGCGCCAAGATCCTTCAGGATCTCTCGTATTATAATAAACAGTATATGACCTATAAAAAACAGATCAAGGTCAGTTAACTGGGGTAGACTTCAAGTCAATCACCAGTTGCATAAGTAATATGAATTTGGAGATCCTAGCTTCAATCCTTCAAAAAATATAGCAAATACTATAATTTGACCTTGATAAATTAGGTCAAGGTCAGTCCTTTTTAATAGGCTTCTGACCCTTCAGCCGATACATTTGTGGTATGAATTTACAATGCCTGGCTATAATTCTTCTTGAGATATCGTGTTCACAAGAAAGATGGAAAGACAGACGGACAGACAGACAGACAGACAGACCCACAGACGACGCTGACGACGACAATACCCTTCGGGCAAAATTTGTCCGAGGGGTAATAACAAGTCGATTTTCACAGTTTTAATGTGGGATTAATTTTTTTCTCAACAGCGTAGGGATACGACCATTGTGTCAGTCTCGTAATTTACTGTATATCTGACACGGTGTTCTCGGTGGATGTTTCGTGGTTCGGACAAAGCACTTTCTAGCCAAATGCACAAAAATCAGATATCAGGACTTGATACCATGTTGCTGGTTTTAATGTGGATGTTGGCTGCCACTGTAATAATTAAGAAGCTCCGAAGGGTATATAGTTCATGTTGGACCTACATTAGATCAAAGTTGTGTTCATACATCCTATATGAATGAGTCACTTGCAATACCATACTACTGAATATGCAAATGATTATATACTTTAGACCAAACCAATGGCCAGTCCTGCCCTACACCGAATGAACCAATTGCAGACATACAACTTTACTATGGAGCTCTTGATAGGCTACATGACAGTATGTGTATGTAAGTCAGTATAAAAGTAGGGCTAATGTATGCATACTTGAGAGATCCCTTTTTAGAAGACTGGAAAATGGTAGAAAAATAAAAAAAATTGTAAAAAAAATAATTAATGAGCGGTTTGACCTGACAGTCTCAAAGGCACAAGTAAAAAATAAAAGGATCATAACGTGTAAATTTCATGAACTTCCTTGCAATAATTATCGCGATACGGCTCGGACAGACGGACAGACACATCTCCAGGGCCACAACAATACTCCTTAGCCCGTAGGGCTGAGAAGTAAAAACAGTTCACCACTTCTCAGCTGAATTTTGTTGAATTTTCACCTAAAAGGTTGTGGGGAGCAGTAACTTTCACACTTTATTTGCTTCATTGATGAAACTATGGATTTTTCGAGTATAATTCTCATCCAAGAGTGGGCGAGTACCCCTAGAGGTGCACTATCGATTGTATGCCATGCTAAGGGCAAATAGAGTAGAGCCCTGATATTTTTTGCACAAAGTTATAGATGGGTGCCTATAGATCAAGTTTATTCAGGAATGACCTTGACCTATTTCCAATGGCCACCTAGGTCAAACTGTATAGCATGGTGAACACAATATCTCAAGAATAGGGGAGATGGAGACTGCATATTTGGCACAGTTCTTCCTTGTGAAGGCTTCAAGGTCATGCTCACTCTGTACTGACCTTGACCTTTGACCACAGAGGTCAAAATGTGAATAATGGTCTTATTTGCATTTGAGCACAATATCTAAGAGACAACTTGACCTACATGCAATATACTCCTGAACAATATCTTCAACCTGAGCTTTTAACACAGTTCTTGCTGCTTTATACAAAGTTGACTATAGAACCTTGTAGAGAGGAGTTTAATAATGCTGGTAACATACACTTTCAAACATGCTGCCTGGCGGGAGACCTGCTAGCTACTCAGTTTGTTAATTTTTCTACGAAGTAGGCTCTCATTTGCAAATTGTCCAGTATTATGAGTCAATCAGTCAGTCCATCCGAATCCTCCCTCCGGCAAAATAAGGAGAACCATTGACATTAGAACTTAAATTTTTATGTGCATTAGGAGACTGTTACCAGCAGGTTCTGAGCTGACTTAATTTTGATGAAAATTTGACCTACTTATGCGAACTATGAACCTCGAAATTGGCAAAAACATGTCCTAATGCCCCCTAAGACCATGGAAATGCGCTTAATTAGGTCAATGTAAGTGTGACCTGACCTTGTTGTTTCAAAGTCAATGTGACCTACTTTCTGACCCAATTTCTGACCTAATTAGGTGACCATAGAAATTGGTCCAATCCAAACCCGGAAATGCTATTGGTCAGTCTTACTTCAAGGTACACACTTATATACACACACATATCTAACCCTACTCCGTAGGTCCTGTGATGTTAGTCTCACTGCCATGTTTAATATAATGTTGCAATTTTTACATTCAATTTGAAGACTGCAATTGCTCTGACTGCATTGTTGGTGTACATGTAGTTCTGCCACCTGTCAAGTAATTGCTCTTTTTAAGGGCTCGATCTTCATTCGGATCCCCAGAAGTTCAAGTTTCAAATAGTTCATATGAAATAGAAAGCCAGTTCAGACACTTTGATATCTAGCAGATTTTTCTTCCCACAAAACATTTTGTTTATTCTGTTATGCAGAGAACCTGCCATGTCTGTAGAGAATAGGTATACAGTGAAACCTGGAAATGTTGACTGAGAATGGGACCAGCTAAGTGTCAGTTTTCTCAGGTTTTGTGATGCTATCTGAAGGAAATTTGTGTGAAAGGTTTTGCTCGTTTATGACATGATTGTGAGATTTCCCAGAGTCCCATCTGTATTCTCAGGTTTCCTGGCACATATTCAGCAGTAATTGTTTGAGGTTATTATCCACTGACCATCCCATGTATATGAAATGAATGTCGTTGGTCATCACGGGCAATTAAGGACATACGTTTGCATGGCAGGACATAGGTGTCCCTATGCATGGGTACTGCCACATTGATTCTAGTTTTACCTAAAGTTGTTAATTGTTCTAGCTTTGCCCACTCTGTATCTTTATAGTTTTGATTGCCGCCCTGTGGCCATATTGGATTTTCGAATCGGGCTAGAAAAGTTATCTGCACAACTAGACCCCAAGAGGAACATGTGTGCGAAATTTCAGAAAGATCCGTGAAGTAGTTCCCGAGAAATCGCGATAACAAGAATTGTTTACGGACGGACGGACGACGGACGGACGACGGACTGACTGACGGACGACGGACCACGGACGAAAGGCGATTTGAACAGCCCACCATCGGCTAATAAAATGAAGAAATAAAGCTAGGCTTTCGAAATTAATACTATGTATACATCTGGCGAAGGTCCAGAGGTGTACTGAAGATGACTGGCCTTGACATATTTTATCAAGGTCAAATTACAGTATTTGCTATTTTTTTGAAGGATTGAAGCTAGGGTCTCCAAATTCATACTACTTATGCAACTGGTGATTGACTAGAAGTCTATCCCAGTTGACTGACCTTGACCTATTTATATATACTGTGTATCATGATATAACATTGAGAAATGGTGTAACATGAAGAAATATATGTAGGCTTTCCAAATTGATACTATGTATACATCTGGCAAAGGTCCAGAGGTGTACTGAAGATGACTGACCTTGACCTATTTTATTAAGGTCAAATTTCAGTATTTGCTATATTTTTTGAAGGATTAAAGCTAGGATCTCCAAATTCATATGATGTATGCAACTCTTGATTGACTAGAAGCCTGTCCCAGTTGACTGACCTTGACCTATTTTTTAACGGTCATATACTGTTTATTATAATATAAAATGAAGAAATAAAGCTAGGCTTTCCACATTAATAATATGTATACATCTGGCGAAGGTTCAGAGGTGTACTGAAGATGACTGACCTTGACATATTTTATCAAGGTCAAATTACAGTATTTGCTATATTTTTTGAAGGATTGAAGCTAGGATCTCCAAATTCATATTATGTATGCAACTCGTGATTGACTAGAAGCCTATCCCAGTTGACTGACCTTGACCTATTTTTTAACGATCATATACTGTTTATTATGATATAACATGAAGAAATAAAGCTAGGCTTTCCACATTAATACTATGTATACATCTGGCGACGGTCCAGAGGTGTACTGAAGATGACTGACATTGACCAATTTTATCAAGGTCAAATTTTAGTATTTCTAAAGTTTTTGAAGGATTGAAGCTAGGGTCTCGAAAGTCATATTAGTTATGCAACTGGTGATTGACTAGAAGCCTATTCCAGTTAACTGACCTTGAGGTCATATGCTGTTTATTATGGTCTAACATGAAATATATCTAGGCTTTCCAATTTAATACTATGTGTACATCTGGCAAAGGTCGATAGGTGTACTGAAGATGACTGACCTTGACCTATTTGATCAAGGTCAAATTTTAGTATTTACTATATTTTTTGAAGGATTAAAGCTAGGTCTCCAAATTCATATTATGTGTGCAACTGTAGTAAGAATAGGTTTTCTCACATATCACGACGATTAACGAACATTAGGTCAGTGTAGCAGGGGAGACAATTGCTTTAATATTACAAGAGTTGTCTCCTCTCTCTCTCTCTCTCCCCTTGGTAGAGGGCGCTGATTGCCCTCTAGCCAATGAGAGTAACTCGCGGGCTTCCAAGAGAAGCTAGAGAAGAAACTGACGGGGGAAATGACAAGACGTGATAGACTGCTTCTCTCACAGTTTTAACCTGCAGGTAGGCCTGTCTCCTATACTGGCTGATATCTAGGTAGCAAAAGTTACTACAATTGGCGTCAGAAGTTAAAGTATTAAGCGTAGATTTGCGGTTATTATTAGGCAAATTTACGTCTTGATGGCGGTCTGAATGCAGTGTCCAGATGGGCGGCCATTTTGAGGTTTTGAAAATTGGGGTGTGAAAATCTTCATTTCCGAGTCCTGACAAACTTGTTGGCTTTCAGTTACGATTGGGTCGATATAAACTGGAAGTGTGTTACTTTATGAAAGGGGTTTTGTGAAAATTTGAGCTTCCAGCGAAGTTCTGGAATATTTTTTTTTCTCGTCGTCATGGTCACGTTTTTTCGCGATGGCGGATTTTCCAAATGAAATTGATTTGGCTTTCATTGGTTGTGAACTAAAGATTATACAGCAATAGTTCTGAAGCTCTGTGCAATATATGGAGTAGTTTGACAATGATTGTTTCGTGAATTTAGCCAAAAACAATCTGTGTGTTGTGACGAAAATTGGACCCTTGATAGTCTTCTCTTTCGTCAGATCGACTTGATTTGCCATATTTGTCTGGGTATAATTTATCGCGAGTGAAGCGGGGTTATTTTGAACTACCCCAGGTTACAATTTGGTTTGAGTTCGCGTTCCTTTTGAAAATTTTGCGAGTTTACTGACACGTTGTTGTTGTTATTTGGAACAACAACAACAACGACAGTAACTTGAAGGGTTACATTCGGGAATAAAAAGGAATAGGATTGTAATTGTTTAGGTTGGTTAGATGGCCAGTGTAGCGGGCAGACTTGCCTGCTGGTTGCCTTCAATATTGCACCTTAGATTTAGCTAGAATTTTGTGTGATTTGGTGAATTTTGAAGTATTTTTTTTTTTTCTGAGATAGTATTTGGTAGGGAAAATTAGGAGTAGAAGTTGGGATAAAGGTTTTGAAGGTGCAATATTTGAATGGTTTATATGTTAATGTTTGTGTTGTCATGTATGTGTACCGGTACTGTTTGTGTGTCCATATGTGTATTTTTGTGTTTTGTTCATAGTCCTGTTCCGTGATAATTATATTTTGTATGTGCTTGGTTGGGTTGGTAATGTTGGGGTTTTTGGAGAAGATTTGGAGCATGGGATGAAGTTTTAATGACTGAATGCGGTCAGATTAGTCATTTCCTTTCGGTTCGGTGATTGAGTTTGGGGTACAGGGTCATGTACTGCATGACCTTGTGATGTACGTGGATTCATCAGTTGTGCTGTTGACAAATTGTGGTTATTCTTGCTGTGCCACGGTTGTCTTATCGAGACTTGTTTGTGGGAGTCTATCGCACTGTCAATTTCTGTTGACCACTTTTCACTGGTGTGGTCGACTTACAATGTATAGCAATAGTTTGGCTTTGTATTATCGGTCAAACTACATTGACTTTTCCGGTGGTCAGTTTTTGTGAATTTGATTGGGACATTCACTGAAAATCTATGGCCTAAAGGCTAGAGTTCAATTTAGTAATTTTTGGAATTCGCCCAATTTCGTCGTCAAGTTCACCTGGCTATTTCCTGGGAGCTATTGCGCGAGGGATTAGCTGGTGCTTACATTGAATGTGGGGGATTTTCTCTCGTTTGATTGAAATTCTTGCTAGCCATGGCATAGAACATTCAAATTAATGTTTCAATAGATTTACTTGTTTGGTATTCAATACAACACAACCTCTGGTTGTATTTTGAGATTTGAGTGTTGACATATCAACACTGCACTCAATTTGATTGTGGTCTGGTGGTGTTAAGTGACACCATCTGATTTTGATTGAGAGTTTGGTGTTTACTCAAACACTCGTCCTTGGGTTTACTTTGAAAAAAAAAAAAAAATAAATAAAAATTTGTTCTGTTGAGTGTTGACATATCGGCGCTACACTCAATTACATAGTGGTCTGGTGGTGTCAAGTGACACCATCTGATTTTGGTTGAGTGATTGGTGTTTATTAAAACACACACTCTTACATTTAGTTGAAAAAAAAAAAAAAATAAAAAATAAAAACAATTGGTGTGGCATCAACATTGCACCCGATTAGAGTGTAATCGGGTATTGTTGGGCAACACCAGTTGATTTTGGGAACATTTGAAAGACATTTTGAATAGATAAGCAGCCATAATTTAGTTGATTGCAAAATTCCAACTTGGTGAATTTTGATCCTATTTATTTTGGGAAATAGACTATGATTGTTGATAACTCCGTCTCATTTGGTATTGATTGACACCATTTGATGATTGTTTGGTATTCAACACACATTCTATTGAGCCCTTAGGCACTAACTGGGCCACTAGAGACAGCGATTATTTTGTATTTTTTTTGGCTTGGTTTGTTTCTAGTTTTTGGACTCCACAGGGAAGTTGCAACAACGCGTTGACTGTGGTAACGCGTGATGCACTTGTTTTGAAGGGTCTTGTTCTTTTTCATTTTTCCTGATGGGTTTGAGTTGAATAAGCACACTTGAACGCATTGACTGCGGTAACGTGTGTGCATTCAGTTTCATTTTTTCTAGTGAGTTTCTGGAGTGGAAACTCACTGAGTGTGAGTAGTTGATACAACTACTTATTTCTGTTTTATACAGAAAACAGAATTTATTGTGCATCACAGCCATTGCTGTCAAGTTGGTTGACCGGCAAATTTTGAGCTGTGCATTTTATTTTTCCTGCAGTTTGATTGGAATTTATTGTAGCTAGATTTGTACCATTGGAGGCGAGTCTGGTTAATAGTATTTTGACCAATCAAGTAAGGCAGATAAATTTATTTCATGGCAGCCATTTTGGAAGTGAGTATTGCGGTTTATTGAATATTTTCATTTGCATTTTTGTGGAGTCCCACAATTCACACCATGACAGAACTGGTACCAGTAGACGTATCAATGGCACATAATATTGAACAATTCCAGAAGAATCCTTTGATGGAGAATTCTCTTATTAGTGGGGTAGATGTTTCCATTTGCCCTGAGTATGTTTCAGATTTAATTGAAAAACATGTAGGCGAATTGCGAACTGAGATGGAAAATCACATTCAAAATTTAAGGGGGGAAAGGGAATCTGTTGTTCAGAGTCTCTCTCAGACCTTGACAGAATGTGTTATCAAAATCGATCAGCTGGTATCTAACCAGGAGGGGATCTCTGAGAGCTTGAGAGAATGTGTACAGAATGTTTGTAAATTGGAGAGCTGGGTGGGAACGGAATTGATAGGGATGGATTCTCACTTGAGGGGGATGGATGATAAATTAGGGGCAGGGTTTACCAACATGGGGGACCAGGTTGGAATGCTGGTGACCATGATGCGTGGCCAGACGTCTACTCCAATGGTTAGAGGGGTGGGGGCTGATGCTAGTTCAGTGCAGACTGGTGATGTTAGGCTGTCAATGGGCAACGTTGAGCAGGAAAATTTGTCTGTGGTCAATGTTGCGCAAATGCCGGGGTTGGGGGGTGGGGAATGCAATGCTGGTGAGGGTGCCCAGCATGCACACTATATGGATGCAGGAGTGGTGGATGCTTGTGAGGGGTCAGGGCATCATCAGAGGGTGGAGCACCCTTCTGTGCCCATCTCTGACCCTTTCGTCCCTTCACATAGTAAGGTTGGGGAGGAGCACAAAGGTAGCCATTCCTCTCCATCCATTGATCATTCTGACATTGCTCATGGTCAGGAGGACAAGGGAGATAATTTAATAGGGTCAAATGTTCCGCAGCCTATCCGGCAACATAAAGCGAGTTCGAGATCACGTCGACTTCTCCGTGGTCCTCGAACAGTACGCTGGCGTAGCCGTAGCCCTTTAACATCACGTGGCCGTAGCCCCTCGGCATCACCTTTCACACGTAGTAGCAGCCGTTCACTTCCGAAAACATTAGTTTTTTCCGGCGATGCCAAAGGTTGGTCGCCGTTTAAAATTAAATTTGAATTAGAAGCTCAAGATCGGAAGTGGAGCAAGGCAAAATCTCTAAAGCGTTTGACTGAGTGCATGCATGGCAAGGCCATCGAGTATTACTCTTTCTTACCGAAAGCAGTTTGTAATTCTTTTGATGAGCTTCTTGAAGCCTTAGACAAACGGTATGGTGATCTCGAGCCTCCTCAAGCAATCCGACATCGGTTGCAGTTGGAGGAGCGGGGGGCCGATGACACTTTGGCTGATTTTGCTTATAGGTGTGTTGAGTTAGCTGTGAAGGGTTATCCGGGGGCTCCACGTGAGTTAGTCGAATCGATAGCTGTGGAACAATTTTTCAAAGGTTGTCATGAACCACAGGCTATAGTTTTGTTTGCTATGGAGAAAGACCCCAGAACTATTCAGGATGCGTTGACATGTGTCAACGCCTCACTGTATAATCATCAAGCTTTGAATGTAGCAGAGGTCCGTCTAGTTTCCACAGAACTCGAGCCTGTGGGAGGGGATTTTTTACGGGAGGGTCGGGTTGAGTCTCCATTGAGACTTGTTACTCCTCCCAAGCTACCGGTAGCCTGTGAAGCCCCTATTAACAGAGTTACCTGTTACTCTTGTGGGAAAAACGGGCATAAGAGCTTCCGATGTCCCCAAATACGATGCCATCTTTGTCGCCAATTAGGGCACATAAGTCGAAGTTGCCCCATTCGCACTAATCTGGACGGGTTGGTTACCACAGGAGGACCTGCCTCGTCGGATGGTGCCGGGTCGACTGCTGCCGTTAGAGGCATTACCGTGTCTGGGGCTCGGGAGGGGGCAATGGTAGTTCCGGTCAGGGTCGGGTCCGTTCCAGTGAATGCGAAAGTGGATACTGCTTCTCAGGTAACAGTGATGAGTCCAGAATTATTTGGAAAGTTAGGGCTTATGGGACTGTCATCCACTCCCATTAAGCTAACTGGTGCATTTCAGGGTACGGCCAGTATGGGAATGTTGGTTCGACAGGTTCCCCTTTCCATTGCAGGGTTTAACTGTTTTGGAGACATGGTTGTAGCCCCGGTGGTTCAGGATTTGTTACTGGGCTCGGACTTTCTGTCCGCTTATGGCTGTGTCGTTGACTTTAGGAAGAAGGCCCTGGTTATTGGGAACATGGGGGCTCCTGCAGTAAAATGTTGATGCATGATGACCGGTTTGGACAATGCTTCAGTTTAGTTCTCTTTTAGCATTGGCAATGTTAGGGGGCAATGCAGATTGACAGTGGGCATTGGCATGTGGTGCCATCTAGCACACTGGTTTGAGTTGATTTTGATGTTGATGTCTTTGTATTTTGATGTAGGTGATGTGGCATTTTGGTTTGATGTTGTGTCGGTTGTTCTTTTTGGGGGGAAAGATAAAAAAAAATGATAAAATGTCTGACAAGAAATCTGTGATATGTGTGGATGTTGAATAGTGATGTGGGGTGTTGGATAATGGTGTGTTGGTTGATTTGTGATGTGTGGACCTATATTTTAGAATGATCATTTTTGGTAGATTGAGTGTTCAGTAGAGTGTGGTGTGTGTACCTATTTTAGAATGGTGTGTTGGGAGGACGTGATATGTGTTGGAAAAATGTGCAATGTGTGTTGCAGTGGAGATATGTTTAACTTTTAGGGGGTTAGGAGAATGGTTTGAGTGAAAGTGTAGTGGATGGGGTTGTGGAATGGCGGGTTGGGTAATTTATCTGTGGGTTAACAACCCTCACGGTTGGCCACACATTCGGCAGTGGTTAAATGGAAGTTACTTGGATGCTAAATGAGTTTTTGCCGAGGTGTGTGCGAATTGTGATGGATGAATTAACAAGGGGAGAGAATGACGGGGCAATCCATGTTGGAGACACAGGGCCAAGGGAGTTTGTGGCCACAACTCTGCTTGTGTCTTCTCTATGGAAGCCCCAGTGAGTTATGCACCGGTGTTTGTCATCCCGGTTTAAATTTATTGAATCAGGGTCTGAAATAAAAGTCAGACATCGGACAAGCCTTGACCTTGTTTGGTTGAATGCTCACTGTGGAGCATTATGTCTGATCAAATTCGGGGATCATTTTGGATATGTTTATTCAGACCCTGGCTAATTGATCATTGGCAATGCGGTAACATCAGCAACGCAGTGCACTTCTGTTCAATGGATTCCGATATTCCTTCTGGTCCTGCAGATTCATCCACATGTTGAGTTGACGTGTTAGCGGCACCTTGTGCACGGGTGTTTCACATGCGTTGATTCTTCATGTGTGTGTCTCTGTTGATGCATACAGAGGATACTGGTTTCCTGAAGCCTTGAGCTATATGAGTAGTCCCACAATGTATGGAGGACTGACAGGCAGTTACTGTTGTTTTAGTCAGACTATGTTCGTTAGCCAGTCACTCAACTATTGAGAGACTGAGTGTCTTGCAGTTATTGCCTAAGTCAGACTATTCTTGATGGGATATCTGATATAGCCAGTCCCTCTAGTTAGGGAAGTCTGGCAGTTATTCCTTGATCAGCCTGATTATACATGTAGCCAGTCTTTCAATTTAATAGGGACTGATAGGTTTTCAAACTGAGCAAGCTCTCATTGAGTGCTGACAGTCTAAAAGTTATTGTCGTTAGTCAAAACTTGATAGACTGTCTGATTAGTCAGTCCCTCAATGTAGGAGAGTCTGGCAATTATTTCATTAGTCAGTCTGTTTCTTGACAGGCTGTATAGTGTAGCTAGTCTCTCAGTTTAAGAGGGGCTGACATTATAAAATTGAGTGAGCCCTTAATTTATGAGGGGAAGGGGAGGTTGGGGGAAAAGGTAGATTCCATAGTGAGTCGGACTGGTACTTAAAGTGGGCCAGTTCGCTCCAGCTCCTTTGGGTCTTCTTTGGGAAATTAGAGGTCTGTTGAAAAATCGACCTGAGGGTTGGGGTTAGAGATCAGCTTCCATGATCTGGGGTTGGGTATTTTATTGTCGGACTAATATTAGGTAGCTTGTTATTAGGTAATGTCCGGTTTTTAGCCCAGTTCAAAGTAGGGGAAGCTTTAGGTACAGTTCCGTACTTTTATGGTATGTTTTTTATCCTTGCGAATACTTTGCTGGAGTTTTAGACTGCAGTCGCTGGTACGCCCTTCCTTAAAAAGAAAAGAAAAGGGGGAAGAGTGTAGTAAGAATAGGTTTTCTCACATATCACGACGATTAACGAACATTAGGTCAGTGTAGCAGGGGAGACAATTGCTTTAATATTACAAGAGTTGTCTCCTCTCTCTCTCTCTCTCCCCTTGGTAGAGGGCGCTGATTGCCCTCTAGCCAATGAGAGTAACTCGCGGGCTTCCAAGAGAAGCTAGAGAAGAAACTGACGGGGGAAATGACAAGACGTGATAGACTGCTTCTCTCACAGTTTTAACCTGCAGGTAGGCCTGTCTCCTATACTGGCTGATATCTAGGTAGCAAAAGTTACTACACAACTCGTGATTGGCTAGAAGCCTATCCCAGTTGACTGACCTTGACCTATTTATATATACTGTTTATTATGATATAACATTGAGAAATAAAGCTAGGCTTTCCAAATTAATACTATGTGTACATCTGGTGATGCTCCAAAGGTTTGCTGAAGATGACTAAGCTTGACCTATTTTATCCTTGACCTATTTTATCCAGGTCAGATTCTAGTTAGTACAATATTCCATGAAAGACTTACATTGTCCAAATTTATACCACTTATGGCTGGACCTGAAGTTTATTGAAGAATATCACTGACCTTGACCTATTTTTAAAAGGTCAAATTCTATATGTTAAATCTAAGGTCTCCAAATTCATGTTCCTTATGCAAATAATTAGAATTGACTTGAAATTGTTTGAAGATGACTGACCTTGATCTATACTTCCAAGATAAAATTACCGTACATTATTTGATTATGAGCTTTTTAAAAGAGCACATTTAGAGCTAAGAATTCGCTTGATCATGCTCTACCAGAACCTCAGGCCTTGGCAAAAGCGAACTACAGCCAACCCTTCTGATCACATTTTTGTTAATCTAGTTCTAAAAATAGACTGATGATATTATACAATGCATGAGTGAGTGAGTGAGTGAGTGAGTGAGTGAGTGAATATGATTTAACGTCGCTTTCAATTATTTTTCATCATATCACAACGTTGGGTCCTATTCCTTTTCACACCCGGGAACCCCACGGGTGCGTCAGTTATTCGCCTCTTACGACAAGCTCTCTGAGGAGCTGAGACATATTCTTACCGTGACCTGCGGTGTGCACAACGACATCCCAGGTCAATCCCCGGAAGCCCTAGGGGGCTACAAGGCATGATTGCTGGGTGTAAACAATAACTGACAGCCGAGGGGTATTGAAGCCCAATGGGCTATTTTTTCGTCTAACAGTTTACAAGCGGTGTCTCGCATGACAAGTCCTCTAAAACATACGTCAGGAAAGATAGCGATAGGTCATTCAAATATGAAACTTTGTTTCTCAAAATCCGCCGCATGCTTCGAAATGTGCCGTGGCCGCATTGTAACTCTTATTAGTAAAAATTCAGCCATGGTAGCAACAACAACAACACCGTATTTTTCTTCATTCTGTTAGAACTTCAAACATCTACTTACAGGTTTAAGCAACCTGTTATGTCCTCTAATACTATTTGGAGCTGATACCCCTTATTGATATCTTTCACTGGAGGCTAATGAGTAATTTTGTTGAGATTTTGCAACAGAAAACGTCAAATCACGAAATTAGAGCATGGTATGACAGGGGAGGTAATTAGGGTTTTTTCTTTTCAAACTGCCCAGAGTTATCGCCCCTGTTTGTAAGATATTATTCAGATTTCAATGAGAACTAGATATTTTGTTCAAGAAATAAACTGAACCAAGTTCATTATAAATACTTTCATCAGATAAGAAAGTTATTTCTTTTATTACATGATCATCTGTTATTTATACGCGCGGTATAACTATATTGATAAAAATTCTCCATACATTTTTTCCAAATTAAATTTTTTACCATTGCTGGTTAGATAAATCTAGTGTTGTGGGATCTTCAAATGCTGAAAATAAAGTTAACTGCTGTGATATTCAACTCTTTCCCAAGCACAAGAGTATCAAATGATTATCTACTTATACAGATGTCGATTATCCATACGCATGTAAGAGTAATTTTACACCCCGCAACGAAGTTAAGGGTGGGGGGTATACTGGAATCGGCTTGTCTGTCTGTCCGTCCGTCCATCTGTCCTCTGTCTGTAGACACAATTTTGTCCAGACTCCTCCTCCTAGGATTTTGCTTCTATTTTAATGAAACTTGACATATGTATTACCTATGGTTTGAAGATGTGTATGCCCTATTAACAAGGCGAAATTTTTAATTTTTGACATATTTATGACGTTTTGAACTTTATAGGACTTAGCCATTTTCAGGATCTATTCCGATGTAGAGACAATTTTTCCGGACTACTCCTCCTAAGATTTTGCTACTATTTTAATGAAACTTTACATATGTGTTACCTATGATTTGAAGATGTGCATGTCCTATTTACAAGGCGAAATTATATTTTTTGACATATTTATGATGTTTTGAACTTAATAGGACTTGGCCATTTTCAGGATCTATTCCCATGTAGAGACTATTTTGTCCGGACTACTCCTAAGATTTTGCTTCTATTTTAATTAAACTTTACATATGTGTTACCTATGATTTGAAGATGTGCATGTCATATTTACAAGGTGAAATTATAATTTTTGACATATTTATGACGTTTTGAACTTTATAGGACTTTGCCATTTAGGATCTATTCCCATGTACAGATAAGTTTCTAGTGTAATCAACTACTCTTACTATTTTTATCAGAAGGTTCTGAAACTTTGTAGACATGTTTGAAGATTTGCATCTCCTATTTGTGACATGACATACTAATTTTTGTCAAAATTACCTAGACTTGGAATGACCAGTATATTATTGTTTTTATACTGCATTGACATATAACTCAGAACGGCAGACTTGTGTCTTGCAGGACGGGGGGTATCTCAGTTATCCCTTAGGATAACAGTTAAATCTAGTTACATACAGATACTGTGGGGAATTTCACTTCTCTGAGATGAACTGGCTCCGATTGTCTATCCATCCGTCCGTCTGTCAGTGTATCCATTCGTTCATTTGCCGGAGTTGTGGCTTGGGTTTGCATTCGCAAACCCATAACTCTCTGCTATGCATCCAAACTTCTACACCCATGAACACGTCTTGGGCTAGACTGTTAAGGGGCTGAGCAGTTGTAGCACCTCTGGTGCCTCATGTCATTTTAGCCGATTAGATGACCTGGCATATCTAGTATGATATATCTAAAGGGATAAACATATAATAAATTACAATGAAACGGATATACATGATATCAGAAATCGATGTACAACAACGCAGCATCTTTTTTCAACACCCATTCCGGTACTAACAATAACACCCATTCCGGTACTAACAATAACACCCATTCCGGTACTAACAATAACACCCATTCCGGTACTAACAATAACACCCATTCCGGTACTAACAATAACACCCATTCCGGTACTAACAATAACACGCTTTGGATCAGCATCTTTTATAAGTGTTATATGGTTATTGGTTGTTCAGTGCGATGACAAAATAAAGAAAAATAAAGTTATGTATGCCATAACAAAAATAATTTAGAGTGAAACCCTCCATTTTCACTCTGAGATAATCCTCTATACCTCCAAGAGCAAGCGAGTATCCCTTTAGGTGCACTATCGACTGTATGTCATGCTTAGTATGTTCACAAGGCACTGTCACTGCTACTTACATTTTGACCTGTGACCTTTGAAAATAAGTCAAGGTCAGTCCTGAATGAACATCACCTATTCGACAGCAATGTGTCAACTATTAAAGGTCAACCCAAACGGAATTTTTTTTGGTCTAAAAAACCTTAAAAATCATAGTTCATACTTCACTTTGTATGAAAAAAATATTGAAAAAATTCTAATCTGATCAGAAACACACGTAATATGGGAGCAAAGTGGGCTTTTTCACACTTTCACAGCTGCCTTGATGACGTCACGCAGGGAAGTTGCCTGAGAAAAAACAGCGGATAACATGGAAAGCGAATGCAGTCAGAGCTCCGGTTCAGATGTCGATTCGAGCGATATCAGCTGCTTAGATGGAAATATTTTTCGCCAAGAAGATGAAATAGACATAGAGGAGGATGATGACGGGCAAATTAACAGTTGTTTGCAGACCAACGGCGGAATTCAGCCCTATCCGTTTGAGCCGTACGGCTCCGATTCTGACAGTGACAACCACTCTGACAACGTGGAACTCGACGACGACAGGATTCGGAGAGGTCGTTTGTTGAATAGTGATTGGTATGCAACTTGACTGGAAACCTTATTATCGTCATCTATAAGAGCAAATGTCCATATATTTCAAACTGTATTGAATGTAGAACGATTCTGTGATGTAAAGAAATGTCAAGGGATTATGAAAGTATTATTATCACTTCTGTATTTACAGCCATTCACTCCAATTGGTGTTTTTTATTTATTTACTTATCAAGCGTATATATATTTATGAAAGATCATTTTAGTATTATTAAATAGTATATATGAAATAGAGACTCATCCAGTCTAACCTGTAGGTGCTCAAGCAACAAATGCCACGCGAGAGCGAGCAGGGCATGTACAGCCGTCTCCCTGCCCGAGGCCTCGATTGCAGGCTAGGTTCGTTCAGCCGATGTCCGTGATAGATTCTCCTTGTCCGATTTCTTTGCCGTCACATTCTGATTGTTCTTAGGGTTGATAGTTGGAATAGCTGTTCTCTTTAGTTTTGGTTTGTACCCGAATTCAACTGCTACGCTGTAGATGTCCTCGAATGATGTCTAATTTCTGTCAAAATGTGCCGAGCAAATTATACGAGTACTGGCTCAGACCCTCTTTCCACACTCTCGTGTTGCGTACAAATTTCGTCCAATTTGCAGCGATTTTCTCGTCTTTAGGCCACAAATGAATACCAACACCGTCATCTGTAGTAAAACTGCAACCTCCCACTACACAACGTCGCGGCATATTTAACAAATGATGTCCCGATACTCCGAAAATCTCCAGAAATAAGCAGCTACTTACGACTGTGGTATACGGCTTTAACATAGAGAATACAAGACGGCTTCCCTCCGTGACGTCACAGCTGGAATTGACAGGAGAGCGATTTTCACCTTTCAAACGGCAATATCTCGCCAACCAGACTGCACAAAATTATGAAAAAAATATCATTATTTTCAGAATCGAAAGGACTATTTTTTTATATTTTTGACCTCACAGCGTTTGGGTTGACCTTTAAGGCTGTAGCTCTATTTGCTCCTAAGATATTGTGTTCACAATAAGCTTCACTGCTATTCACATTATTACCTGCAACATCTGAAAATAGGTCACGGTCAGTCCTGATTGAACTCGATCTGGAAGCTCCGATAAGACAGCAGCAGGCATCAGTACACAATTAATCACTTCCGGGTCGGTGCCCACGATCTACATTGTTTAGAAATTTGAGAGCAGATCTTTATGGATTTTATGAGCTGCGATTTTTCAGCATTTCTGATACATTTGATATTTCAACTTGCAGATGAGTCTTCAAACTGTACTTCCTGATGTTGATTTGGGCCACTTTGAAAAAAGCATGGTGGATGAAGACATGATCAGTGAAGGGTGAGAAGGCTCCCTGTTTACAAATCGAATGACATTCTGTAGCACCAATCAGCTGTCAGTGGCGGTAATTTGAAATTTCCATGGGTCAAGAGTTCCACTGGTAATGTCCCACAAGGTAAATATTGACATGCCAGGTGGATTTATGCATTGTGAATTTTCTGGAGTTTTGCCGATTTTTAACGCTAATACATAACAAGTAACAGAATTAATTGTGCACTGATGCCTGTCACACGACATTTTCACATTTGACCAGAGAACTTTAAATCGTCACTGTGGCTACAGTTTTTACTGGATCAGCCCAATTTTTTCCATGATGACTCCTGAACTAAGTTCAAATATTAGGGTTGTTTCAAATTTATGTTATTAAATTATTAATAAAATAAAATAAAAATTTTAATTAATTTTAATAATTTTTTTAATTATTAAAATTATTTTTTTTCTTGCTAAATGTGGTTGAAATAAATATCATACTGATAATGCTGGGTAACATCTCTTGTATTGTTATGCCATTTCTGCGACAAAATTGAGACCTATTGGAGCAAATATAGGCAAAAAATGACTGATTTGTCAGTACTAGGGCCAAATAGTCAATGCCAAATATGACGAGGTTCATTTAACACAGCTGGTAATTATGAGCAAATGAACTTTCAAGATACAATAAAATGTAAATGGAAGAAAGGAAATTCACATAGATACAATTACATGCTTTTTTTCAAAATCGCGACCTCAGTTCAAATCTTCAATGCTTCAAATCATTTATGCATTAATTCACTTTATATCAGTCTAAAACCACATGAAATTAATACTAATTATATCACCTGTAAAAACTCAGATGTTTGTTCCACACACAAAGAATTTCCAAAATGCCTTTTGCATTTGTAACTTTAATGAGACAAATAAAATCTGATTAACTGAGTCAACAGTTAATCTGACTGTTGAGGGTTTCTCATTGTTGTGTGTTTATTGTCAGTCACATTTGCATCATAGCAAATACTTTCTCTTCATTCCATTTCCACTATCTCCAGGACTATAAGTATGTAATTCTCTTTCATATTCATATCAGAGATCTTGTAGGTAGCAAGAAACATGGATTACAGGCACCAAATATTAGCAAGCCCCATACAACCCTCTCCCCCCCCCACACACATCAACTCTGGGAATTTCGCACAGTGTGACTCAGAGGTATGCCTCCAACTCTGTTGGAAGATAGGCCTTTCTCACTGTAAGTTGCCACTTTAATCTTTCACCAAACAGTTAACAGTTTAAGTTAGGCAACTTCCAGCTGTCCTCATCTTTCATGGTTGTTAATGTAGCAGAGATCAGCAAATGACCATCAGATATGTTGTCATTGAATTTTATTCCTTTTTTCTTCTATGTTGTGTTTTGACAAGTGTTGCCTGTTTGTAGACATTGCATTCATGGACTTGAAATCTGACACAGAATATATTCCTCAATGTTATTTAGGAGTTTTCTCAGTAATAATAACTGTTTACAAGTAATATGTGCATCTTTCTAATTACTGCCAGCAAGATCTTGATGAGATGTAGATCTATCCAATTGAACTGACATATATTCTCTATATGGGAGTTGTGTATACCATAAGCACCTCTGTGTTATATTTTGGTATGTGTTGTGTACACATTTGTGTATCTTGCTGTCACTTATTACAGGATTAAACATGTCTTTGATCTTTGTATCAACATCAAATTTAAATCCCATTTGATAGATTACTGGGATGACCCACTGATTACATAGAGAAGTTAACCACTGCCATGAAGGAAATTTTTACCAAATGTAGCCTAAATGAGCAGGTTGAAAACAAATTATGTTTTGACACATTTTGAATTTAAGTTTTCTTTATTTTTAAACTTTAATTTGAATAATTTCATAAAAAAAATGAATTAAAATAATAAAAAAATAATTAAAAATAGTGTTTAATATATCTAGTTAATGCTTTATACTTCTTTTTATAGGCAGAAGGATTGTCGACTTGGTGCTTTTTACCAGATGGAAAAATATGTACAGGTTAGTGAGATATTGTACTTTTTACTTGTACCTCAGTCTTAAGTCATATGGGGCAAACTGAGGGAAATTATAAAGGGGGTACCCTTGGTATATAGGCTGTAAAATCTCTATCTGTGCATAGTTTTATCTGTGCCTTCTCAAGAATGTTTGGGGATGGGTATGGTTTGTTCAGATGAGAGCATTCCTTATTTTAACAATGGTTCCATTTCTGACAGGCATCAGTACACAATTAATCACTTCCGGGTCGGTGCCCACGATCTACATTGTTTAGAAATTTGAGAGCAGATCTTTATGGATTTTATGAGCTGCGAATTTTCAGCATTTCTGATACATTTGATATTTCAACTTGCAGATGAGTCTTCAAACTGTACTTCCTGGTGTTGATTTGGGCCACTTTGAAAAAAGCATGGTGGATGAAGACATGATCAGTGAAGGGTGAGAAGGCTCCCTGTTTACAAATCGAATGACATTCTGTAGCACCAATCAGTTGTCAGTGGCGGTAATTTGAAATTTCCATGGTCAACATCTGTCAAGACTTCCACTGGTAATGTCCCACAAGGTAAATATTGACATGCCAGGTGGATTTATGCATTGTGATTTTTCTGGATTTTTGCCGATTTTTAACGCTAATACATAACAAGTAACAGAATTAATTGTGTACTGATGCCATACAGAGGACGTAACGTCCACCAGCATAATCTCACCATATACAGGCGAAAATTTAACGCAACATTAAAAAGGTGGTGAAAAAGGTTGCCGGCGTACAGACAAATATATTAACTACAAATTTTAAAAAACATCACATAAACCAAAAGTGACCCCTGTGATGATTTGTAACCCAGCCACGCTTTTATTGTAGATGTTCATGTGAACATTTTGAATGACATGACCACACGGCTCCTACGTGTAGCATCGGCTTGAGCGGTATTGGATACAAATGTTTAAGAGCGATGCTGTAATAGTCCTATCAAGTCATTCATTGGAAAATGATGAACTAGAAAAAAGCGACCCAAATAATGTTAGTTCTTATTCAGAACAAATACCTGCGAGGCCAGCCGCCGACCAGGCGCTTCATTCTCCACCATATCAACAATTCCCAAAACTACAATCACACTGATTTGTACAGAGGACAAGCTTCGGGGACGAAACGTTCATCATTGATAATATTTTTACAAATTTCCACGAAGATGACATAAGCGCTGGTATCTTACTTACAGACATTTCTGATCATTTTCCTGTATTCTTCCTCTGTAACTCTTCAATTTCCAAGCACAATAAGCAGAACAATATAACATAAAGACATATTAGCACCAGCAACCAGACTCTTTTCGAAGAAAAAATACAATCTGTCGATTGGAATATTTTATATATGGAAACAAACGTTTATTCAGCTGCTAGGTCTTTTAGTGACACATTTAATTCCATCTACAGCGAATGTTTCCAATTAAATGCCATAAAACACAAACAAAAACAAAAAACCTTGGATAAGCACAGCTTTGCTACAATCAATACATGAAAAAAATCGACTATATAGATTATGGATGACCACACGTAACACCGAACTGAACAACAGATACAAGTATATCGCAATAAACTAAACCACACGTTACGGATTGCGAAAAAGTTATACTATGAAAATAAATTTAAACAGTTCAACAACAACATTCAGGGAACATGGAAAACTATAAATAGTTTATTAGGCAAGGCAAAATCTTCGATCTTGCCTTCTGCCGTTGTTGTAAATGGTACAGAGACCTCAAATCCTGAAGACATAGCAAATTGTTTCAATAAATATTTCTGCTCAGTAGCTACTGAACTTGCCGATAAAATTCCAGCTACCAATTCAGACTTCATGTCATATCTAAATAATAAATGTACGAGTGAGTTTACGCTATCACCATGTAGCCCAAAAGAAATTTCTAACGTAGTTCAATCTCTAAAAAACTCCTCCCCTGGCCAGGATGGAATTCGCATGTCGCTAGTAAAACCTATAATAGACTACATTACCTCTCCACTGTCGTTTCTACTAAATCTGTCGTTCACAACAGGTGAATTCCCGAATATTTACAAAATTGCTAAGATCAGCCCAATATACAAAGGCGAGGAAAAAAACAGAGTAACTAATTATAGACCGATATCTGTACTGCCTTGCTTCAGTAAAATATTTGAAAAAGTTATGGCAAACCGAATGATCTCATATCTTGAAGACCAAGGCATCATCAGTCCCAGCCAATACGGATTTCGTGCAAACCACTCAACTTCCCATGCTGTAGTGTCGCTATATGAAAAATTAGCCATGGCCAAGGAAAACAAACAATTTAGCATAACAACGTTTCTTGATTTAAGCAAAGCATTTGATACTGTCAATCATAACATACTTCCAAAAAAACTTGATTATTACGGCTTTCGAAATATAGCAAATGACTGGTTTAGAAGTTACTTCTCAAACCGCACCCAAATTGTCTCCGTCAACAATACATTCTCAACACCTTCTAACATCACATGCGGAGTTCCCCAAGGTTCGATTCTTGGCCCAATCTGCTTCTTACTTTACATCAATGATATCACAGCTGCTTCAGATCTTGAAATTACTCTTTTTGCCGACGACACGAGTATTACCTACTCTTCCTCCGACCCGAAACTCCTTTCTGAAACCGTGAATGTGGAATTATGCAAATTATACGAATGGTGCTGTTGCAATAAGCTCTCTCTAAATGTTTCTAAAACAAAATGCATATTCTTTAAGCCGCATCGTTCGTCATTTTCGTTTCATCCAATTATAAGAATTAACAACATTGACGTAGAACTTGTTGAAAATTTCAAATTTTTAGGAGTATATTTTAACAACAAACTCAACTGGCAAACACACATAAGCAAACTAAGCTCAAAATTATCAAGAAACATCGGGGTAATCAATAATATCAAGGACTGTGTCAATAAAAATACATTACTCACTCTGTACTATACATTATTTTACGCACTCGTTACATACTGCAATTTAATATGGGCGAATACCTTTCCTACTCACACTGCTCCACTTACTGTTCTACAGAAGCGACTGGCTCGTATTATTTGCAAAAAACTAAATACGCACATACTCAACCATTATTCATCCAACTAAACATGTTAACTTTCAATGAAATCAACGACTATGTAATCCTAAATTTAATCCACAAAGCTATACACCAACCATTTTCTTTACCAAATCGCTTCCGAACTTACTTTACCAGACTACAAAACATTCACCAATACCAAACACGACAGAAACACCTCAATCTTTATCGACCGTTCTACAATTCTCAACTATCATTTTATACTACTTATATCAAAGGACCGCGAATATGGAACCAACTTAACACAGAACTCAAGTCAAAAAAAGATTAAAATACCACCTAATAACTCGCGACATTCAAAACTAAAAGTAAAATGACTATCCAATAGCCTACTATAAAAAATTATATCATGACATTAAGTCTCATATATATTGGTGTGTGTGTGCGTGTGTGTGTGTACATGTGTGTTTATATAAATATGTATGTATATATATATGTGTATATAATCATAGTTATATATATCATTGTATCATGTGTTCCCCAAGTACACATATTAAGCTATCCTCTCCTTTGTATATACGTTCAAAACAAATGTAATTGATCTTTCTGAGCTCATATAATTCACCATTATATTATTAGTAAATATATCTATATACTTAAATTTATTTTTTATTATCATATACACTAAATTATTATGGGATAGAACAAGCCCATCTGGGTTTTATTCCCGCCATTATCACACCAACCATTATGTATATATGTTGTATTATCTGAACCATTATTTTACCAGTGTTATATTTATTGTTATGTTGGTATATGGTGAATAAATATCAATCAATCAATCAATCAGAATACCACCATAGACAGGCGAAAATTAAACGCAACATTAAAAGGACGGCGTACAGACAAATTTACTAACTACATATTTCTGAAAACATCACATAAACTAAAAGTGACCCCTGTGATGATATTGTAGAGAATTATTATTAGTCCCGCAACCATTTTTGTTTTCTAAATATTATGCTTAGTACTGGCGAAGTTTACAGGTTCTTGTCGCGGTTGTATATGTAACATGTTATAATAGGTCCTGTTTCCGATACTTGCTTCTTCGAATTTCTATCGAGTTTTAGTGTTTTCCATTGCCAAATTAAATAAATTAGATCAGTGCTCAATAGTATGACATGCATGCCTACATGGTAAGTGCTCGAGGGTTCGTACCTACCGTATATTATCCTGGAAAATGCATATTTGCTGTACATTTTCTTGCAATTCTCTCGTAAGTGACATACTGATGCAAAGCTACTTTTGGGTGCATTCTCGTACTTGTAAACTTAAAATTTCGACAGAATAACGGTTGGAAACTGATATAAATAATTACTGACGATATTCTAGAACCTGTTTTCATAGAAATTTGGAGCATTATCATCAATATTTATGTCAATTGCTAGCTTTTAGCGGATACTATAATTTTGGCTTGAATCGGCTGCAGACAGCTTTCGGCGACTCAGCCAATCAGCGTAGGTATTGTAGACACGTGGTTTTACCTCTGACGGGTTATATAAACCGGAGAGTAAGTATTTTCTTTGCATTTTTGCTCCTTGTCACTGGCGAGGTATGGTAACCTTATCATGGGTGATTAAAAAAATTATTAAAAAGAAAAAAAACCTTGAATACTGGAGATGACTGATAAATGGGATATCCTACTAAGGATATACTGGGGACGACCTCTAGGATCATACAATTATGATATGCTATAGGACATATATCCTGGGTTAGCCATTACCTTCTGTAATGATATCCTCAAGGATATATATCCTAGATATCCTACTACGTCCAAAATGGTATCCTGTAAGATATTCAACCTTGAGCATTATCATGATTAGTGTCCTACACATATTATAGTGTCCTGTAGCATATATGATATCCTTTATGATACTAATATCCTTTAAAGTCAAATTTCAGTTTCAATCCCTCTCTAATACAGAATGTATGTTTTTTTATGTCAAGGATATGTATCCTTAAGCCATGCTCATGACGCAAATATGATTACTGTCCTTGTACGTTCCTCTCAGGATACTGTATCTTAGTATCCTATATTATATAGGATACATATCCTGAATGTGCCAGATTTGATAATAGCCCTATAAATATCACTCAAGGATATTTGGTTTTGCTGATATCAAGGATATATATCCCTAGGCCTTTCATGAAGAAGATTCGGAATATAGCCCTTTGATCTGAGGATACCGCAGAGGGTGAAAGTCCCTACCGGAACTGCAGGTGGACAGGGTTTGTGACCCTATTCTTGGTTTTGGGGAATGGGATAGTATATCCTCCAGGATACTGTGTCTGGGAAACATGATCTATGGTACCGGCAATGCTGAGATAATTTTTGAGTGTGTATCCCACCGAAATTACATATTAAACGTGCCTGTCAGGGATTAGTTATACTTGAACCCATCTAGGATATGTATCCCTACACCTTTCAGTGAGGAGAATTGAGACTCGTTGGTAAAGCATATCCACTTTAGAGGACACTGCAGAGGGTTAAAATCCCTGGATCTAAAACTGCAGGTGGACGGGATTGTGGATCTATCTTGCTCTGGGGAATGGACTCCTTATATCCTGAACGATACCCAGATCATATCCACAAGTATTACTATTGCCTGGTGATGGACTTATGGGTGGGTGGCCTGTATTAATCTTAACAGAAGATACCATAGTGGGAGATGCCTGGAGGACATGGAGAAGTTAGTGCTAAAATCCAACCGTACCATCCTCCCTAATATATCCTGACGTATGGACGAAAGACTCGCTGAGATATCCTTAACATATCGTGAGGAGAATATCGTGAATATCCAACATAACTTGTCATATCCTATGGATATCCCGCATATATCCTGCAGCGTAAGCCGTATCCAGGCCATGATTGTTGCGATCAGCCGCTATATTAAAATGTAGAATAGCTATTATCGATGTCATGAAAGCGACTATATATTTGATACCGGTACTCAGTGTTCGATGTGCATATCCTGTTTTGATACAATATCCTGAAATATCCTAAGGCATTAAATACCTGTGTATATATATCATGTTGCAGTTTATTGTTGATAATATACACATTATCGTTGAACTTTGAATTATTGCCTTGTCTCCATCCATTATAATGAGGCGAAAGCCCTTGAGTATCCTTATGGAACTCGAAATCTATCCTGACATAGTTGTTTGAGCTGATCTGTCATCACAGCACCCCGAGTTAGCGTATCTATTTCCGCTTACGCTGGTGCTAAGGGCCGTGTGGATACCTCATAGTCTCCACATGAACAGCTGCAATAAAACCGCGGCTGAGATACTAAGGCTACGTCCGAGATTCCTCCGTATTCTCGGGTCTGAATGACGATTTTTTTCCTGTAGAGTAATATGGTTGCTTTTTAGTCGCCAGACATCAATTTTTCCCACCTCTTGCATATCGCTCCAATTTATTACCTGTATATGTTTGGATTCTGCTGATGGACTGTTACTCCCCGAGGCCTACCCTCTGTATATGTCTCTCGACAAATATATGTAGGTTTATTGTTTCGGTGGGAAATTTAAGCCGTACGACGTCGGATTTTACAGGTTACCTTTCCTAGGTATTCTTGTATTTACCAGGTTTCCCCATGTTAAGGCGTTTACTCCATCAAACGTCCATGATGCTCATCCATTAACGTCAGATGAGTTGCTTGAGCGGATCTGGCATCACAGCTCTCGAGCTAGTGTATCTAATTCCGCTTAAGCCGGTTCTAGGGGCCGTGTGGATACCGCATGTTCTCCACATGAAAAGCTACAATAAAAGCGCGGCTGAGATATTAAGGCTACTTCCGAGATCCCTCCGTATTCTCGGGTCTGAATGTTCGGTGTCGACGAATTCTTTCCTGTAGAGTCATATGTTTACTTTTTAGTCGCCTAACGTCGTCAATTTTTCTCACCTCTTGCATATCGCTCCAATCCTTAGCGGTATCCTTTGAGCATCCTTATTGTCCCGCCAGACTGGTAGCTAACGTAATATTTTGGAGCTATCCTGAAGGAATCTGGATATCCTAGAAACAAGGTGACCTAGATGTAATTGAGATAGAATGACGTCCCATAGTGCTCTGTTGTCATTTCCACTGGTGGATTGACTTAGATGAAGAAGACTCTTTACCAGCTCGATATACGACGACTATCTGGCGAACAGTGGCGGATCCGTGTAACGAGCGCCATCCGGAGTATACTGGGAATAAGACGCTACTAAGAAGAGATGTGATTACAATGCAAAAGTGTGATACACTATGAGAAGCCCCGTACAGATGTGCCTATGAGAGGGTACAGTTGGGTCCATTAGCGGGCCAGTACAGACGTGCCTACTGGAGGGCCAGACAGTTGGGTGTATTAGAGGGCCATTACAGTTAAGCCTATGAGAGGGCATTTTTAGAATATTAAATTGTCTGTGAAGGTCGTGACATATTACGTCACTGGTGGCAGCAAAACTATGAAGTGACACACACCATTGAGTAGAAATTCGTTACAATATGTAACCCAGCCTCGCTTTTATTGTGTGGGTGTTTATGCGAACATCTTGACAACACGGGGGTGGGGGGGGGATTTGGCTTAATGTCACACTTAAGGTTGTTCCACTGACATGGTGGCAGCCAGTTTGGTTGGTAGAGGAAGCCGGAGAACCTGGGGAGAACCACAGCCCGTCGGCAAATAACAGACAAACTTTTAAACATGGACTAGCTGGGCTCGAACCTGTGCCGGTTCAGTGGTGTGAGGCTAACGGTCACTGGCGAAGCGCCTTAGACCACTCGGACACCGAGGGCCCTTCGTGACAACACGGTCGCTAGCACCGGCTTGAGCGGTATTAGATGAAAATGTGACTCTTTCTGATCACCTTTCTTTCTTTTCTTTTTTTTGTGATAGCTATCCCCCTTTTCTGACAGTGTGGAAGAGCCGGTTCAGTCGATTGCACAACACATAAACAAACATTTTTTTTGCAAAATCCGGCAATTAAGACTATTTTAAACCAGCATCCTATGACACCGTTCAAATCGGATATGATAATTCTAGCAAATTATGCCACCAACCAGTTTGCTGATATTCTACATCATGTCACACATTCTAGCCTTCGGAAATTGTATCATGGAAAAAGTCACAAAAGGAGAAAGAATAAATGGTTCTACCAAGACTATAGACATTATAAAGCAATAATGGATGACACCTTCAAACTTCAAACCGGAGCACTGATGACACATGTGCTCTGGACCCTGATGAATGTTTTGAACATTTCAAAATCTTAATGTTAGTCCTATCAATAGATACATCACTACCATGCGATAGTTCCTGGGGTGAGACTTGCCCTATAAACTATCCAATCAGTCCACAATAGATCTTGAAGGTTGCAAAGATCCTGAAGTCTAAAAAAGCTGCAGGACAGGACAATATCCCAAATAAATTATTGAAATGTGTTGCTCCTTATCTAATCGACCATATAAGTAAACTTTGTAACATCATACTGGGCAGTGGTGAATATCCGGAAGCATTGGGTTCATCTATTATCAAGCTCCTTTACAAAAAGGCACTGAATATGATGCTAATAATAACAGATAAATTGCCCTTAGCAGCTCTCTTAGTAAACTATTCAAACAATCGAATAACAAATTTTCTTAGTAGAGACACAGTACAGGCTGAGCATAAATCAGGATGGTTTTAGGTCTGACCACAGGAAAACTTATAATATTTTCATTCTTAAAGCAAGCATAAACACATATTTATCTAAAAACAAGCGTTTGTAATTTGCCTTGGTTGATTTTCAAAAGGCTTTCGACAGGATAGATTATTCTTTTCTTATTGAAAAACTAAAAAGAAAAGGTGTCACTGGGAATAGTAGGACCATTGGGGTTTTGGGAGTTCGACCGGATGCCTTTCGGTTTGGCGAACGCGCCAGCCACATACCAGCACTTAATGCAGGTGGCGTTAGATGGTTTACACTTGCGGGTTTGCCTCGTTTATATGGACGATTTGATCATTTTCTCAGACACATACGAAGAGGATCTTAAACATCTCGAGTTAGTATTTGAACGGTTACGGCAGCACGGTCTTAAGCTGGCTCCTAAGAATATGCTCCTAAGAAATGTACCTTCTTTAAGCAGGAGGTACGGTATGTCGGCCATGTTGTTAGTTGTTGTGGTACTCAAGCAGATCCAGAAAAAATAGAGCGAGTGGTAAATTGGCCTACACCTCAAACCCCGGAGAAAGTGCGTAGTTTTCCTGGGTTTGCCGGATATTATTGGAAGTTTGTCAAGAACTTCGCGCAGGTGGCTAAACCTCTCACAGATTTACTCCCGGTCAGAAGAAAGAAGCCCAAAGGTAAACATTCAGGCATAGAGTCGTATGTAAAGTCCTGGGTATGGGATGCTGAGCAAGATGGCGTATTTCACCGGTTGAAATCACTGTTGTTTAATCCACCCATTCTGGGTTATGCGGATTATGCCATACCGATGCAATTCAACGAGGTTTGGGAGCAGCACTTCATGAAGTTCAGGAGGGTGTTACATGGGTCTCCAAGTCCGAAAGGAATTACTCGGCGCATAAGTTGGAGTTTTTGGCAGTAAAATTAGCCATAACCGAGAAATTTCACGATTACCTGTACGAAGCGAAGTTCATCGTGAAAACTGATAATAACCCTTTAACTTACGTACTGACCAGTGTTAATCTGGACTCGACTGGACACAGGTGGTTGGCGAAGTTGTCGTCTTATAATTTCAGCATAGAGTATCGCCGCGGTAAACATAACGTAGATGCTGACGCGGTGTCCGCTCTTCCGGTGAGTGATCCTGGTATTACTGACGAAATTTCTGTAACTTCGGTAAGAGATATATGCGCATGTATATATTCTACTCCGTTAGTTGAAACTTTATGCGTGTCCTCAGCGGTTTTGGACTTCTGTGATGTTAGGGATGTAGCGCTTTGGCACCTGGTGAGAACTGGGC